>CM053608.1:37395501-37410860 GCA_028646535.1 Procyon lotor | reverse complement strand
AGAACTCAAATACATGGAGGCTAAAGAGCATCCTACTGAAGAATGAATGGGTTAACCAGAAATTAAAGAAGAACTTAAAAAATTCATGGAGACAAATGAAAATGAAAACACAACTGTTCAAAATCTTTGGGATTTACCCTAAAGATACAAATGTTGTGATCTGAAGGGGCACGTGCACCCAAATGTTTATAGCAGCAATGTCCACAATAGCCAAACTATGGAAAGAACCTAGATGTCCATCAACAGATGAATGGATAAAGAAGATGTGGTACATATATACAATGGAATACTATGCAGCCATCAAGAGAAAGGAAATCTGGCCATTTGCAGCAACATGGATGGAACTGGAGGGTATTATGCTAAGAGAAATCAAGTCAGTCAGAGAAAGACAATTATCACATGATCTCTCTGATATGAAGAATTTCAGAGGCAAGGTGAGAGTTTGGGGGGGGAGTGGAGGAGAGAAATGAAACAGGAAGGGATGGGGAGGGAGACAAACCATAAGAGACTTCTAGACTCACGAAACGAACTGAGGGTGGCTGGGAGGCGGGAGGGTAGGGATGGGGTGGCTGGGTTGTGGACATTGGGGAGGGTATGTGCTATGGTAAGTGCTGTGAAATGTGTAAGCCTGACGATTCACAGACATGTACCCTGGGGCAAATAATACATTATATGTTAATAAAAAATTTAAAAAAGAAAAAGAAAAATTTATTGTCTCACAGTTCTGGAAGTTAGAAGTCCAAAATCAAGGTGTTGGCTCAGTTGGTTTCTTCTGAGACCTGTGAAGAAGAATCATCTGTTCAAGGCTGACTTTCTAGTGGTTTCCTGACAATCTTTTGTGTTGCTTTGTGTGTAGAAGCATCACTGCTATCTCTGCTTTCATCTTCAGATGGTGTTCTTTCTGTCTCTCTTTACATAGTCGTCTTCTGTGTGTGTTTGTACTCAGATTTTCCCTGTACATAGGACCCCAGTCATATCGGATTAGGGCACACCCCAGTGACTCTATCCTAACTTGACTATGTCTGTGAAGACCCTGTTCCCAAAAGTTACATCCTGAGGTACTTAGGGGTTAAGACTTCAACATACCTTTTTGAGGAGACACAATTCAATCTATGGCTACTAGTATATTAAGGTTTTCTTTTTTGTTTCAGTGATGGGAATTTGAGGATATCTGCCACATTGGTTTTTATCAGTGTTGATTTCTTTTAAATATTTGAAATTTCTCTTAAATTCTAAGCACATTTTTTCTAAATTATGTAATTTATACTGAAGGCCAGTTATCACCTACCCAGATTATACCTGTTTAAGTCATATTTTCTATAAGTATGTTTACTATTTTGTGAAAGTATCTTTGCTTTTGAAAGTTTAATGTGAATAAATGTGATGGGATGGATGACACTTTGAAGTCTGCATACTACAGGTACTAATTTTATTTCCTCTGGAAACCTTTCCTATAATGTTTGTCTCATCTAACCATTGTACATTTTCTTATTGTACTTCTTCCTTAGGCAGTGAGTGATTAATCTCTCATTTCCTGAAAGTTTCCACAAGATAATGAGAATAAGATTTTACTTACAGTGTTATAATAAACCAGATTAAATATTCTATTGTCACCAGTTATTAGGCTTGTTCTTTTACTTCGGAACTTCCTTGAAATTCTTCAAGTTGTAGTCACAAGTGTGATTTTAGACAGTCTTTAAAAAAAAAATCAAAAAGGGAGAGTTCTCTCTTTTTAAATGAAAATCATTGGGAAAGTATTAGATACCACTGAAATAATTCCTTTTGACACTTTCAGTGTACTAATGGTATAAATATATTTGTGCAGGTTTTGACTGGATCATCTCGTCAAAGTTTCTCACCTTCTGGCTATCAGGATTTCAGTAAGTGGGAATCAGTGCTGAAAATAAAAGAAGGACTGCTAAGGCAAAAAGAAATTGTAATTGATCGGTGAGTCTGTTTTTTTAAATTACTAAATATTTTAGGCATACAGAAGTTTAGATTATGAAAACAAATACCTTAGAGTTTAAGAAGTATCATCTTACAAATACAATGATGCCTCATGTCTGTCCTTCCCTCATCCTACCCCCTCTACAAACCTCTATGAACCTCTATGACAGCAGGCTTGGTCTATTGGTCTGTATTTCTGTTTTCTACCACCCTCCTGTTTACATTAGAGTAACTCATTTGGAAACTTCTTTCTGTCTTTATACATGTAGAAAGTTAGTTGCAATGCTAATGAATCATCAAAGATATAAAATGTATCTTTGGGTTTTACACTTGGAAACTCTCCAATTGGAAAGCTACTTTAAGGTGTTAATACTTTAGTGTATATTAGTTAGATCTAAAGATGCAAAAACTGTCAATCGTGAATGTTTAAAAGTAAATGACTTACAGATAAACATTTTAGGAATTTTGGGGAACGGGCCAAAAATTTTGCATTTTTGAGTACCAAAGCTCTGAAATTTTTTTTATACCTAATAGACAGCCCCCTGATTATTTTGAACAATAAATGTTAATATTACTTAATTACATTATCCTTGTTGTATGTTGGTTCTACATAAAATACTTTAAGGATAGTTAAACTTGTGTATCATGGTAATGGGGAAATCATTTGAGGAGCATTAAAATTAAATCCTAATTCAAACATTTAAATGTATTTAAGTGTCAAAATTTCAGAAGATTTTGCTTAAATATTTACCAGTATTAAGCACTACCTACTGAAGTAGCACCTGGGTGGCTCAGTCGGTTAAGCGTCTGCCTTGCTCAGGTCATGATCCCAAGATCATGGGATGGAGCCTGGCATTGGGCTCCCTGCTAAGTGGGGAGTCTGCTTCTCCCTCCCTCTCTGCTGCTTCCCCTTCTTGTACTCTCTTTTCTCTGTCAATTAAATAAATAAAATCTTAAAAAAAAGAAAAGAAAACTCTTCCTGGGGGGAGGGGGCGGTTCTTCATGCTCACCTGGGAGGAGAGACCACTACTTTGTGAAGTAGAAGCCTTCTTAATTCTTTGCCCCCTTCCCTAAATGGCTTGCCCTTGAATTCTTTCTCACACAAAATCAATTATCCTCCTGGCAGTGGGCCTGAGGCCCTCCTTCTTGAGGCTCTGCCTTTCTGGCATCACTTACATACTTAATAAATGAATGAAGATTCTAGAAGATACATGATTGATTTTATGAAAAAGCTATTTAAAATATTAGCTATTGGGGCACCTGGGTGGCCCAGTGGGTTAAAGCCTCTGCCTTCAGCTCAGATCATGACCTCAGGGGCCTGGGATTGAGCCCCGCATCAGGCTCTCTGTTCAAAGGGGAGGGGAGCCTGCTTCCCCCTCTCTCTGCCTACTTGTGATCTCTCTCTCTCTGTCAAATAAATAAATAAAATCTTTGAAAAAAAATTAGCTATTTCTAGTACAAGTGAATTTTGTGTATGGGTATAGGTCCCAATGGATATATATTTTCACACTTACCATTTGATTCACTTGAATCATACTTGAAATTAATACATACATACATACATACTTGAAATTAATACTTTTTTAAAAACAGACTGAAATTCAAAATTTTATTAATATAGATGCATTCTCCCTCAAACAGAATTAATTGGCTTTTATTATTATTATTTTTTTTTATGGCTCTTTTCAGTTTATTGCATGAAGGAGTTACACTAGTCCAAGTTAAAAGCAGACCCCAAATGGTTACATTATACAAGCTGTGAGGTTTTTAAACTTGTGACAAGGGACAGAAGGGAAATTCTTCTCATTGCAAGGAAATCCTCACTTAAGCTTCAGTGAGCCAAAAGCACTTAAAACCCATGAACCTTCAGCTGGTCGTCCTTAGCCAGTCCAATCTCTACCAGGAACTGGCATATGTTCTTGCGCTGGTCACCCTGTAGCCGAATTACTTCTCCATATTCTGGATGCTCAATTACAGTACCATTGCAGGCAAATTTCTTCTTAAATGCCTTCACTAGTTTCTTTTTATCGTAATCATCAGCGATCCCTTGGACAGTAGTAAGGGTCTTCCTGCCGTTTCTCTGTTGAATTCTTATATGGATATAATCCTCAGTAACAGCAGGAAGCAGGTCATCACCCTTACTTACATCTGCAAAGGGGTCGAAAGAGTGGAGGTTCTGGATAGCGGACATACGATACGATTCCTTTTCCTCGGTGGAAATGGCCTGCGGAAGGCGGCGGCGAGAGAAGGCGGGCGGGGGGGACGGAGCGTCGGGAAGCGAGGGGACTCAAGGGGGAGGCTGCTGAGTCCTCGGCGGCGGCTCAGTGACTGGGGCTATTATTTTTTTGAACACCATTATAATTATTCCATTTGGTATAAGATAATAGGTATCTTAGTTCATTTGGACTGCTATAATAAAATACCATAGGCTAGGTGGCTTATAAACAACAGAAATTTACTTCTTCCAGTTCTGGAGACTGAGAAATCCAAGATCAAGGCACCAGAAGATTTATTGTCTGGTGAGGGCCTTCTTCCTGTTTCATAGATGGCTGTTTTCTTGCTATAACCTCACATAGGAAAAGGGACAAGGGAGTTCCTTGGGCCTCTTTTATAAAGGCACTAATCCTATTCATGAGGGCTCTACCCTCCTGACCTAATCACCCCCCTAGGCCTCCAGCCACCTTATATCATCATATTGGGCATTAGGATTTAATATATAAATTTATTGGGGGGAACACACAGTCTGTGATAGTTAGAAATGCATGTAATTACTAACATAATCTGTTAAAAATATATATATATTTCCTAACTTTTTATACTGCAGAAGAATACTAAGGAAATAATCCAAAATAATTCAGGTTTCTCAGTTTTGCAGTTCTTTATCGAGTCTCATTCATCTATGCAGTGCCCTTCTTATACCTAGTTTTAGAGCATGGAAATTAAATGGATGAATGTGTGTAAAAGCCCTAATATGGCCTGATGCATAGGCACCATTAGCAAATAGTAGCCACATATAGACCATTTGTAAATAATAGTTATGTTTCTGTGCTTGTCTCTCCTCAGTGGACTCCGAGCCGCCCTCAGAGAAGAGACTGTTTCTTATACATTTCATTACTCATAATAGGCACTCAACCACTGTTCACTCAAGAGAAATAGCTTAATGTTAATGGAAAAAAGGTTAAGGTTGCTGGTTAACCTGTGCTATTACTGGTAGTAGTAGTTCTTCTGATGGTTTGTACTTTGTAATTGTTTAGCTTTTGCTACTGGATTGATCAGCTAAAATTTAGGGGTAAGTCAGTGCACTTGAGACTGATCCAGAGAGGAAACCATTATACCTTCTGCAATGACATAGTAAGTTATTGCTATTAGTAGTAAATGACACTGGCAGTATAGAGAGGAATGCTCATTTTGTTCTTACTTGCAATTTATGTTTCTTCTTTAATTGCATGTGAAAGTAAGATCATACTGTAATTGTACTAGTAAGCTTTTAAAATCAATAATGCATTCTTTGGTATAGTGTGGATACTTTGTTATTGAATTCATAATATCCTTCTAATTCATCTGGTTTATAAGCTAAGATTTATGATCAGATTTCTCAAAGCAAAGACGAGATGTGCATACCTTAGTTACTACACATTATTGAAACCCCAGCCTTATGAATTTGATCAATTAACATGTGAGATTTTGTTCATCGCAATTTATAGTACATGTCTTTTACTTTGAGAAGGACTTCATGACGCAAGAGTAGTTATTTTCCATCACAGGTGTTGAAGTGAGATTTGATTATTTTTATCAGCTGATTTGAGTATTTGAATACAGTTTTGTTTTGTTTTTTAAGATTTTATTTATTTATAAAGGCAAAGAGGCAGGCAGAGAGACAGGGAGAAGCAGGCTCCCTGCTGAGCAGAGAGCCTGATGTGGGGCTCGATCCCAGGACACTGAGATCATGACCTGAGGTGAAGGCAGAGGCTTTAACCCACTGAGTCACCCAGGCGCCCCTTGAATATAGTTTTAATAGTTCATTTCTAGCTAAGTTTTTTGGTTGTTTATACCTAGGCATATAGTATTTTAGAATTAATTCCTAAATCCACAGTTGATCATTGAACAACATTAAGGTTAGGGATCCTGACCCCTTGCACTGTTGAAAATCCATGTATAACTGTTGACTTCCCAAAACTTAAGTACTAATAGTCTACCATTGACCTGAAGCCTTACTGATGACATAAATAGTCGATGAATGCATACATTGTGTGTTGTACGTATTGTATATTGTACTCTTACGCAAATTAGAGAAAAGGAAATATTTAGAAAGCCATAAGGAAGAAAAAATACATTTAATAGTATTGTACTGTATTTATTGGAAAAATCTGCTTGTAAGTAGATCTATGCAGTTCAAACCTATGTTGTTCTAAGAATCATGTGTATTCTGTTTCAGTACCATCTACAGTATTGCAATTCAGTTTTAACACTAAATACCCTAAGTTAGCATCAGACTCCATAGCTTTAAGGGTACATAGTCCCCATTGAGACTGTGTAACTTCAGTTGCCAGTCTGAAGGTGGCATCCCCAGGACAACCACACTTGTTGAGAAACTAGCTACAAATCTGGCTAGTTCCCAGAATTTTTATTGAAGTTTTATTGTGTAGGCATGATTGGTCAAGTCATTGGCCACATGATTGAACTCAGTCTCCAGCCTCCTTCTTTCCTGGTGGTTGGACTGGCTTAAAGTCACAATCCTCTGGTTATGTGGTTGGCTTTCTGGTGAACAGTCCCTATCCTAAAGTTTGTATCTAGGGCCCATGAGTACCCTCTTAGCATAAATGCATGTGTCTTCCAGGGGGCTTATGAATAACAAAAACTCCCAAGGATTTGCAGTCTCCTTCCAGGAACTGGAAGAACAGAGGCTGTTTCTTTATTATTCTTTATTATTGATTTTTCATTATTTGCAGAATCTTAAGATTTATAGATAAATGCATAAGAATCCTTTTTTTATACCTTGGGAGTATTTTCAGGCTAATACACTTAACTTTGTTTGGCAGGCCCACCTTTGGAGAAATTGAAAATTCTGACTAGTCCAAAAAAATTAATACAATCATCGTCTTTTCCATCAAATTAAAAAATACAGAGTATATTTAGAAATACATTTCAAAAGTAAAGCCCAGGGCCATATTTTGTATTGTTCCAAAATGGGTGAAAGCTGATTCTGGAAGCTAAGGGTGAGGAGATAGTTCCTTCAAAATTGTACTTTATCCCTTGTTTAGAGTACTAAAAATAGTTCAAAAATGTGAATTCATGGAATAGGGGAAAAATTTCCAGATGGTTATAAGTTTTTCCTTTTATGTGCCCTCTTTTGAAACAGTTTGGGAAAATGGAAATACATGGAAAATTAAAAGAATAAAATCTCATTGGTCTTTTCTCTTCCCACTCTAGACCTTTGGCCACCTGTGCCTTTATTTCAAACCCCCTCTCTCTTTTTATTTTGGTAATGCATGAGGGATGTCTCTTTGATAACCATTTCTGATAAATGATTTAAGATGGCTATTAAGCATAATTCATTTGGTGGTAGTATCCATAATGGCTTTAAAAGCCATTAATGATATTAAAACTGACAATGGCAACTTTTTTCAGAAACCAAATTTAATTAGAAACAGAACCGTCTGAAAAGGAACTTCCTCTAAACCTATCTCAAAAAAATACATGCTATTGAATTTTTGTATTTTCTCAACTAGAGACTTAATTTGTACATATTCTTATTTGTTCACTGGATCAGGGACAGGATCACTGCAGTTCTAGGTAGCTTCAGTATTTCTCTTAGTAATATAGGTTTTGTAGCAGCAGCTCCTTGATTTTTCAGTTTTGACTTAATTTTTTAAACCTATTTTCTGATTTATAAAGGCCATATTTGTTAAGTATTCTACTCAGTTCCTTTCTTATTATGTTGTAGTGACAGTCCCCATTCTGGTCAGGACCTCACCATCTGCTTCAGTCAATTCTGGGCCAAAGGAATGGCTGAGACTTGGTGGTACCCAGAAGCTTCTCCAGCTCTCATCTTCCTTTCCTTTCCTTTTTCCTTTTCTTCCCTTTCCTTTTTCCTTCCCTTCTTTTCCCTTCCTTTTCTTTCTTTCTCTTTGATGAAAACAATCACATAACATGAAATCTATCCTTTTAACAACATCTTCAAGTATGCAGTACAGTTTTAGCTTTATGCTATTTTTTTACATTAGATCTCTAGAACTTTTTCAGTTTGCATGACTGGAAGTCTGTCCCCATTCAGTAACAACTCATTTCCTCCTCACTCCAGCCCATGGAAACCATCATTCTACTTTCTGCTTCTCTAAGTTTGACCACTTATTTTTTCTTATATTTTAGGTGAGGAGAAAGTTTTCCTTGGCCTCAGCCCTTTAGGATTCCTTTGCTGGATCTGGAAATTAAACTGACAACGACAGATAAACAGTAGAAAAGTGTACACATTTATTTAATACACATTTTATGTGACTCAGGAGCCTTTAGGAGGAAGTGAAAACCCAAAGACCTGAGTATTTTATGGTAGACTTGTTGAAGAATGGACAGTCATGGAGGAATATGCTTCGTTAAGAAGCGTGAGATGATTGTAAACTGGGGAAAATTTAGCAAGGCTTGCTTGGTAGGATTCTTTGTGTCCTTTAGTCTTCAAAGGTAGGGATGCACCTTTCCTGTGGGTTTAGGGAGGCACCCCCTGTGAGATTTTTGTGACCTGTTTATGGAAGAAGGGTAAGGGTGAGGAGGAGGTCAGAGTGACCTTTATGCTTTTGCCATTTTCTTAAACTCCTGTGGCTTAAAACACTCAATATACCAAGGTGCCATATTTGGTGGTGGCATGTCCTTAACCCCATCAAATCCTCATGTAAGTGGAATCATGCATTATTTGTCCCTTTCTGACTGCTTATTGCATCTAGTGTGATGTCTTCAAGGTTTATCTATGTTGTAGCCTATGACAGAATTTTCTTGTTTTTAAAACTGAGTAATAGTCCATTATACATACATAGATATAGATATAGATATAGATATAGATATAGATATAGATATAGATATAGATGTGACATTTTTCTTTATCCATTTATTGATGGACATTTAAGTTGTTTTCATCTTTTGTCTATTGTGAATATCACCTTTGTAAAAGATATTTTTGGCTGATATATACTTCCTGATAGGCAATTATTTTCTTTCAGCACTCTGAAGATATTATTCATTGTATCTGGTTTCTCTTAAGAAGTCATTCACAAGTCTTAACTGCTGCCAGATTAAATGCACTCTTTATTATTTTTTGGATTTAGTCATCTTTTCCATTTGTTCTCAGCGGTTTTACTATAATGCGCCTATGTGTGGTTTTCATCATATTTGGTATTCTTGGGGATTAAAGTACTTCTTGATTCCAGTTTGCTGTTTTTTCATCAGTTTTGGAAAATTCTTGGTCTTTATCTCTTCTAATACTGTATTTCTGTTTCTACTAGGACTATAAATATAGTATTTGCAGTCTATCTATCACCATTTCTCATATCTTTTTTTTCTTTTATGAAGAAAAGTAGGGAAGAGGAAGGAAGGAAAAGAGGAAGGACAGTGATTTAAATGTTTAACTTAAGAAGACTGGTAAAGGAATAGTTAATATAAAAGAGAACAAAGGAAATGATAAAACTAAGAGCAGAAATTAGCCAAATGGATAAATCTCTAGTTCTACTAATTAAGGAAAAAGAGAAAGACTCAAAATATTAGGAATAAAAAGTGATATAGAGAGAGGTTTTAAATAATTGTTATAAATGTATATTGATAAATCTGAACACATAAAAGAAAATGAATAATTTTAAAGGACTAGCAAAATTGACTCAAAAAGAAATGGAAAACTTGCATAAACCAATAATGTTCAAGAAATATAATAAGATGATGTTAACTAGGCTTTATTGAGGAGATCATTTTACAATATATACACATTGGTATGTTATATACAATCATTGTTATATGCCTGAATCTAATACAGTGTTATATGTCAATTATACTTCACTTAAAAAAAGAAAATAATCAGCAATTATAAGTCTTCTAGACCCAAATGGTTTTAGGAGTAAGATTTGCAGAACTGTGTCATTTTATTTAAAGTTTTGTTTTTTGGGGGCACCTGAGTGGCTCAATTGGTTAAGTGTCTGCCTTCAGCTCACGTCATGATCCCGGGGTCCTAGGATTGAGCCCCACATTGCATCGGGCTGCCCGCTTCTCCCTCTTCCTCTCCCTCTGCCTGCCAATCCCCGTGTGCTCTTTCTCTCTCTGTCAAATAAATAAAATCTTAAAAAAATTAATTAAAGGGGCACCTGGGTGGCTCAGTGGGTTAAAACCTCTGCCTTCGGCTCAGGTCATGGTCTTAGGGTCCTGGGATCTAGCCCCGCATAGGGCTCTTTGCTCAGCGGGGAGCCTGCTAACCCCTCTCTCTCTCTCTCTGCCTGCCTCTCTGCCTGCTTGTGATCTCTCTCTCGCTCTTTCTGTCAAAAAAAAAAAAATTAATTAAAAAAAATAAAGTTTTGTTTTTTGTTTTTGTAGGTAGCATATAGTTGAATCTTTCTTTTTATCCATTCTGACACTGTCTGCTTTTTAATTGGGGTTATTTAGACCATTTACATTTTGTGATTATTGATATGTTTGAGTTTAAATCTCCTGTTTTGCTGTTTGTTTTCTAATTGTCCCGTCTGTTTTGTTCCTTTTTTTCCCTCCTGAAATAGTTGAGTATTTTTTTTTTTAATAATTCCCTTTATGTCCTTTGTTGGCTTATTAGCTGTAACTTTTTATTGAGTTATTCTAGTGGTTGCTGTAGAGTTTATAATACGCATCTTTAAAGTGCAGTAGTCTACCCTTAAGTAGTACCCTATTACTATACTGCTACAAGTACAATGTAAGAGTCCTATGAAAATATACTTCCAGTTTTCCTCTCCCAATCCATGAGCTATTTTGTCATATATTTTACTTCTACAAAGACTCCATATACCCCACAGTACTTTGTGGCTTTGTTGGTTTGCTTTAACGCAGTCCATTATCTTCTAAGAGATTTAAATAATAAGAATAATAATATATTTGCCCCTGTAGTTATCATCTTTGGTGCTCTTCTTTTTTTTGTGTAGATCCAGGTTTTCATTTGGTATTTTCCTTTTGCCTGGAGGTGTTCCTTTATCATTTCTTGTAGTTGAAGTCTGCTGTGATAGATTCTTTCAGCTTTTAAGTTTTCAAAAAACCTGTTTCACCTGTCTTTGATATCTTTATTAGATGAAGGATTCTAGGTTGATAGTTGTTATTTTGCTTCAAATTTACCTTGGGTAAAAAGATTCTCTCTCATTGATAGCTTTTACATTTTAATACTTTAATGTAATACTTTAAAGTACTTTATTGTCTTTGTGTTGTTTCAGATGAGACATCTGCTATTTTGTTTACCTTTGTGTCTCTGAATTTATCTTTTGTTCTTTGATTACTTTCAGGATTTTCTCTTTATCACTGATTTTTAGCCATTTGATTAAGATGATCTTTGGTTTAGTTTTCTTCATGTTACTTGTGCTTGGGGTTTTGTCATCTTAGATCTGCGGGTATATAGTTCTCATCAAGTTTGGAAGCATTGGCCAGTTTTCTACAAAATATTTTTCCCGTCCCTCTCCCCCCTCTCCTCCACTTCAGGGATTCTAATTACATGTATGTTTGGTCTTTGAAAAGAAATCCCACAGCTCACAGATGCGCTTGAGATTGTTTCTATTTGGATTGTTTTTATTGCTGTCTTCGAGTTCACTTATCTTCTCCTGCAAATTCTAATCTGTTTTTAATCCCATTCAGGATATTTGTTTTCTTTGTCTTTATTTAACATAATTGATCTAGTTTTTTGAACATATAAAAACAGTTATAATAACAAAATTAAAATTAGAGTCTTTGTCTATTAATTCTATCATCTGTGTCAGTTCTGGTTCACTTTCAGGTGACTGATTTTTCTTTTCAGTTTTCTGCTTCTTTGCATGCCTGGTAATTTTTGATCAAGTACCAGACAGTATGAATTTTAACTTTTTTTGGATGTCACATATTCTTGTATTCCTGAACTTTGCTCTGCAGTTACAATTGACCTTTGTTGAAAACTGCTGCTAAATGATGCCCTGTGAGTTAGGAAGTTTTCCACTGTGGCATTTGAAAACAGGCACAATTCTAGGCCCCAAATAAGTAAGCCTCAGGTGCTGTTCCTTCTAATCTTTTTGGTTGACCACCTCCCCACCCCCCACACGTTTGCACTTTAAGTAGTTTTCCTCATGTGTTTCATTCATTAGTAGTCAGCTGAATGGTCAGGGTGACAGCACTTTGAACTCTAGTTGTCTTAGTTTTTCCTGTATCCCAGCTTTGTCTTTTCAGCTCTGAGAGAGCTGTTTACCTGTGTTGGGTGGGGCCTGAAGCTGTAGGCTCTGGCAGCCATAGAGCTTACCTCATTTGTTGCCCATCTCCCAGAAGTTTTTGTTCCTAAATAACTGATGTCTAGTGAGAGTCGTTGCTTCCTGAATTTTGTTGTTGTGTAGTTGTGTCAGGCAGAAGGGCACAGCTGGTTCCTATTACTCTGTCTTGGCCAGAAGAGGAAGTTTAGTTTTCTTTGTGAAGCTTTAAATTCTTTGAAGCATGTCATGACTAACCTCTCCTAATTTACCTGTTAACTATTTGATGTTTTCTATGTGAGTTTTCTTAAAGAATAGTGTATTTAAAACATTAAGTTGCTCTGAGTAGAATAAGGTGTTTGATATAGTCTGAAACATATAGCCTAACTTGCTCCAAAAGTTACTTTGTAAGTAATTTTAGAAAATACCAAGCTATTTGTTTACCCATGTACTTTTTCTTAAAAGCTCTTTCTTCCTCATAACCTTATTATGAGACTAGTTATTAAAGTTTTAGAGATTAGCAGTAATACTTATAAAGCTCTTAACCTGATAGCCAGTACATAACAGTTTTCAACTACAGTTGACCCTGAACAACATGGGTTTGAGCTACATGGGTCCACCTACACATGAATTTTTTCCAGCAAGTGCAGTACTATAAGTGTATTTTCTGTTCCTTATGATTTTCTTAATAACATTTTCTCTAGCTTTATTGTAAAAATACAGTATATGACACATAAAGTATACAAAATTTGTTTTAGTCAATATTTACATTATTGGAAAGGCTTCGAGTCAGCAGTAGGTTATTAGTGGTTAAATTTGGGGAGTCAAATATTATATTCAGATTCTCAACTGTGTGGCAGGGCAGGAGGTCAGGGGTCAGTGCGTGTAACTCCCACATTGTTGAAGTGTTAATGTGGGAGTTACATGACTTGATAAAGCAGTGAGCTGCTGAGGAAAGATTTGAACTTCATGGTACCTGTTTCCAACACAAAGTTATGTTAAAGTGAAATGTCTGAGCTGCCCAAAGATCTAAATCTGTCACCAAGTGAGTTCTCCATCATTGGTGATGGCTGTGGGTAGACTATGTAACCTAGGATGTTGTTGAGAAGATGCAGACAGAGAATAGCAGTTGGGCAAGATGATGTTTATGAAAATACCTTTCATCCCTGACAGCGAGATTCTGAAAAATGTCAATGGATATTTAAGTGTTAAACAGAATTTGTATGAATGAAAATAATGGGTTTTAAGTTAAAGGAATTGCAAACTGAGGACATAACATTTATTATATTAGGTAACAAGAAGAAAGCAAGCAAACAACTTTGTTATTATGTAAGAGTATTCTATTACAAATTATATTTTATAAAATGCCGGAAGTATTCTACATTATAAATAAACTTCTTCTGTGGTCCACATAACTCATGGTACTGTGGTTTTTAAAAATTACCTATTATGAATGTTAAGGTTGATAATAATACTTTTAACTCTTATATCAGATTATTAGAAAACTTAAAATTCTTCTCTTAACAGTCTCTTAGAAAATCATATTCTTTATAATGTCACCTCAATTTATGTTTTGCAGGCAAAAACAACAAATTACCCACCTACATGAGAGGATAAGGGATAATGAATTACGGGCACAACATGCCATGTTGGGACATTATGTAAACTGTGAAGATTCTTATGTGGCTGGTTTGCAGGTAGGATACAGAGAATTTTGTAGTTGTTTTATTAATAAAACATGTGTTAATTATATAATTAGCTTGTAAGATTAGGATGCTTTTTAATTAATCCATTCACATGGTTCATATTTATATACATAACAAAAGATGTCTAAGAACTCTTTTCCAAATGTCCAATTCATATCCTCACCCTACACACATAAGGAAGTGCTATTGCCAGTTTCTAGTGTATGCTTCCAGAATTAATGTATATCACTCACTAGCAGATATAAATGTATTTTTCTCCATATCTTCACAAAAAGAATCAAGATATATACATTATCCAGCACCTTGCTTTTTTCCTTTACCTTACATAAAATTACTTAAAATATAGTGATTAAAAAAGCAAATATAGACTCATAAATACAGAGAACAAACTGATGGTTGCCTAGGGAATGGGCAAAATGAGTGCTGGGAATGGGAGGTACAGGCTTCCTGTTATGGAGTGAATAAGTCATGGGGGATAAAAAGTGCAGGATGGGGAATGTAGTCAGTGGTTTGTAATAGTGTTGTATGATGACAGAGAGCAGCTACACTTGTGAGCACAGTATAACATACAGATTTGTTAAATCACAGTCTTTTTTTTTTTTAATTAACATATAATGTATTATTTACCGCAGGGTACCTGTCAATCATCAGGCTTACACATTTCACATACCCTCCCCAATGTCCATAACCCAGCCACCCTATCCCTACCTTCTCTACCTCCCAGCCACCCTTAGTTTGTTTCGTGAGTCTGGGAGTCTCTTATGGTTTGTCTCCCTCCCCATCCCTTCCTGTTTCATTTCTCTCCCCCACCCCCCCCAAACTCCCGCCTTGCCTCTCAAATTCTTCATATCAGAGAGATCATGTGATAATTGTCTTTCTCTGACTGACTTATTTCACTTAGCACAATACCCTCCAGTTCCATCCATGTCGTTGCAAATGGCCAGATTTCCTTTCTCTTGATGGCTGCGTAGTATTCCATTATATATATATATACCACATCTTTACCCATTCATCTGTTGATGGACATCTAGGTTCTTTCCATAGTTAGGCTATTGTGGACATTGCTGCTATAAACATTTGGGTGCAAGTGCCCCTTCAGATCACTACATTTGTATCTTTAGGGTAAATACCCAGTAGTAGTGCAATTGCTGGGTCATAGGGTAGCTCTATTTTCAACTTTTTGAGGAACCTGCATACTGTTCTCCAGAGTG
The DNA here is from genome assembly GCA_028646535.1 of Procyon lotor. Classification (NCBI taxonomy): domain Eukaryota; kingdom Metazoa; phylum Chordata; class Mammalia; order Carnivora; family Procyonidae; genus Procyon; species Procyon lotor. The sequence continues at coordinate 37,395,587 of CM053608.1, read as the reverse complement.
GTTGTACCAGCTTGCATTCCCACCAACAGTGTAGGAGAGTTCCCCTTTCTCCGCATCCTTGCCAACATTTGTCGTTTCCTGACTTG
>CM053608.1:37276690-37395001 GCA_028646535.1 Procyon lotor | reverse complement strand
TGGAGGTGGAGACTAGCCCGGGGTCCTCAAAAAACGACCCAGGGGAAGCAGCAGAGTCCAGAATCTGGTCAGCACAGCAGGGAGTGAACTGTAGCGGCCTGAACTCCTCTCCTGGCCGTGGTCCCCAGGGAAGCCCGCTTCCCGATGCCCTATCCCACGGGGGGCCTAACAGACCAGTGGACAGAAAACATTCCGCTGAGCACCAAAACAGCAAAGATGACAGTTTGGACTGGTTTGACTCCGTAGCAGCTTATCGGCTTGAACCTCAAAACACTGTGCCTCTATCTCCCAAAACAACTCGGGGGGAAATGGCTTTGCAGACCTTCAAGAACACAGCTCAGGGTGAGGAGAAGGGTGAGCCAGGCCAAAGGAGCAAATTGGAAACTGAACAGCTTCCAGCACCGGGAGAGACAGAAGCTCCACGGAGGGCAGACCACGTTGAAGGGAAAGAGGCAAAAAAGGCTGCGGTGGTTCCCGAAGCAGCGGGGTCTGCTGGCGAACCGGACTCGGTACTGACTCATCACGTCTCCAGGAAGCTGCACCAGCTGCGCAAGGCCAGCGCCCAGGAGTTGTGCAGGATCCCTGCCACGGTGCCCTCACAGCCCACAGGCCCTTCTCATCCACGGGCCAGGCCTGTCCATTGCCCCGCAGGAGCACTGGAAACTCCCAAAAGAAAGAGACGGAAATCCCTTGCTCAGATGGGAGAGCCTGAGCTTGAAAGTGCTGAGAGTCCGGGTCCCCCACTGGCCAAACTGGCAAAATTTACTTTCAAACAGAAGTCAAAACTGAGCCACTCTCCTGAAGACCACAGTCCTGTGTCTCCTGGCACAACAAAAGGAGCAGTTCCAAGTCCTGGAATTCGCCAGAGAGCGAGAAGAGAAGCAGCTCTGTCTGGGAAGGGTCCACAAGAGTTGGCCTCGACCTCAGGGAGCAGAAACTCAGGGCAGCCGCAGGGTCAGGCAAAGGCGGGGTCCCCGCAGGCACCAGAGGAAGACAGACCAAGGGAGAAAAGCGAACATGGCCCTGAAGGAAGAGTTAGCCAGCCCGAATCTGAGCTTGGGAACCAGACTGGGCATTCTCCTCCTACTTGCCAGAGGGACAGAGAGGAAGAGGTCTCATGCAATAATAAAAGCAGCAAGGTTCATGCTTGTACATTAGCCAAATTGGCAAACTTCTCCTTTACTTCCCCCTCTGAACCCAAATCAGAATCCCTTCCTCCTCCTGAAAGTGGGAACCAGGGGGCAAGAGACGCCAGCCCTCGTCCCAGGGCCACAGCTACAGGGCTTGGCAGGAAAAGGAAGACTTTTCAGCTGGAGGGGTCCACTGAGAGATTGCTTCTTTCCAAAAAATCTCTCTTTACCTTATCAGAACTAGATGACGAAACACTGGATTTTGATTGGAATGAAGAAATGAGAAAAAAGCCATAATCATGAGAAGCTTTCTGGTCAGATTTCAGCCTCCCCAACTCCACACAGCACCTTCAGGATATGGACATGTGTTTATTTTTGTACGGAACGATTGGCCATATAGAGAGTACCACTCAGCTCACCCGACAGGTTTTATAATTTCAGGCTTCATGACTTGCAAAGTTGTATAATCAGCGTCGGACAGTGTGATACCAGCACTGGAATTAATTGACATTGTGCTTAATTTTGCAGATGGAATACTTGTATTCCCGAAGATGTTTCTGTTTGTTTGGGGTTGGTTTCTCTCTCTCTCTCTCCTCTCTCTCTCTCTCTCTCTCTCTCTCTCTCTCGTTCTCTCCCTGTTTAATTAGGGGTTGGGTCTTTCTGAAATTGCTTCTCCCATTCACTCAGAAACAAATGCCAGGAAGGTAGCCCTCATAAAACTAACAGGTTAGATGAACTCTTTTCTGTTTTTTTTCCTAATTTTTTTCTTCACCCAAGATGTGGAAAGTGTGGTGAATATTTATTACAATTTGCAAAAATCATGTCATTTTTCTAATATTATTTCTGTGTTTATTCTCATGTGTCAGATTAGATGGGACAAATGTGTTTCTTTCTTTGAGAGGCATCCTTACAATTCCATCGTATTCTTAAAGATCTGGCAGCTGGTCAACCTCTAGCTTTCTGAAGTATTGACCTTTTGAGTTTTCCCTGTTTTCTTGACCTAACTTTTGTGCTTCAGATTCTTTGTTTTGTTGAGGGTCCTGCCCTCAACACAACTTAAATTCTGTAGTTAGAAGGAGAATGTGCAGTAATCTCAATCATATGTCATGGCATCTACCCAAGTGGTTAATGTGGAAATGTGATTCCTACTAAGTTACGATTCATTTGTCCTTCAAAACTAAGCAAATGATGACTGTTTGGTAGAAACAGACAGCTCAAGCTTTGTCTTTCCTAAGTCCTTTTAAAATCACTTCTTCCTTTGGATTCTACCAGGGGCTTTTAGGATTCCATAATTATAGACTTTCTCTTCTGAATTATGAATTTTTAAAATAATAATTAATGGAGGCTTTCATTGTCTAAGGCACTTTTAGATGTGAAGAATGCCCCAAATTATATATACTTCATTTAAAAATTGCTTCATTAAATTCATACCAAAAAAAGTAAGGAACCCCAAATTTTCTTGAGTATTTACATATTAATTGCAAAATTGACTAATTAAATTTTCTGAAAAATTTTAAATTGTGAGTACAAATTTAGTATGGTTGAGTCATTTGAAATAACACCTTAAACAGCTAGTAAAAGACATCTATAAGCAGTGATTGTAATGTATTATTGCACATGCACTTCAACATATTCTAAAATATTAAGACCATGGTTTGGGTAATTTCTTATTATTTCCGTACTTAATAACTTACCAGTGTAGTAGGAGTCTTAATGTGATCTATTCCCAATGTCTCAGTATTAGTACTTCACTGCGTTTCAGTGGTCTGACCAGAAGAGAGGGAAAATGAGGGGATCTGGATATTGACCAGGTGAGTCTTGATCTGGACACAGCCTGGCCTGGTTGTGTAGTAGACTGGGGTGATTCGGTCGTGAGTCACCGTGCAGAGCTGTATTGTGTGTGTGTGTGTGTGTGGTAAACTGTTAATTCCTCTTCTTATGAGTGTTTGTCTTTGAAACTTGCTATCTTTTGCAGTTACGATGCATTAAACTTTGCATGGCTGGTAGTGCCTAACCTGTTGGCTTGTCACTGGGGTATTTTGATCTGTTCTGTTTTCATTATTGAAAATGGCTGTACTCCTGGGTGCGTGGGTGGCTCAGTGGGTTAAAGCCTCTGCCTTCGGCTCGGGTTGTGATCTCAGGATCCTGGGATCGAGCCCCATGTTGGGCTCTCTGCTCAGCAGGGAGCCTGCTTCCCCCTCTCTCTCTGCCTGCCTCTCTTCCTACTTGTGATCTCTCTCTCTCTCTGTCTGTCTGTCAAATAAATAAAGTCTTTAAAAAAAAAGAAAAGAAAAGAAAATGGCTGCACTCCTTATTGGGTATCTGATTCTAGAGCTTTCATTTCTTGGTAATGAGGGATTTAGTTTGCGTAGTGAACTTTTCTCTTCAGGACATTGAATAATTCATGTTTTAAAATACAGTGATAAATTGTCTCTCTTCCTTAATTATTGTATATGACTACCTGTGCCACCTGTTACCTGGTTATTATTTGTGCCCACCTGATATCCTGTTATTTGTGCTAATAAATCCACCCTGTTTTTTATTTTAGTACCTTCTTCTACCAGGATCATTTGGCCAAGTTCCTAGTTTTGTTAATTTTTTCTTTGATGCTTACCTGGTTAGATATAACTATATATATAAATACTGTAAACAGACAAAATTATTAGAAGGAATAAAATACTCAGTGTGGGGGGGGCCTGGGTGGCTCAGTTGGTTAAGCAGCTGCCTTTGGCTCAGGTCATGATCCTGGGGTCCTGGGATCAAGTCCCACATCAGGCTCCCTGCTCAGGGGAGCATCTGCTTCTCCTTCTCCCTCTGCCCCTCGCCCCTGCTTGTGCACACACTCTCTCTCAAATAAATAAAATCTTTTAAAAAATAAATAAAATAATATGAACACTCCTCCACTTACTAAAAAAATTTAAACTTGCATCACAGTCTACTTTTTTGTTATGACTGCCTTACTGTGCTCGTATTTGACGCTCAGAGTCTCACAACTTGATCAACAGGAAGTCCCATTATATGTTGATGTCAAGTCCCTTTAGGACTCTGACATTTCTAAAAGTATCCGTAGTATCTGAAAACAATAGCATGCTCCAGCCACGTTTGATTTTCTTCCTGCCTCAAGTCTTAGAATCAGTTACCCCCTAAGGCAATCTGTTCCCTTTCTGGGCCGATGGTATTACAGGCTAAACTCATGGTCTTAAGGATGAGCAGGGGAGTCAGGAGTGGGCAGAAGGACTACTGCTGTTTTCTCCCCGAAGGAGTTTCAGAGCTGAAAATGTCTAATGTTCTAAGGTCTCATTTTATCCTACTGTGTCCTGTTTTTCTTACACTATGTGATTCCAGAAGACCTTTTATATAGTATTTAGCGTGTAACAAAGAAGCACATAGGCATCTTGAGGGAAATATGTACAGTCTCAAAAATCATATTTCTGGTCAAAAAAGAAAAGTGTAAAAATAAGCTTTAATTCTGAATCAACATGTCAGAATATTTTTATTTCAGGCCAGTGAAGTCCTTGAAAGCATTTTAATTATGTAAAATTATTTTTTAAAAGATTTATTTATTTGAGAGAGAGGGAAAAAGAGGGTGGGGAGTGGGGCAGAGGGAGAAGGAGAGAGAGAATCTGAAGCAGATTCCCTGCTGAGCATGGAGGCCAACACAGGAGTCGATCCCACAACCACTGAGATCATGACCTGAGCTGAAATCAAGAGTCAGACACCTGACCCCAACTGAGCCATCCAGGCGCCCCAATAATGTAAAATTATTTAAACACAATAAAAATTGGTTCTTTGTGAGAACAAACCAAAATTGTAACTATTATAATTATGTAAAAGAAATGAGTTTTCTGGGGCACCTGGGTGGCTCAGTGGGTTAAAGCCTCTGCCTTCGGCTCAGGTCATGATCTCAGGGTCCTGGGATCGAGCCCCGCATCAGGCTCTCTGCTCAGCAGGGGCCTGCTTCCCCCGCTCTCTCTCTGCCTGCCTCTCTGCCTACTTGTGATCTCTCTGTCAAATAAATGAATAAAATCTTTAAAAAAAAATGAGTTTTCTGACTGTGAAAGATAGTGTCTTCACTGTATATGTGATAGTCTAAGATTTACAATAGGGATTTTATTGTAATTTTTAGCATTTCTTAGAAATACAGAATCAGCTTACTATTCTGATACCTTTAATTATTTGGCTTAATTTAAACTTTAAACTTTTTCTGAAGGTATGCCAAAACTTTAATAATAGATATCTACTCTTGGTTGATGAATTTTAATTCTAACAAACACTTTCTCAAGTGCAAAACCCACCTAGCTGAAGGAATGACTGGAAGACCAACTCTAGAGAAAATCTTATGTCAACCACAAAGGGGACACCTAGAACTCACTTTTAGCCAATCCACAATACTTAGGAATTCAGAACCAAACTACACTGAAAGTCTAGGTCACTAGGGACTACCTGCGGCCAGTTAACCTCTCAGATGCAGTTTGCCAGACAGCCTAGTTCCAAATTTAAGAAACTCACAGTGTGCAGACTAGGCCACTGCGTTTTCCCCAGTGTTCAGAATCACCTCCTTCATGCCTGCTTTCCTTCCATATTGTTAACATTCAAGAGGATGAAAGAGGACTCCTGGGTCACAGAAGTACTCACTCCAGTAGGGGTTTTGCAGTCGGTGTCCCATGCAACACGTGCCATAGCCCCTCAGGTGTATGGGGGAACCATGGCCCACACATCCCCTTCATTGTTTCTCAGAGGACCTATACAGGAAGCTGCGGTAATTGCTCCCTATGACATACTTTTCTGCTCTTCTGTCACTTCTACTGTCTCTCTTAAAAGCTTAAAAATGCATCTAAATGTAATATTTGTATTAAATATTAGTATTAATCATGTATTAAATATTGTACTTACTATTTAAAAGTGAACTTGACAGAAAAGTTAGGCTTAACTAAATTGTTGATGTGTCTATGTAAATATGCCGATTCAGGATACAGTCCAGGAAGGGAAATAGGATATACACACTGGGCCTAATCTCCCCAAGAATTCGGGTATGAGTTCTTTATCGTGTGAGCACAAATGGTTTTTAGGCCACTCTTCTCTATGTTTGGTTAGAGATCAAGCTGAACCACCAGAAAGCAAACATTTATACCAGGTGCTTTTTTATGTGGGGGCTCTCATGGTTTAAGACTTTCATAATAAAGCAAGCCAGTATTGAAATATTGCTTAATACTTTGGATCTAGCTTTTTCAGTGCCTACTGATACATAAAAGAGACCAGAGAGCCTTGCAAATTGGGAATCGGGTGTTTGGGTTCTAGAACTGAACACTAGCCAGCAGTGTGACCTTGCTTTTCCATAGAGGCAGAGGCTTAGACATTTCTGATTCAGGTACAGAGTTGCAAAAAGGAAAAACTTAAAAGGCTAACTGAAATAAAATCTTCGGTGTAAGGGTGCCTGGGTGGCACTGTCGGTGGAGCACCCAACTCTTGGTTTCCATTCAGATCGCGATTTCTTGATCCTGAGGTCGAGCCCTCAGTTGGGCTTGTGCTCGGTGTGGAGTCTAAAGAGATTCTTTCTCCCTCCCCTTCTGCTCCCCTCCTTTTCTCTCTCTCTCCCACTCTCTCAAATAAATAATCTTAAAAAAATTTTTTAAAGAGGTTCCCTGTAAGGGTATAGCAGGGACTTTCATTAAGGGCAGAAAAGAACTTCTAAGCAGGCTCCATGGTCCTAGACTGGAAAGTTCTCTCAGCCTCTCTGGCATTCTCAAGGTCCCTTGTCACTGCTTCTCTTGGTGAGAGCGCTCCCATTTACTGTCCCTTTCTGCGGCCCTGTTTTCTGTGCTAAGTCGGGGTTACTCAGTTCCAGGTGCCTTCTAGATTCTGATCTACCTTGGGGCCTGGCCCCCTTCCGTGCCTTTTTCTGATCTTCCCAGACAGTTCACCCATCTTCATGTCACAGATTCAGGGCCAGGTTCACTCGGTTCAAGAAGACGTGGAGGGTGTGGGAGTGAGCAGCCACCTGGTGCCACCATAGCACCCGAGCTGTGGGTGGGGTCAGTCTCCAGCACCGGGCTGGGACGCCTGCATTGACGGGTCTGTCACGCGTCTGTCTTCGCAGGGCTTGGGATTATAGGTTCTATAATTCTATGACCTTTATTGTTTCTGTTCCATTTACTGAGTTGAGAGCGCGTGTCTCTAAAGGTACTTGGGTCTTCTTTCTTTCCTAAGAGAGCCCCGTAAATAAATACCTGACAACAGCCCCGGGGTTTCCGAGGGTTGCAAACCACTGTGGGCGTGACGGACGCGCAGTTCAGATTGCCGACCACAGGGGGCGCTGCTGCTGCGTCACTAGTTATCAGGCCTCCAGTTTCCTGTGCATTACTTTCTTATCAGAACTGACAGGTTGTAGAAACAGTTGGACGAAAATCAAAATAGATGGGAGTATGTGAAGGATATTACTCTGAAACGATTCTTTAGGAATAATCCCTGCAGTTAAGATCTATTTTAATAAATAGATCTTATTTGTTAATTTTCAGCTTTATAATTGCCAACAAAGCAGGGAGTAGACCCGCGGTGACGGGAAGATACGTGTGTCTTGAGCCTACTTTAGTCCTTCTAGAATCACAGATACCCCAGGATAACTTCAAATGGAGGATTCACCTAACACTAATCTGTAATAATCTTATTTTATCATTGTTGGGAAATTAAACTGCTTTGTAAGAAGGGAAACCCAAAGCTGCCTTGAGGGCTCCAGCACATCAGAGACCCTTGATTTTCTGCCTTTGAGAGGACTCAGTGTGAATGGGGGATGACACCTGAGCACAGTAAACCCCTGGAGAGAGACTCCTTTATTTACAGACTTTGCCCCCAAGAACTAATAAAAATGGAAAACCATAAAATATCTGTATAACACAACCCATCCTTGAATGGAAAGTCAGCTGCCTGACACTGTCTATTCATTTTTCTTCCAATATCCTTGTGTGTTCGTGAAGGTAACAAAAGCTGTGAAGTTTTAATTTCATTATAATTAGATATATGGATGTTTTAAGAGTTTTCCCCCCAAATGCTACAATAACTGAATTTCAAAGAAACTGAGCCAAAATTAAATTCACAGCAATTGAAATTTTTCTAAATTGGTTTTAAATACTTATTTACCCTGATGAAATTTTAATTGCAACATGGCAGTATCAATCATCATAACATTAGTACTTACTTTTCAAAACGTATTTCATATATGAAACTTGATTTTCACATCAATACTATTCATAGTTCACGTGATAGTCACTATCACAAATGAGGGAAAAGCTCAGACATTTAAAGTAGAGATATTTTGGGGCGCCTGGGTGGCTCAGTCGTTAAGCGTCTGCCTTCGGCTCAGGTCATGATCCCAGAGTCCTGGGATCGAGCCCCACATCGGGCTCTCTGCTCCGCAGGAAGCCTGCTTCTTCCGCTACCATTCCCTCTGCTTATGTTCCCTCTCTAGCTGTGTTTTTCTCTGTCAAATAAATTAAAATCTTAAAAAATAAATAAAGTAGAGATATTTGTTTCTTTTTTTACAGAATGTTATCTTTCTTTTTTTTAATAAGTCTATTTATTTAAGTAATCTCTGCACCCAATATGGTACTTGAACTCACAGCCCTGAGATCAACAGTTGCATGCTCCCTCAACTGAGCCAGCCAAGCATCCCTAAGTAATTTTTGTGAAAGAATAGGTTCTGGAACATCTCAACTCCCCTCACTTTTTATTGCTCCATTAAAAATATCTGTTGGTAACGGTAAGAGTTACCTATTTTAGATTGCTTACTATGTGCTAGTTACTCCTTAAGCACTTTTCAATATTTAGATGAAAGTATTTATTCTTAACTCATTTAATCCTTCCAGCATTCTCTCACATAGGTAGTATTGTTATTCTCATTTTATAAATTAAGTAACTGTAACCTAGAGATACTAAATAACCTGACGGAAGTTACATTATTAGTGTCAACCTGAATAAAAAGGCAAACTGAGGCAAGCTTGAATTACTAGAAACCTGGTTTACTTGGGAATAGCGGAGGAATTGCACTTCCTCTGCGCTGCGACAGAGGGACTGTCCGTACTGCTGTGTCCTTCCCTCGTGCACCAGATCCCACCCCTCTGGCTTCTTCTGGACCCGGCCAGGCGCTGCTCCCCAGGCCCCCTCCCTACTGTATCATTCCACCATTGGTTAAAAAACAACAAACCAACAAAAACACAAGAGCACCTCACGTGACCCTATTTCGTCATTATGTCTGTGTTTCCCCTCTTAGCAAAACTTTTAGCGTTGTCTATTCCCCCGTCTTCTATTCTCTTCCCTTCTTCTGAGCCCTCTCTGCTGAAATTTTTGGCCTCATCACTGTGTCTAAGCAGCCTTATCAGGGTGACCTTCAGTGCTCATTCTCTGTCCTGCTCTTACTCGATTTGATGGAGCGGATTACTCTCCCCTCCCTGAAATCCTTCTTCACGTGTCCTCCAGGACAACACATGTCTGTGGTTTTCCTTATTAACTTCTTCTGGCCTCCTCGGTCTTTTTGCAACTTACCCAGTTCCTCATCATCTCGAAGACCTTTAATGTTTGAGTGGCCCATGGCTCTTTTCCATCCCCGTTAGCTTCACAGAATCACAGGGCTCTCAGAACCTACCTAGTAGCTGATGCCTTTCCTGAGCTCCAGATGCCAGGATCAAACTCCTATTCAACATATCTTCTTAGTTATCTAAAGGACATCTGAACCTCAACATGTTCCAAATTATACTCCTGATCTTGTCCCCCTAAACTTGCTCCTTTCCCAGATTTACTCATCTTGGCAAATTACATGGATACTCTATCCTTCCAATTCCCTGGATCAACTTCTTGAGTCATCCTTGACAATTTACTTGCTCTTATACCTCACACCCCATCTGCCAGCAAATCCTATGGCCTCTCTATTAAAAAATATACCCAGAATCTAGACACTTCTCACCAGATTTGCTGTATCAGCCCCCCAATCCAACCCACTGTTCTCTCTCACGTTGCCACCCTTCCTTGATTCCCTACAGGCTATTCTCAGCACAGTAATCAGAGCGATCCTGTTAATAAATGCAGTCGGGTCATGATAACTCTTACCCAGACCCTCCAGTGGCTCCCCATCCCATTCCAGGTAAAAGCCAAGTCCTTATAACAATGACCTCTAAGCCCTACTCATCTGGCCACATGCTACATGTTCCACATTGCTGTTCCTGTAATTCTCCAGACATGAACCAGCCTCCGGGCCTTTTCCCTTATTGCTCTATCTGTGGAGTGCCCATCCCTGGAAGGTGATCACCCTCACCTCCTTCAAGATTTTGTTTAAATGTCACTTCCATGAAACCTACCATAACCTAAATTATAATACCTAAATTACCTAACCAAAAGTGCAAAACATCTCTCCCCTTAACCAATTTTCCGCTGCATTTTCATCATCTAACATACTATAACATTAACTCATTTATTGTATTGTCCATCACAGGGGCTAACCAAGGGTGAGGGAAATCTAGAATGGATAGTAAAAGAAAGAGAACATGAATTTTAGGTCTGTAGATCAGCTGTGGTGGGGGTGTGGATCATACCACAGCAGCTACAACTGGAACTACTAGTTGATGGAGCTTGAGATATCCTCCTGATATCTTCCAGGATCCAATTTGTATAGGCACCAGACTGATGCGTTAAATGGAGATATGATGGGTATTACCACTCTGCTTCCTTTACGTCTTTAGGGATGGCACTAATTTCTGCTGTTTGCTTTGGGATGTTTGTAATTTGCAGTCCTGCCCACAGGGAGGTACAGGGGAAGCTTCAGAGCCTCCAACTTGTCCTTCCGGACTATGACAGCTTTTGCTCACAGGCCAAGAACTAATGTATGCAAGTGGGCATTCAGTCCACTTCCAAGAACTGATTATTTCAATTATACATCCAGGACCAGGAACATAAGCACAGCGTGGGTCCCTGGACTGACTAGATCCACTGTGAAGTGAACCTGGGCTGTGAGTCCACTCATTACCTGGCCCTCGCACGCATCTACTCTGCCCAGAGGACCATGATTTGTAGCATACTGGTTCCCATTGTCAACAAAGACCTGGTATCCAACAGTTCCTGAAGTCTGGGGCTATTTCCTTTGCCCAGGGTATAGTTACCCAGGTAAGTATCTGTTGGTCCCTCTGGGGAAGGACTGGGGTAGTCACTGTCATGCAGACGTGTCCAGGTGGTGCAGGCTACTTCTTCCTGAGGACCCGGCCTTCCCTTCAGTTAGTGGGCTCTGAGTCTGAAAACTAGTTCAGATCCAAAGCCTGTCAAAAAATTCTGACCGCTTGTTGGCACAGCTGCCCTTAGCCTCCTCTTGATCCTTTCTCTTGACTGTACGATCAGTACATCAGAATCACTTGGAGGCTTGTGATGCTGCAGACAGCTGGTCCCGACTCCGAGAGTTTCTAACCCAGTAGGTCGGGACTGGAGCCCGAGGCTTGGTGTCTCTAGGTGACTTTGATGCTGCTGGTCCGGGAGCACACTTTGAGAATCGCTGGCACAGACTGATCTTGCATCTGGGGACTCCAGTCATTCCCCCAGCTCTCTGTGCGTCTGTCTCTGCCTGCGTGAGGCTCTGACTTGGGGCTCAGTGAGGTATTTGTTCTCTCACTTGATGGGTAAGCTTCGCCGTTTGGCCTCCCTGGGGGCAGGGGTTCCACTGAGAGTGCTCAGCACTCCAGCTGCGGGGGACCACGTGCACAGAGGTCTGGAAGGGAAATGTGGGTGCTGCCCTTCAGACCCTACCGTGCATCTGTCTCCTGGCCAGGGCTAACGAGGGGAATGAGATTCACTTCAGGCACAGAGTTTAAACAACACCAAAAAAAAAAAAAAAAAAGCAAGATAAATATTTTGAAGCAGTATTTTAAAAAATGAAAGTGCAAAAAAAAAAAAAAAAAATCCATGAGGGGCACCTGGGTGGCTCAGTGGGTTAAAGCCTCTGTCTTCGGCTCAGGTCATGATCTCAGGGTCCTGGGATCGAGCCCCACATTGGGCTCTCTGCTCAGCGGGGAGCCTGTTTCCCCCTCTCTCTGCCTGCCTCTCTGCCTACTTGTGATCTCTCTCTCTGTCAAATAAATAAAATCTTTAAAAAAAATCCATGATATGAGCAAAATATCAACATTTGAAAGGCAGGATCAATGTTACTGACTTCCTTTGCCTTGGGCTCCGATAGGGCTCAGCATGGCACTGTCGTCCCTCACCGGAAGGCAGGCTCTGTGAGGGAAGCAGGGGTTTTGTCTCTTTTACTCACTGATGTGCCCCCAGTACTTTAGAAGAGTGCCGGGCACATAGTAGATGTTGAATAAATACTTAGTGAATGAGACACTTCAGACATTTAAAGGAAAAATGACCATTTAACCTACATTTCCACATTTTTGCCTCTCTTCTTTTCCTTTAGAAAGGAAAGAAAAAAAAACACTTTTCCAGTGTTTTTCACTAGGGTTGACTGTACACAAGAGGCTGCCTTCACCTTTGAGCCAGGAGACTTGGAGTTAGTTAGGCACAACTTAGGAAGGCGCCTGACAAAAATAGGATGTATTTTATTATAAAGGCCAATTGTGAGGTGTTTGAAAATACTTTCTTAATTGATTTCATCATCCCATCGTAGGGATATACAGAGAACAAGTTACTGCACTAACCACCCTATTTGTTGTCAGCTTGCATAATTCTGAGAAACAGTTTCCGGAAACTGCTCTGTTGATCCTAGAAAATTGTCCTGTCTGCTCCCAAGTACAGATGGACTTAGAATTCCAGGACCAAAAGTTGAACAGAAAAACTCATCGCTGACAGCCAAGTATAATGGACAACAGGCTGCACACCTCCCCTGCACTCCGTCCCAGGAGACCTAACCGGATCCTGAGGTTGGCGTGAGTGCGTGGAAAGAATCCTTCTGGGTGTGGGCTAGCTGGTGTTTTTGCACAGGATGCCGGGAGAGTGTGTGGCCAGAGCTGCCGGGCATTGACTCCAGTAGGCCCCCTCCTCACTGCAGGGCCTGCTGTAGCCACACCCTACCCATTTTGCACCCACAACCAATCCTGACTTCTCTTTAGCCAGTGAAGGGAACTTGGGAGTCTTTGGGTCAGATAAGAATCTCAGTGCATTAAAGGCAACTCATATTTGCCACAGAAAAACGAGATCGTTTGTGTCCTAAAAGTCTAGATTACAGAAGAAATTCCAAGCCTCAGCTCTCCACTGTCATTTCAAAACAAAACAAAACAATAACAACCCTGCCAAATACAAATTTAGACCTTTAAAGGGGATTAAGAGTAGACTTACCATGATGAGTACTGAGAAGTATACAGAATTACCAAATCACTATATTGTGTACCTGAAAGTAATATAACACTGCGTATATACTGGAATTAAAAAAAAAATCAGACGTAAGAAATTTCATAAGCAGGTAAACTGAGTCTGTTTATCCCTTCCCTCTGTGGAACAAGAGCCGTATATGCAGACTGCAGGGATGTTCATGGGGTCCCGCCCGGTGGTGTGTATGGACTGCTGTCTTTTCTAGGAAAGCACAGAGAGATCTGAGAAGAGGACACACGATCGTGAAAATATAAAGGAACTGCCTGGCATTGAGCACCTAGTAGGTGTTAGGAATCATATCAGACACTTTATATATGTGTGTGAGTCTGTACGCGATGGTAGGTGGGGAGCTAGCTAGGTATTTAGTTCACACAGGAACTCCGCGAGAAAGGGATCAGCCCTGTTTACAGGGGAAACATGACCAGAGGGACTAAATTAGCTTTTCAGGAGCACACAGCTGACCAGTGGCGTCTGGTGGGGGAGGGGCTCTTCCATTTCCAAGCCAGTGCGCAGTCTCCTGTATCAGGACAGCTCCCACAAGAAATGCGACATCTCTCATCGAGTCGTTGTGTGCTTCCAGGAAGAAGAGCACGGCTCGGCCCTTTGCTGATGGTCACTAAGCTGCGGCAACAGTGCGGGGCGAGGGCGGATCTCCTTTCCTCTCCAAGCCGACCCCGAAGCAGGGGAGCCCTCGATGGCTTGGCCTTGGCCCCGCGCCTGGGGAGATGCAGGAACCCCGCGAGGCGGCCGTACCGGGCCCTGCAAGGCCACTCACAGCGCGCTGGACTCCGGGCCCTGCCCACATTTGATGGCCAGGTGTGCCCTGCCTAAGTTGCCTTTTCATTTTCATCAAATGTGCGCAAATACTCTTTGTCCACGGAGAAATCTTCCTCATTAAAAAGTTTCCAATGGCTGGGCCCTAGACGACCGTCCCGGCGGGGTGTGGGGAGGGGAGCAGGGGCCGGGGCGAGCTGTCGGCTTCCTGCGCTTGCTCTGGGCAGTGCTGGCTCTGACAAGTCAACAGCCGGGTGGAGCGGAACAAGGAAGCTTGTTCTTTCCGCGGCTCACACCACTAGGGGGCGTGAAGCTCCTCTGGTAGAGGAACTAGAAAGGCTGAAACGTGTAAAATGCCCAGCAAAGGCTGGAGGCTTGCCTGCATTCAGTTCTCATGATGAAAACATTTCTTCCAAAACTGGTCTCGTTTGGGCATTTCCAGCAGGCACACGTGCCAGCCGAGGAGTGGGCAGCCGGACAATGATGGTGCCGAAGGGGCACGCCATTTGGTCATTAGAGAAAACCTGCTCCGTCTTCTGAAGACTGAAAGTGCCCACCTAAAGAGCCAGGATGTAACTGAGCTTTGAACCCCTGTGAGCCATGAGATCAGAATCCATTTCATAAAAGCCTATAATCTGAAAGAATATTCACTTAATAATGTCATTTCTTTGGGAGGTGGGGGCCAGGCAGCCAGATTCCAATTCCGCAAGATCCTCAGAAAGAGTTTGCTAACCAAAAGCTTAAAAAAAATTCCTAGAATTTCACACAAGCAATAGCCTGCATATCTTATGGAGATATAATTGACATATAATGGTTGTATAAGTTTAATATGCATAGCATGTTGCTTGGATAATTGATATATTGCAATAAGATTACCACTGTAACTCTAGCTAACACCTCCATCAGGTCATATAATTATCATTTCTTTTTATGGTAAGATCGATTAAGATCTAGTCTCTTAGCAACTTTTGAGTATATAATACAGTATTATTGACTATAACCATCATGCTGTGCACTAGATCTCCAGAATTTATTCATCTTCTAACTGTACTTTGTACCTTTGGACCGACATCTCTCCAATTTACCCAGCGCCGCAGCCCCCGGTAACCACCATTCAACTCCCTATTTCTAGAAGTTCAGATTTTTTATAGTCCATGTATAAGGAATATCATTACCGTATCTGTCTTTCTCTGTCTGCTTTATCTCAGTGTAATGCCCTCAAAGATCTATCCATGTTGTCACAGACAGCAGGATGTCCTTCTTTCTCATGGCCAAATAACATTCCATTATATATATAAACATCTCACATCGTTTAATGTATGCATATAACATCTTTATCCATCCATCTGCCGGTGGACATTTTGGTTGTTTCCATATCTTGGCTATTGTGAATAATGCCGCAATGAAGAATGCAGATATCTCTCCAAGATTCTGTTCTCATTTCCCCTGGTGTATACCCAAGTGGAATGGCTGTATCATACAGATTTTTAATTTTTTAATTTTTTGAGGAATCTCCGTGCTGTTTTGAATAGTGGCTGAACCAATTTACATTCCTGCCAATGGTGCACAAATGTTCCTTTTTCTCCACATCCTTGCCAACATTTATTTCTTGCCTTTTTGAGAACAGCCATTGCAACAAATTTGAAATGATATCTCATTATGGTTTTGATTTGCGTTTCCCTGATGATTGGGGATGTTGAACACCTTCTCATGTACTTCTTGGCCATTTGTGTGTCTTCTTCAGAAAAATATCTATTCTGTTCCTCTGCCTATTGTTTTTTTTTTCTTTTTTTCCATTATGAAATGATCCCCACAATAAGTCTAGTTACCATCTGTCGCCAAAGTTATTACAATATTATTGACTGTATTCCTTATGCCAAGCATTACATTGCCATGACTTATTCATTTTATAGATGGAGGTTTATACCTCTTAATCCCTTTCACTTATTGTGCCCACTGCCCCAACCCGTCCCAGGTGCTCACTCACTGCTCTCCCTGTCTCCCAAGGGAAGGATCCTTGGCCTCCTCTTTCTCTAAGCTGTGTTGTCTTAGGGGGGAAGGGTAATGTGGGCCAAATTCCTCTTACCCACTCAGATTCAT
The DNA here is from genome assembly GCA_028646535.1 of Procyon lotor. Classification (NCBI taxonomy): domain Eukaryota; kingdom Metazoa; phylum Chordata; class Mammalia; order Carnivora; family Procyonidae; genus Procyon; species Procyon lotor. The sequence goes on along the minus strand of CM053608.1, from coordinate 37,378,658 downwards.
CCAAACTCTTTCTTTGCTTTGTTTTGGTTTGGTTTTGGTTTTGGTTTTGCTCCAACAGAGTGCTGGAACTTCTCTGGACACGTGAATGCCTACAGTCTGTGGTATCTGCCCAAGTCCGCATGTCCAGCTGCCAGGCTGCTGGTAGTTCCACAGCCCATTCTAGGGTCTGTCTGTCGACTGCCCGATGTACAGGTTGGGGAGACTCTCCCACGTCCCTTGGTGTATGCTGCTGGGCCCCACAGCTCCTGCAGAGCTCCACACAGCTCCCCACAGCTCCTCCTCTGTTTGTGGACAGCTGCCAAATTTAAGATGTTAAGGGGGACAAAATGAGGGACCTCTTAGGCTGCCATGTTGCTGATGTCACTGCTCCCAATGGCCTGCATTTTGGCTCTCTGTATTTTAGCATCCATTCCGTGTGATGATGAAAAGAACACGAGACTGGGTGCTGGACGAGCTGCTACTCTCTGACTTTGGGACTGCAAGAGTACTTAGTCTGAACAGCAACAAAACAGCAGAGTATCTCCTCTGTAGGATTGTTCAACACCAACAAATATTTATCGAAGACCTACAGTGTGCCTGCGTGGTGCTAGGCCCTGAGGATGTGCTAAATGAGCACACAGCCATGACTGGTCCCTGCCTCTTGCACATCACCTTGTAGTGAGAGTCGTATCACCAGGAGGGACTTACCTAATGTGACCGCACCGTGCCCAGCACATCACAGCGCTTCACACATGTCACTCATTTTCTCTCATCCTTTCCCTCCTTGTCTCTCCCTCCTCAAAAATGTAGACTATAGGGCCAAGTCAAGATTCCCCTTGGCAGTGTGCGTTTCTAGAAACACAGAGGAGATTCATTCATACTTTGCCTTTTTTTCTGCCTTTACTTAGCATTTACTATTTGCCAGGCTGTGCTAACCTTTAGGGGTCTATGGTAGATATTTGTCATTTTTTTCTGGCCACCATTATCTGATTCACTGGGAAATTTCCCACCTTCTCTGACCAGGCTGCAAACATCAACTACTCACCTTCCCAGTTTCTCCTGCATTCAGACTCTTGGTACTTTGAGGCTCAATCAGATGGTTGTACGCTAGGGTGATTTGGGAGCCAGAGGGGGCTCAAAGGAAGTAGGAAGGAAGGAGGGAGGGTGAATCACCCATCAAGAGGGAGAACTATGGCAGATGCTGTAACAGCCTCTAGTTTCTAGCAACAGTTGGCAGTGCTGGTGGGAAGGCCGTGCGTTTTGGTGTCAAGTGGCCTATTTCGTGTTGCGGCTTAGAATGTGGCCATAGCTGCTTTTAATTTCCTTCACACCTATTTTCAAGCGTGACTTTCTGATCTTCCTACAGGTTCAGTGAGCTATCCAATTCCTTTTAGCAAAATCCTTGTGTACTTAAATCAACACAGACAGATTTTGTTCCATGCAACTAAGAACCCCAACTGACCCAGGAGGAAAAACGAGTAAGATTCTGACCTCTGTCTCTTAGGAGATCCACACACAAATGATTTCAATACAGTCTGTGGAATGAAGGAAAGATAGGACACACTGGGGATATCTATTATACTGGACAGTGAGCATCAGTAATGAACACCAAGGGCTGCTGACCACAAGGAATTCGGTGTATTGGGAGAAATGGACTCATCAATAGATAATGGCCTAGCAATGTCATAAAGACAGAGCTAGACATGTGCTCAGGGTGTGGGAGAAGCACTACGGAGGGATACAGCCCCACTGAGGGCAGGTGGGAATGTTGACTGAAGAAGGCTTTGGAGAAGAGGATGCCATGTTTGAGCCAAGTCTTCAAAGAAGAATAAATGTAAGTCAGACCAACGCAGAGGAGCCTAGGAGAAAAGAGGCATTCCCTTGTGCAAGAGCCAAGACCCAGAGGAGAGACTCAACGTGGGTGTGTGCAATCACACAGGTTGGTGTGCTAGAACCACTGTATTCCTTTTTTTTTTTAAAGAGTTTATTTACTTGACTGAGAAGGAGATCACAAGCAGGCAGAGAGGCAGGCAGAGAGAGAGGGGGGAGCAGGCTTCCTTCCGAGCAGAGAGCCCCATGCAGGGCCCTATCCCAAGACCCTGAGACATGACTTGAGCCAAAGGCAGAGGCTTAACCCATTGAACCACTCAGGTGCCCCGAACCACTGTATTCCTTGTGAAGAATATGAGTTGTCATGGATACAGGACTGAATGGGAGGTAAGAGTGGGGAATAGCTGCCTTGAAAAATGGGAGACAGTGTGGGTCAGGGGTAAGGAAGAAGATTGAGGGGTACAGAGTGCCCAGGAGAGGCTGGATCCCATGATATTTTAGTGAAGCCAGACCACATGGTCATCAGATTTTCTCCAGAAATATTTAGCTACCAGTGTCTGGCAGTAAAGAAGGACATCGGTCCAGAATTAGGGTTTTGTTATGAAAATGAAGGCAGACATCTGAATTTGGAAGCCCTGATCTTGGTCCAGGTTTGCTCAGGTATAACTACGCAGTTTCAGCCTGCTTCTATTTCAATGAGGGAGGAGATATAGGACAGGGATGAGAAGGGTGGCAGGGTATAGGCTGGACTGAAATCTGTGACATATGGCCCAAATCCATTTCATGCCCTAATGCAACGGTCAGTTTGTTTTGAGTATAAAAGAAAATTGTGGGGTGGGGCGCCTGGGTGGCTCAGTGGGTTAAAGCCTCCGCCTCCAGCTCAGGTCATGATCTCATGGGCCTGGGATCGAGCCCCACATCGGGCTCTCTGCTCAGCAGGGAGCCTGCTTCTCCCTCTCTCTCTGCCTGCCTCTCTGCCTACTTGTGATCTCTCTCTGTCAAATAAATAGATAAAATCTTAAAAAAAAAAGAAAAGAAAATTATAATTCTAAAATAAATTAAAAAGATAATTATCTCAATTCACTAACCATGGAGATCAAGACGTTCTTCATGTTTTTATAGTAGGTTGCACAGCATTCATTTCCCTGTCGGGAAAATGTATAAGCACTTTTCAAACATTTTAAGGAAAAAACTGGAAATAATGAAACAAACAATTTCCCGAGGGCTTTCAAATGTATAAAGCACTTATTTAATCTTTATAAAAGCCCTCTGAGATAGGCATGATTACTAACCCATCTCATAGATGGAGGAACTGAAGGACAGAGAACTTTAGTGATTTGCCTAAGGTCACATAGGTGGCGGGTGGGAGAGCAGAGATCTGAACACAGATGGTCTGCTCCGGAAGCCGCGGCCTTAACCACTCACCCCACTCCCTCCCCTTGGAGATGCCACCTCTTCTTTGCTGTTATGAGCTGAACTAGGCTCCCTCAAAATTCACATGTTGAATCCCTCACCTCCCTACTCAGGATATGATTGTATTTGGAGAAAGGGCCTCAAAAGGGGTGATTATGCCAAAATGAGTCCATTTGGCTGGGCTCTAATCCAATCTGACGGGGGGTCTTATAAGAAGAGGCAGCTTCGACACAGACAGGTAAAGAGGGAAGATGGTGTGAAGACACCGGGAGAGATGACCATCGACAAGCCAAGGAGAAGGGCCTCAGAAGACACCAGCCCTGCCAACACCTTGATCTTGAACTTCTAGCCTTCAAAACTCTAAGAAAACAGATTTCTGTTATTTAAGCCCTGCAATCTGTGGTATTTTGTTACAACAGCTCTAGAAGGCTCTATCCTCATTGACCATCAGTTAAGAAGGAGCAGGCAAAATAGAGATTAATCTTTTAAGTGAACTCCCATCCTTAGCGAAAACCCAAAATATGTACATTTCATTAGTTAAGTGAAGTTTAATTGGATCATGCTTTAAGCAAATTAATCTGGAATTCAGTTCTATAATGGGAGTCAAATAAAGCAGGACCAGTCTTCATTTATATTGTAGTATCATAGAGAGGAAAGGGCAGCTTAATTAAGGCCAAAGTGTGTTTGTTAATTAGCTGTCATCCTCTCCACTGAGCCTACCAAGGGATGCCATAAACAATGAGGCAGCATGGATTTATTGATGGAAAGATGAGGTAAGCTGAACATTAAGTGCACTGCGTTTCTTTAGAGGGCACAGTCCTTTCATTAATAATGAATACAGTCTTTCCTCTTGTCTTCTAAGTTTCCCACTACACTGGAATTGTTGGTGTGAAATATGAGGCTTCCAGTAGTTATAGGCCATTGAGAGATTCTTAGAAAGGGCAATAGTATCGTATTCCAGGAGAAAAGTAATTGCCAGCATATTTATTTTTTCTCTAATGAGTTAGAATCTACATGTGTTTAGTACCAACTACCTGCAAGGTGGTTGCCAGAGGCTTCACTGTGGTCAGGATTCTGGAAGTACTCAAAGCTGAGGCCCTGTGGATGTCTGTTCTCCGAGGATTAAATTAGCGAGTGTCCCAGACACAAGTCTGAATTGTTTGGAGATTAAAAAGCCTTGTTTATCGACTTGAAAAAACTCAAACTCTGAACTGTTTGTCCTATTTTCAGTTCCTGTCCCATGCTTTACAGAGCCGTGTGTTTTATGTTTAGAAAACTTTTGGAAAAGTTTTTAAAAGTTTAAAAGCAGTTTAATCAAATGTCCCATTTTTACAGAAATCATTGTCTCCTTTCTCTCTATGCCCCAGAGCTCTAGTTCTCCTTTTACCAGTTTATTTCTTACTGGCCTTGAAGGGTAGCAACATGCTGTGTAGACTAACAGAGGATTGACATGATGTATAGCCCTAGAAAACTCCATCACAGGTCAGGGAAACGGTCAAAACAATTGTTTTTCCCCTCAAATGTCACTGACTTCTGAAAATAAGACCAATCAAAGTGCCTGCATGAAAAAGCTACAAGATTCAGAGTTGGGGGGGAAGAAGGAGTTTTATAATTTCTGGAAACAATGTACAGTGGCTGGCAGTCAGTCCAACTTTGAATAAATGAATGGGAAGGAAAGGAGGGGAAAGTGCAGGGAAAAGTGGCAAAAAAACAGAGGAGAGAAGTAGAAGGAGACAGATGATTTACAAGAGCAGTAATACAGAGAGAAAAGCAGAGAGGAGGATGTGCCCAGGCCCAGAGATGTGTGGGCAGAGATACATAGATGAGAAGGAGATACCCGGAGTCAGCCTGGGTCCCACACCCCAGCTTCCGCGACATCCCCCGCCTCATCTCCAGCACGCTGTTGCTTTCAAAGCTGCATCACATTTGTCACGTCAAAACAAACACAAAAAATACAAATTAAAAACATAGATAAGAGATGAACCTTGTTCCACCAACTAAAGTAAAATAATATGGAAGGCCAAATCTGAACGCCCTGGATTTCTCTCTTCTCCATTTGTGTATTCCGCACACGCGCGCTTACATACACACACACCCCTCCAGTGTTTCTGGATAATGAGAGACTCTACTGTTCTGCCAATCAAACCATGGGATGGCTCTGCAAAGCCAGGCAGAATGAGATTTGCAATGATCAAGATTCACATCAACTCCCAAATATGCCAATCGCTGGCTGGGCCCACAGAGCTACCAACTATAGTCGCTTTGACTTGTATTTAGAAGTGGCCAGAGGCTGCTCTAAACTGCATTCAAATCTGTATTCAAATCTTCACTTGGGGCACCTGGGTGGCTCAGTGGGTTAAAGCCTCTGCCTTCGGCTCAGGTCATGATCTCAGGGTCCTGGGATCAAGCCCCGCATCGGGCTCTCTGCTCAGCAGGGAGCCTGCTTCCTCCTCTCTCTCTGCTGCTTCTCTGCCTACTTGTGAACTCTCTCTGTCAAATAAATAAATAAAATCTTAAAAAAAAAAATCTTCACTCATTCTCTCTGCAAACCTCTCTGATTTTCTCTTCTTTCCTGTTAGGAACCTACTTTGGGTGCACCCTCCCCGGCCCGGCCTGCTCCCCTCCTTTGGTCTCACCACTTCTGTCTAGTGCACCCCCACACTTTTCATGAGGCCATGCTGCATGGCCAGAACAGAATGGAAACAGTCAAGCAAGAAGGAATAGTCAAGCAGGGAGAAGGAGGATTTTCAAATTTCTTGCCCTTGATTGGCTCTTCTTAAGGAGGCTCAGAGATGTAGGGGCGCCTGGGTGGCTCAGTGGGTTAAAGCCTCTGCCTTCGGCTCAGGTCATGATCTCGGGGTACTAGGATCGAGCCCCGCATCGGGCTCTCTGCTCAGCAGGGAGCTCACTTCCTCCTCTCTCTCTCTGCCTACTTGTGATCTCTGTCAAATAAATAAAATCTTTAAAAAAAAAAAAAAGGAGCCTCAGAGATGTGGATCAATCCAGTAAGTCCCATGTACCAATATTTTTTCATTCTGTACTGATTGGAAGCATCTCCCTAGTCCTCTTACAAGGATAATAGTCTAGTGGTCTTTACATAGTATACCAGTCTTCACATTTCTGTCTCTCCAAATGGCTTAACTGTATGATTTTTGCCCACTCAACTCTGCTGATAGTTTAAACTAACAGTTAACTACTGAACCCTAATATATTTGAAAGTGTGTTTACCTTGGAATTACTCTGAAGGCAATAACAAATAAAAATAAAAAATCTGCTGGGGAAATACAGTAGTAATGCAACTTGTGGTGAGAGTGAATGTGTAAACACACTTTTGTTTTCAAATCCTCCATTTCCCAAGACATCCCCAGAGCTGAAGAGTTTGGGGGAATTCTGGGGATGTATGTATTGGTAGCTCATTTAGGGGATGTTCCACCACCTACTCTCAGACCATGGGGAATTTCACAGCCAGTACATATGTGGCAGAGGGTGCCAGGCAACTGAGAATGGAAGCCAGCTGTAGATTTTTCTGTCTTCTCATTCAGCTTTCTTTCATATGCTCGTCTCTTTTCAAGAATCATCAGAATGCCTTTTCCTTAAAGTTAACATTGCAAGGAATCGAAGTCTCATTTCCTGGAAATACAGGGCTGGACGGCAGCCATCCCTCAAATGAGCCCCTGTGGAGAAGACTTGGAGACGTGAGCTTCCAACTCAGGTTTCCGGTGGATGCATCTTAAATCCCACGGACTGGAAGCTGAGGTCATAGATTACTTTCTCATTGCCGTCAGGGGTCAGTTCAATTTATATTTCCTGTCATTATTGTCCTAGGTCATGCATGACTCAATCCTTCTGAGCCCATTTCCTCACATACAGATTTCTACTCAGTGTGAAAAAATACTATTAATATCTGTACATTCAAGAAGAGATGTTAATGGGATAAGGGCTGAGGAGCAGCTCTGAATTGGTAATAGAAAGAGTGAAATAAAATAGGATGGCAAATCCGGAAATGGGGTAATGGTAGTCATTTAAGAAAAGGAGGTTAAGCAGACTGGTCAACATCACCACTAAAATGTTTCTTGCTGGGCTCTGCAACTTCCTTTGCATAACTAGGGTAGCATGGGGTTACGGTGGGTGGAAATGGTACCAGATAAAAACAGGTAAGAACCCTGCCTCTATCACTGGGCTTTGTGAGATTGGACAAGTTCCTTTACCCTTCTCGGCCTCTTGCCGAAGATAATGCCAAACTTTCAAAACGTTAGCAAGAAACAGAGATCATGTATGAAGAGCAGTGGTACAGACACTCAGTACATGGTGAAACGAATAATAATAGTAACTGAGTGCCCAGTGGTGCACTGGCCTGGTGCTCACTGTGATGGGGGCAGGGAAAGAGGAGAGATAACCAGGAAGCTAGCAGGCCCCCGTAAGAGCAGCATTAAACCCGCTCAATTTGCCTTTTGTTGTTCTCATCACATCTTCACCAACATTTCCCTTAAGTTCAAGTCAAATGAGGACTCAAGAGATAACAAGGCAAAATAATATCAAGAACTGTGAAGGGGGCCGCCTGGGTGGCTCAGTGGGTTAAAACCTCTACCTTCGGCTCAGGTCATGATCTCAGGGTCCTGGGATTGAGCCCCACATCGGGTGCTCTCCTCAGCAGGGAGCCTGCTTCCCCTGTCTCTGCCTGTCTCTCTGCCTACTTGTGATCTCTCTCTCTCTCCGTCAAATAAATAAATAAAATCTTTAAAAAAAAAAAAAAAAGAACTGTGAAGGGTCTGAAATTTTTAGCCTGCTCTCAAGCGAACAAGTCAGCCAGTCACAGATTTACTGAAGCTGGCAGAAGACATGAGACTCCTGGTCAGAGACAAAGGTCTTTATCACAGCACAGAAGGCAGAATGAGCTCCATGTTCTCATAAGGTTCCCCTTAACCCCCATCTTAGGGGGAAGGAAGCACCCAATCTTACAGTGGGAGGTTAGTGAGACAGGAAACTGAAGGACTCCATAAAAATCTGCTTTTTGCTCCTTTTCCTGCTTCTATTCTTGCTGGGACCTGCACCCCCGCCCCACTTTACACATGCCTCAGAATGCAAACCGTGTACGTCCTTTTTGCAAGGGACAAGGAGTTAACAGCTCCTGTAGAATAAGTAACATCTAAGGAAAGACCAGGTGAGAACGACCCGACGGAGCTATTACATGAATATTCCAGACCACCAGCTAGATATTCAAAGCCAAGACCCCCTGGCTCCAAGGAATAACACCTGGGCTCTTGTCTTTGTTCTAACAGGTTCTTGGATGCCTGAGAAGAGCACACACCAGATCATAATCCTCAGTAAAAATCCCCAGATCATAAACAAAGACAACACTCACGCTACTTTCCTTTGTGGGTGCCCTAGGCGCTCCATCTGTATCTGTCCTCTCTATATCTTCAATTATCTCTGCTCCCCCTTCCTGTTGGCTTGTGTTTGATTTCTATCCTGCGTGAAGCCAAGGACCCTCTTGGCAGGTCCTGCTGGATCTCCTTCGTCGAGGTCTTGGATCTGGCCTGCTGGCAGCATTAGCAAACCTACTCAAACTTTGTCCCAGAGGGACATTATCTTTATTATTCTCTCCAGGAAACAAATCTGGTCTCTGCCCCAGAGAGAGATTCTATCTCTGTCTTTCGAGATTCCTCTGTATACAAATATCCTTGAAAAGACAGTCTGGAAAAAGAGCTGTCACAAGACACATAAAAACACCGTAGGGAGTTGTCCGCCACCTCCAACAACTGAGGCAGAACTCAAAAGAAGACGCAGTGATCAAGTGAGATGTCTTGAAACATTTATTTAATCAATAGAATTGATAACCTCACGTAGAATCTTAAATAACATAGCTCCTGTAGTTGCCCGACTATGGAGAAAGACCATCCTCTCTCCATTATATGCCGGTGTGGAAGCCCCCACCTACACATCAGAGCACCTTAGCTGTGGGAATAGAGCGGGGCACCCCCTGCTCCCATTGCCACCGAAGGGCCTACTGGGATGGTTTCTTTCACGCAATTTCCAATCAGCATCAAATGGAACTTTAGCCCATTGAAAGAAAGAAATAAGGTTTTTTTTTTTTTTGCTTTGTTTTGTTTTTTACCTAAGGAAAAAAGAAAGAAGCAGTTTTGTTCCTTTCTAACTTTCTTTGGGCCTTATGAGATTAAAAATGGTTTGGGGAAAAGAATTCTTTTAGAGGCCACTTGGGAGGATTATGGAATCCTGAGATTTATCCAGATCAGTCTTCTAATTCATGTGCCTTTGTGAGGTTGGCTATGGTTCTCCTAATGGCTTGAGAACCCAGGGCACACACCACCAAAGAGCTCCGGGCATTTTGGATCCCAATGGGGAGCCTCGCCTAGGAGCCCTAAAACCAGAACCACGTCAAGGACCTTACCCCCTCACTTAGAAGACAGCTCTGCCCGTGTCAGACCACACAGGCATATGTACCCCAAGTTTTAGTTAAAAAAAAAATTATTATGGGTGGCAAGATGGAGTAATTGTCATAGTATGGAATTCAGGGACTGTCTTATTTGAGAGTTTGGCGACAGAGCAACCAGGTGTGGGCGGCAGGAAGGGGGTAGGTGAGTCGGCCAATGGCCTCCTGTCTCTACTTCTAACAGAAGGACACGGGCCCCAGTTGCTAAAGCCACAACTCTGGTGTCAACTCTTCCTTCTCCCTTGCCTTCCTCATCCCATCAGTCACAAAGTGCTTCTGATGCTCCTAAATGTTCCTCAGATCTGCCCACAATCTCTTCGTCTTCGTTAAGTTCTCTTTTTTATTCTTCTGGGGCGATTATATATATAATATACATAAATGTCATTTATATCATTAATATATTTATTCTATATAATATAATTTTTATTATTCATGTTTCTATTGTATAAATATATTAATAGTTAACATATCTTAAATTATATAAATAATTTACATATTGTTGCATCCCGCGAGGTAAAAATCTAATTGGATTTTTTTCAAGCTCCAAGAAGAGTTGGCAGCGTACTCTCAGAGCTCCCACTCCCTCCCACAGCACACCCAACACACGCACACACCCCCACACGTGCGCGTGCCCATCTACGGGAGACAACACTTCCTTTCATTCCACGCACGTCCTTTGCCTTTGCCCAGACCTCAGTTTTCCTGTCCCCTCTAGCTATTATCCAAGAGGCACCCCTAGAGGGCAGACTGTCAGCTCAGAGGCAGGGGGCTTGGCTGGCCCAGTGGGACGGGAACGGTGGCAGCCCTGCCCCCGCCCGGCAGGAGCCCAGCAGTGTGACCCCAACCAGGGTCCAGCCCCGGCTTCAGGTGTCCTCAGCCTGCCCCAAGGCGTGAGCTGAGCCCACCCCCTCCTGGTGAGCTGGAGTTCTGAGAACTGAACTAAGGGGCAAACCCTACATCTGAACTACAGATGCAAAAACACACATATGACATCCATTCATATTTGAATCCAGAGAAATATACTGCCGGTTACCTCCACTCTAGTTTCTTGCAGCAGGGCAAAAAGTATAATGCAGGCCTAGAATCAAACTTTCTTCTCAGAATCCCGGGATCCTATTATTGTTTTAAAAAACAAATACTATGTCTTTTTAATGTTTAATGTTTTATGTAAATAGCATTTTCCCATATATCAGACATGGCTTGGATATATGATAAATAAATTTTGGTGACCTATTTACAAAGAAAATCCCTGTATTTTAAAGCAACTTCAAAGGGAGTCCTCCTCCCCCAGCATTCCCATTCCCAGGGAAGGAGAATTGGCCACTGTGATTTCACAGGGAGTCTGCCAGCAAGAGCTGCTGGGGAGAATAGACAATGGGGTTCTCTGTATCACCGCCCAAAGGGAGAGCAGAAATGCTGACATTTCAGTGAGTGTATTTGGGATTTGCAGTAGCCCTCGGGCACCCCAAAGGTCACTTAATAGATGAGTCTAATCTTGTTTTCAGAGCTTAAATTAGCTTTCAAATATCCAAAAGGTTAGAGAATATATTATTTTGTTAGAGAGGGAAACCTAGTTTCCTTCTCTGTTCCCATCAAGCACTAGTGCGTGTGTGTGTGTGTGTGTGTGTGTGTGTGTGTGTGTGTGCGCGTGCGCACGATTTTACATTTTTTTTGCACAGATTTTGCAATGCTGGGAGCAGCAAACAGCTATAGACTTTACGTCCTCTTCATGAGTTAACCACACATTAGGACTGGTATTTCAAATATTCTGTTCTTTCTGTAGGATGGGTCATGGTTTGTTTTTTTTTTTTAAGATTTTATTTATTTATTTGATAGAGAGAGATCACAAGTAGGCAGAGAGGCAGGCAGAGAGAGGGGGAAGCAGGCTCCCTGTAGAGCAGAGAGCCAGATGCGGGGCTCGATCCCAGGACCCTGAGATCATGACCTGAGCCGAAGACAGAGGCTTTAACCCACTGAGCCACCCAGCCGCCCCGGCTTTTTATTGAGCAAAAATATTTACTGAAATGTTTTAGTATCAGTACCGAGCACAATACCTCACACAGAATACTGGATAAATGATTAATTTTATGGCCTTTTACACTCCGGAATTCTGCTACTAAAGATTGATACACAGAAAACCCACTCGGTAATATTTCTCAATTCTCTTATGGTAAAACAGAAATTCCAATAATGCCTGTACTTCTTCACACACAGCTTTGCAGGGATCTCACTCGTCACAGAAGTGAGCCATCTGGTTCCTGCCCTCAGGTCCCATGTCACCCAAATGTCACCGCTCTGCACACGCAAAACAGATTGTCTCCTTACCAACAGCAAGATGCTGTATCTTTAGTAATCGCAGCAAAACTGTGTTTGTCAAATGTCAAGAACAAAGTGCATTTTGGTAAGTCAGTAGTCTTGTTTATCATCAACTCAATCTCTTGAATATTCAACATTCAATAACCTGGCTTTAGGTTTCGGGCTCCTTTGCACGAACTAATAACAATGCTTAATAAAGCTCAGAAACCATGTTCAGCTACGTCTTCACACGGCGGGGTGGGGGGGGGTCATCAGACTGAGGAATTACAAAAGTGGGTCTGTCTACCCTCGTAAAGGTGTGTGTGGACCCCTGAAGGCCCGGCCAGCTATTGGCAATTGTGGCTTGTGCCCTGAAGCCCCACCACAGCTCAGGAGTTTTCACCTGTGACTGAAGAGCTCCACACAGACCTCAGGCTCCAATCATCACGCTGCAATTAGTTTCGTCAGACCGATGTCAGCTCCCCAATGGAGCCGGCTTGACTCTGACTTGTGTTTCCAGGTGGGAGATAAGACCATAACAGTATGAACTGCAGGATGGTTTTTCAGCTGAAACAGAAAGGAACAACGTTTATTTATTTATTTATTTAAGATTTTATTTATTTGATAGAGAGAAACAAAGTGAGAGAGGGAACACAGGCAGAGGGAATGGTAGCTGGAGAAGCAGACTTCCTGTCGAGCAGGGAGCCCGATGTGGGGCTCGATCCCAGGACCGTGGGATCATGACCTGAGCTGAAGGCAGACGCTTAACGACTGAGCCACCCAGGTGCCCCGGAACAACGTTTATTTTTAACGTTTGCATAGGTACCTGAGGGAAAAATGAAGATGGCAAGGACCTTGTATCTCAGATGTCAGTTCCCTGGTCAATCCTAGGGACCAGGGGCCCAGGACAGAAGATGTCCTGAGCACAGGAAGACCCTGCCATGAGCGGGGACATCAGCTGCCCCTGGGAGGCCATATTAGTGATGGAAGGTTTAGGTGGCCTTTCCTGTGATTTTATGAGGCCAGCATCACAATGAGAGTTCGGATTCATGTCCACAAGAGAGACCACATCTAGAACTCTTAGAAAGACTTCGTGAGTTGAGGAAGGAGCTGAAGCCCATCATGAAGAGGTGGTTTAAAAGCCATGAAATTTGAGCTGTGACTATTGTCAGGAAGCAAAATCCTGGTATCCTCAACCTGGTCTTTTTCTGGGAGTCACTCTCAGAGAGCGCTGACCAGCAATCAAGAGCAAATTAATTCTGATCTTTCCCTGTATCTCTCAAGTGACATTCAAAAAGAAATGCAGTTTATAATCTCATCTCTTTACAAATCTGCTTTTCCCTTCCCCGTCGGCTCCCACACATTCCCACCCTGTAGTGCGCTCCCTGCTTCCTTCTTGCAGCCTTCTCTGACGCAAACCTTCCTTTTGGTGTGCTCCTTACATGAATTAATCTGATCCGAAACGTGGGTGTGAGTTTTGATCAGGATGGAGGTGTAGTGTACAGAATGTTGAGCAGGAAAACACGAGCATGTTCCTCCAAGGATGAGGGAAGGGAAGCTCTGAGTACTTAGACATTCATCATTTCTGGGTCCCATTATTGATGGGGCCCCAGCTGATGGGCTAGAGAAACCTGGGGAAACCTTTGTTACAGAAATTGTGAAATCAAGCTTTGTATTTAGTTCTCCAGCTTCCCTTTTCTACGAAGTTTCCCTGGCATTCAATTATTCATACATTTGGCAAACACTTACGGAATGCCTCCTCTATGCTAGTGGTTCAGAAAGAAAGAAATATTCTAGAGAAGGACCCAGAGAAGTAAGTAGCAAACACTATCATCAGTGTAGCTAACACTATAATCGAGTTTAAGAGTAAAATATAAAAACAATGATTGGTTTTTGGGATTCCCCCAATTCAGTGGCTTACGCAAGAAAGGAGTTTCTCTTACACAGTGGCCCCCGTGTGAGTAGTCAAGGGATGCTGTGGAGGTTCCCTGTGACAGGGACCAAGGCTGCTTCTCTCTGGAGCACATTTTCATCCCCTCAGGCATTGCCTTGGTCTACAGATACATTACCACCACCCATGCGGGACCTGCCTTCTGACCGGCAGGATGGGGGTAAAGAGAAAGCACTTCCTTTAAGGAGACGACCTGGAACTTTGATTCTGTGCACATACTATCAGCAAAACTTTGCTCACTTCATCCCACTGCAAAGGGAGGCTGCAAAGTGTGCCAGCAAAAGCTTGGATTTTGAAATTTCTGAATGAGGACGCAAAGGATGGGTGTGGGGAGGACAACTTCTGGTCTCTGTTACCCTGGATAACTAACTCATTATTCCTAAGACTGTGTTGGCCAAGCAAAAACTCTCGGTTCCCAGGAGCAGTGGCTCCCAACCCTACCATTTCCTTACTCCCCTGAAAGGACCACAATGGGCAGCCCAGATCTGGAAAAGGCACAAGACAAAGGGAAACCCGAAGACAGGTTCTTCTAGTGTGGGCAACACAAAGTGTTTGCCAAGCAGGCCAAGGCTCTTAGCTAAGGAATCTGCGTAGCCAACGCCACTGGGCTCATCCCCCAGCACGTGCGTTCCTCCCGTTGGTGAGGAAACACGTGGGATGACCGGTAAGTACCCCAGGTTTGAGAATTTGTCAACATGTCACATCCTGTGTCCATTTACTCCCATCATGGGGGCACGCACACACACAGTCTTCAGCGGGTCCTCACGGTCCCCCCCCCCCCGCCAATTGCTCTTCTACAGGCAACCTTAACAATAAGCTGACCACCTGGTGGAGAAAGGAGCAAAACTTCTACCCTAGAAGGGTCTGTAGGGGCATTCAGAATCGCCCGCCTCCCTGCTGGAAAGAGCACGCGCTGGCGGGCGTGGTGCTGCCACTGCAGTCTGGATACTCCCACGGGTCGTCTTGATCAGAATAAAACCAAACTACTAACTGTTCTTTTTATTTTCCAAAATGAAAGCCACCTTATTATTTTCATCTGATGACAAAACTAATAAATACCCATTTAAAAATAATCAGACAAGGCCCAAAATTATAACGTAAAACCAATCCAACAGAAAATTCTTTTTTTTTTTTAAAGATTTTATTTATTTATTTGACAGAGAGAGATCACAAGTAGGCAGAGAGGCAGCAGAGAGAGAGAGGTGGAAGCAGAGAGCCCGATGCGGGGCTCGATCCCAGGACCCTGGGACCATGACCTGAGCTGAAGGCAGAGGCTTTAACCCACTGAGCCGCTCAGGTGCCCCCCAACAGAAAATTCTTATTGGATTTTTTCTTTTTTTTTGCCAGAATTTGTCCACTGGGTGTGTATAAAGACCACTGGTTAGGTTGTCTACGAAGCAGATTCTCAGACGGAGTTTGCTGTGAGAGGTACTTCTTAAGGATTATCGTTGGGGTCAACAACCAACCCTTGTGGAAAGATGGGGACAAGAGCAGCACTGGGTAGTGAGGGAAACAGGCGCGTTCCAGGCCTGAGGACAGCCTCGGCAGACCCCACAGCGAGCGCAGGACGGAAAATCGCACCTCAGAGTGGTTCAGTGCTGAGGTAAAATGACTGCCTTGGGTCCCCGCCTGTCAGGATGTGCCCACCAGCCCTGCTCAGGAGGGCGGGACACTGGAAAGGGGGCTCTGCCGTGAGGCGGTTCCTGAAGGGCCTGACCGTTGGGGCAATAAGTCCTTTTTTGAAGGAGTATCTGGACGGTGCCTCTTTGTGTCCACTACACACACACACACTCTATAATTTTAAACAAAAACGTGATCATGTCATCTTTGCTCTTATGGCACTGACATTTTTTACTTAGTAACATAATGTCAGTATTTGCCTCATGACCCAAAATACAGATCACGTTCATTTTGAATTACTGTGGATAGTCTGTTGAGTAGATGCATAATTATCAAGCCCCTGTTGATGGACATTTGAGAACCTTTCCTTTTTTTTTTTCTTTTTGTCTTTACAAATAACTCAGTCATGAACACACTAACATATGTATGCTTTCACACATGTGTAATTATTACCATAACCTAATTCCCCAAACTGGAATTGCTGGGCCATTTATGCATGTTTACATTTTGAAGTACAGGGCAAAATTACCCCCCAGCAAGCCTGTACCATTTACCTGAAGATAATCAACACCAATCTTCTTATTCTTTGCTAATCTCACAGGTGAAAAATATCTTATTGTTTTCTTCTCTTGTTTTAAGTAGGCTCCACCCGCAGTGAGGAGCGCAAAGCCCCGTGTGGAGTTTGGAGCCCAACCCTGGGCTTGAACTCATGAGATCAAGACCTGAGCTGAGATCAAGAATGGAAGCTTAACCAACCGAGCCACTCAGGAGCTCCTGCTCATTGTTTGGTTAATAATACTTATTAATCAGTAGCCAGGCTAAATGTCCTTTGAAGTGCTGACAGATCATATTTATTCATTTATTTTTCCTTTCGTGAATTATCTATAGCCATCCTTTGCCCACCTTTCTCTGGTTTTTGTCTGTTGTATTAAAGATAGCAAACCCATTTGGTAAGTACGATACAATGTTATTTCCTACTGTATCATCTGGGTCTTCCTTCCTTCCCTCCCTCCCTCCCTCCTTCCTTCCTTCCCTCCTTCCCTCCCTCCCTCCCTCCTTCCCTCCTTCCTTCCTTCCTTCCTTCCTTCCTTCCTTCCTTCCTTCCTTCCTTCCTTCCTTCCTTCCTTCCTTCCTTCCTTCCCCCCTCCCTCCCTCCCTCCTTTCCTCCTTCCCTTCTTGCCCTCCCTTTCTCTCTTTCTTTCTTCCGGCTTTGCTTGGGTGTTATTCCTACCAAGTTTCTCTTTACTCAACTCTACAGAGACACTCTCCTGAATTTTCTTATTGTACTTCCATAAATTCTCACACTTTCAAGTATTCTGTTAGTAAGTAATGCAAAAAAAAAAAGGGGGGGGCTTACTGGCCCAGCCCACTCCTTAGTATCATCTAATTCCCCAGACACACTGAATTACCTCACACTGAGAAATATTGTGAAGAAAACACGGTTCTTACACTTAAAAAAAAATGGTCATTTGGACGCAGCTGCCTCAAGCCGGCTGCTCTAATAGTCTTCCCTCCATCAGGAGTGCCCCTGACCATCAGAACTTCCGTCCAAGTGCACAGAAGCCCTGCCCCTAGCCTGCAGGAGGGGCAGTGTGCACTTTGTGCCCCTTGAGTGCTAACCTCCGGCGACCTTCCTGGACACAAGCTATGGACAAGGTAAAGTGGCCAAAATACAGTTCCAAACAGCAGCACCCATCCTGGGCATTTTTCCTGCCCAGCCCTACCTTACCCCACATTCCCTTTCCCTCTTCTTTAGTTATAGGGTACAGGCTTCCCAGCTCTGGGAAGTACCTGGGTTTATACAGGTTATCCATCCTGCTTTTCCTTCCAGTTGCTTTTTGAAAAAACAACTTTACGGAGGTATAACTCACATACCACAAAATTCACCGAGGTCAAATGCACGTTGCAATGACGGTTCGTAAATTTACCAAGTTGTGCTCAATCCAGTTTAGAACATTTTCATCACCCCAGGACGACCCTTCACGCCCATTTATAGTTAATGGCCATTCCCAGCCCCAGCCCCAGGCGACCACTACTCTACTTTCTATCTCCATAAAGTTGCCTTTTCTGGAAATATCAGATAAACGAAATCATATACCCTTCTAGTTTTGACATTGGCTCTTATCCCCTATGAGAAACCCCAGATTCAACCTCAGTGCTGTGGAGACTGACCAGGCAGACCCAGGTTTGCATAGCTAGTACATGACGAGCTCTGACTCAAATCCAGGTCTCGTGATTCCAAATTCTTTCCACTCCCTCCTGTTTTCCTGATTTGAATGCATTTACAACGTTGAATGGAAAATTTGGTGATGGCCATTTAGAAAGCCTCAAAGATCACTTGCCTCCCGGGTCAGGACATGGAGTTTGTGACTCTTCTCAGCCACCAGGGGGTGCCCCAAAGATCTATCTTTGAATTGGCTTTTGCTTGTTGCAGCAGAGCATCTTAAGAAAGAAAATGTCAATTATGGCTGGAGGGGGATTTTTCTGGGTGGGATTTCTCGTACAGCACGTTTCCTCTCTGGGTAATTGCAAAGAGCAGTGAAGAATAAAAGCTAGAATGCTTCTGGTGCACATCGAAACTTTCTTTTCAGGCTTCTCAGACCAGGATTTCTTTTTGTAATATAATAAAAAGGGAGAATACAGACTTGATTCAGGAAGCTTGATGAGTTCTTAAGTTATGACGATCTTGCATAACAGATACTGATTAATCGTAATATTAACAGGATGTTACTAATCTTTTGCATTTTTGCATAACTAAATTGGTCCTTTAGGGGAAAGGAAATGGAAAAGTTTTTTGAAGATTTTATTTCTTTGAGAGAGAGCACATACAGGCGCCAGCGCATGATGGAGAAGCAGACTGCCCTCTGAGCAGGCAGCCCGATGCAGGTCCAGGTCCCTGAAATCATGACCCAAGCTGAAGGCAGACACTTAACCGACTGAGTGACCCAGGTGCCCCTAGAAGAGATGTTTTAAAGTTGTTCCTTAAATCCAGTATCTGTGTGGCTAGAATTAACTAGATAATAATTGAATATGACAACCGAACTTATCTTTTGAGAAATAATTTTATTGTGATATTTCCCCAGCTATGTGGGCTACAAATGGCTGAATTTGGTGAACAGTTTTGACTTTAAAAGGAACTCAGCATCATAGTCACCAGAATGCAGAGGGCATGTGTGCCAGTCAGCTTCCGCCAATCTGAACACCTCCTGCACCCTCTTCTAGTCTGGACCAGCGGATGGATGGATGAGGGCCACCTAATAGCAGGAAGGAGCTCCTGGGAGCATCTTCAGGAAAACTTAATGGTGAATTGTGCTCAACACCACACCTGCCAGTTGTCCAAGTCACTGAAACCATACGTCTGGTGTTTCTCTGTCCCCGTACCCCTCTTGGACTGCAGGACCCACAGAATCCTGGCTACAGCTGTGGAACCAGCATTAGACCAGAGTCACAAGACATGAGGCTTAGGACTGGCTCTTCCCATACTGAGCTCTGTTTTCATCTATCCTCCCTGTATGTCACTTGTAAAATCTGTACAGTGGCAATAATAATATTTGCCTTGCCCACCTTCTACCTCACAGGCCTATGTGAGAAAGAGACAAAAGAAGCTGGACAAAGACTTGGAAATGGATAACTGAGAGGAGAAACTTAGGGAGGAACAGGGCGAGAGAGAAAGAGATTGAGAGAGAGAGAAACATTACAGCTCTGCAGACACCATCCTTGCAAGCACCTTGTGGGATCGAAAGTCACACTACCTTGTCCTTATTCTAAGATGCCTTTCTCTGAAAAGTAGAAAATAATTCATGCCAGGTTCTTGAGGTGATTTTACTAATATTATTCAAGCATCGGAACTTCAAAAACAAGTTTATGCTTTTCCCAGAGGATTAATTTGCTTTCATGATATTAATGCCCCAACTAAACATCAGGATTGGTTGGTTCCCGTCGAAATCTCACACTAACGGCAATGAGAGGTCAGAACTGACTCACCGGAAGTGGGAAGATGTGGCTCTTACCCCTGTCCTTCTCTTGACAACTAAGCCATCCGTGAAAACCCTGCCTTTAAGTGATGACATTGAAAGGAGGGGGCTTAGAATATTTTAAAATAGCAAATCTTCCAATTTCAAAGCATCTAATTATATACAATTAATTAATATGCTAATTAGGAAACACAGACTTCTGGTTACCTCCATCCGGTCCCTGCTACCTGTGGGAAGCAGCATGTTAGCTGTAGGTTTCCACCCCAAATGGCAGCCCATTTGAACTGGGGCACTGAACGCTCTCTGACTAGAAAGTATTGTGTCTATAAAAAGTGACTGAGCCATAATGTTGAAATAGAACTTTTTAAAATTGTGGTAAAGTACACATAAAATTTACCAAATTAGTCATTTTTAAGTGTACCGTTCCATGGCTATTAAGTACACTTACAAGGATGTGTAAACATTATCACTATCCATTTCCAGAACATTTTTTTTTATCATCCCGAACAGAATTAAACATTAAACAGTAACTCCCCACTCTACCTAGCCCCGGGTAACCATGAAATATCACTTTCTTGGGGCGCCTGGGTGGCTCAGTGGGTCAAAGCCTCTGCCTTCGGCTCAGGTCATGATCTCAGGGTCCTGGGATAGAGCCCCGCATCAGGCTCTCTGCTCGGAAGGGAGCCTGCTTCCTCCTCTCTCTGCCTGCCTCTCTGCCTACCTGTGATCTCTCTCTCTCTCTCTCTCCCTGTCAAATAAATAAATAAAATCTTTAAAAAAAAAAAATGACCTATCTTTAATCTGGACTCCCGGAGTCTCTTCCTTAATGCTTTATTTACAATCTTTCACCTATGGTAACCGGCCCCTTTCCAGGACACTGTTTCTTTGAAAAGTACACGATTTCGTTGTGAAGGAAATACAGACACTTAAAGCCTTTCTAGGCTCCCTTCCCCCTAGGCGTTTTGCTAATGTGTACCAGAACATTCTTAAAAGGAGAAAAAAGAAAAAAAAAGAAAGAAATGCTTTATAAAGAAAAGATTCTGCCTGCTGGCATTTCTAGCACCACTGCCTTCTATTAAAATGCAACCTAGTTAAGAGAACCGGAAATAGTTGTTATGTGCGTTGCTTTCTAGAATAACAGCTAACCTGCATTTGAATACTTATGACCTGCTAGCCACTGCTGCTACGTTCTTCCTGTGGATAATCTCATTTGCTCCACACCACTACTGGAGAAGGTCGGAATCATTTTTATCAATATCGCGTATGTTGAGGAAACTGAGGCCTAACGACTTGAAGCAACTTGCCCAGAATCACAGAGCAAGTAAGTGGTCTAGCCAGAATTTGAACCCTAAGGACTCTGACTCCAGGGACCTTGCTGAATTATTTAATTTATGCAAAATCTCCATAGTGTATACATTTTTACTTTTATTTTACAGATGAGAAAACTGGAGTTTGGAGTAGTTCATTGATTGGCACAAGACTGCAGCTATTACGTGATTGAGCAGAGAATCGGGCTTGGTGGTGTGTTGGACCCCAAACCCTTGTTCTTCCCCTTAAACACAGGTCTCTGAGCTGCTCTCATTCCCAGTGGAGCAAGGGCAGAGTGGTGGCAGCTTGCGATTCCCACAAAGCTGTTGCTTCTGGGAGGGCTCAAGGGTCTGGGAGATCTTCGTACACATTCTCAGTCTCTCCCTGCAGTCTCTGGAATGGCACCTGACAGGAATTCGATAATCAAAGTTCAATTACTGAAGGGGGTGAAAATAACACAAGTTGTAGGCTTTGCTTTCATCTCTCTGACTCTGATGGGAACCGCCAACCAACAAATGTTGGAGGTTCAGATGAAAGAACGGAGAATATGTGACAATAAATGTACCATGTGTTTTACGGGATGCTCAAGTCATCTTACCCTTAAACGTTTGATTTTTCTCTCAGGGAAAAGCAACTCCAATGATCTAAACTCTATAATTTAGGACAGCAGATTTTCCTCACCCTTCGTGAAGTTCTTGCAAACTTAAAAGTTATGACCACACAAGCTTCTCTCCAAACCAAAATGTGATCTCAAATTTGGACTGAGAAAAAAATTCTATAAACATACATAAATTTAATTTTTATCCTAGAATGTTAATTTTATCCATGTGACTGTTGAGAGAAAAAATGGTTATAACCATCGGAAAATGAACAGACACTCAGGGAGCTGGTCAGCTAACAAGTATAGAAAACTTGTGTGCAGTCAATTCTAAAGGTGCCCTAGGGTGACAGCATTTAAAATGAGCAACTACTTTGGTAAATGTGAACAATCAATGCTTACTTATCTGTTTAAAAAAACGTATTTTTCTTTAATTTTTTTATTGAGTTGTAATTGGCATAGCTTTATACTGGTTTTGGGTGTGTAACACAATGATTCGATATATGTATATACAGCAAAATGATCACCACACAAAGTCTCACTCATATCCACACATAATTATGAATTTTTTTTTCTTGGGACGAGACCTTTTAAGATTTATTCTCTTAGCAACTTTCAAATACACCGTACAGTAGCTTTTGTTTCAGACTGAAATTTGAAGGCCAGAAAGAGGATGTTTGGAAAGCAAGTTGGCTACCCAACCCAAGTAGGTTGGAAAAGATCATTCTAGAGCAGGGGCCTGAGGAGCCAAGAAGCTCAGCTTCTCTTCTCTTTCTTTCTGTGTCCCACGGCAAGAAAAGACAGTTAGGTTACTGAAAGTAACCTACAGATAGGTTACTGAAAGCCTAGAACTAGTAGGGCCACTAGAGCTTTCCTTTGAAGTCATGGTAAGCAGACAACAGCTCCAAGTATGTCCTTATCAGAAGCTGCTGTAAGGAAATGCTCCCTTCTCATCCCATAGTCACCCAAGCCGGCCGTTTCCAATGGCCTCCCCCAGTCTCATTCAGAAAGCAGGTCCTTCTGGGCCAAGAGGGAAATGAAGACAACCAGAAGTAGGTCAGAAGACCACCTCGGCCTACCTGCTCCCTGTAGAGATTCTTTTGTTTCCAGTTTACCCTCATGGTTTCCTGCCCTCCCTTTATTTCAGACCCTGGACCTCGTGCCCCTGAAACTGTTCACTCAGATGTCACCCTGGGTGTTGCCTCCATCTTGGGCTTTCTCTTGGACATTTCTGCTCTAGCTGTGCTGCTCACTGTTCTATCCCACAAGGCGTTGGAACCCTAGAAGATCCTCCAGTAAGCTCTTTCCCAAATGGGAAGAGATTCCAAAGGTTAGCTGTTGGAGAGAATGCCCAAGGTCAGCGGTCAAATTCAGAGGGAAGGTCAGCGGTCAAATTCAGAGGGAAGGTCAGCAGTCAAATCCACAGGGAAGTCAGACTGCTAGAATAGAGAAAGTGGAAGCAACGAATGGAAGGCTGGCAATAACAGCTTGCTCAGACTCACGGGAGACCACAGGTGCCCCGGGAGGAGGCAGTGCCTGAAGCCAAGGAACAGGAAGGGAGAGAGAGTGCGGAGCTAGCAGTTATGCACAGTGGGGGTGGGAATGGGGGAGAGCGGAGCTACAGAGACAAGAGCCCAAGGCTAGAGGGGCTTTGCAGCTCCAGGCCCAGCCTCGGGAGGCACCACTATGGTTCTTGGGGTGATGCAGCCTCTGCTGAGCAAGACACCAATGGATCATCCTCATGCCTAATCCTCCCCACGAAAACTTGCCTTTTTTTGTCATTTCTGTACATTATATTCACTATTGCCTCATCCTACCCCTGTGACCTTTGGCTTTGGCTTTTTTTTTTAAATTAACGTATAATATATTATTTGCCCCAGGGTACATGTCTGTGAATCATCAGTCTTACACAATTCACAGCGCTCCCCATAGCACATACCCTCCCCAGGGTCCATCACCAGCCACCCTGTCCCTCCCACCCCTGTCTACTCCAGCAACCCTCAGTTGGTTTCCTGAGACCGAGAGTCTCTTAAGGTTTGTCTCCCTCTCTGGTTTTGTCTTGTTTCATTTTTCCCTCCCTCCCCCTATGATCCTCTGTCTTGTTTTTCAAATTCTTCAAATCAGTGAGATTTGAGATTTGAGACAATCAGTGGTCATTGTCTTTCTCTGATTGAGTTATTTCACTTAGCGCAATACCCTCTGGTTCCATTGGCCTTCTTTGTCTTGATTGTCTCCTTTTTTTTTTTTTAAAGATTTTATTTATTTATTTGACACAGATAGAGATCACAAGCAGACAGAGAGAGAGGGGGAAGCAGGCTCCCCCCTGAGCAGACAGCCCAATGCGGGGCTTGATCCCAGGACCCTGAGATCATGACCTGAGCTGGAGGCAGAGGCTTTAACCCACTGAGCCACCCAGGCGTCCCTTGATTATCTCTTTTTATCCCAACTTCATCTTCTGCCTTTCTCTGTAGCTTCCCTCTCCCTAAGTTCCTGCCCTCCTTATTGGCTTTGTTCTGGTGTTTCTGCACACCTTATCTCTAGCCCTGTTTGGTGCCTGCATGCTGATTCTCTTGCTTGATTGGCCTCTCAAACCATGCTCGTGGATCTTCCGCTGTCACTTTCTTGGCCCACCCTCTCACAG
This sequence comes from Procyon lotor, assembly GCA_028646535.1. Lineage (NCBI taxonomy): Eukaryota > Metazoa > Chordata > Mammalia > Carnivora > Procyonidae > Procyon > Procyon lotor. Next base: position 37,354,598 of record CM053608.1, on the reverse strand, counting down.
CTCTCAAAGCAGAAGCTTACAACAGGGGTACCACCGTTAGACTGAAATATGGTACCACTCTCTGTTTCCATCCTCTTGATTCAGGGGATGGATGGGGTTTTTTCTGGTTCATGTCCTGGAGGCTTATGGTCCTTTTAACTCAGAGGGCTATCACTATATTGGAATTGGCACTTCTCTTAAGGGATTCTAATGGCCAGGGAATTGCTGGACACTTGCTTCACTCACCCTGAGGAGGCAGAGCCGAGCTGCTCAGTTCTGGGACCTCTGGGGCTTGGTGAAGGTCACATCCCCAGTAATCCCAGTCCACGAGGTTGGTAAGAGCACTCTTCCATCTCCCATCTCCTACTTCTCAAACTCACAGTTGGGGCATTCACAGATGGGTCTTCCTTTATCCAAAATTCTCTGGCTCCTTTTTGTTTGCTTAACATAGGACTTTGGTATTTCTTTGCCCCCCACCTCTTTTCTACATACATTCTTTTAGCACAGAGGTCTAAAAAAGGTTTTGCAAAATTTCACTTTGAGGTTAATTCAAGAAATACTGCTTTTAAGACACTGGGGAAAATCTCCCAGAAAGAGTGAAATATTAATTATATTTGGTATTTATCTGGCCTTTGAGGTAGAGTGAAGATTGTCTTGTATGCCTGGAACAAACAGTGGTTTCTCTCCTCTCCTTTTATTTTTTTTTTCAATAAACTTAAATTCCCTGGTAGCTTCTCTTTTGCCTTAATGTTGGAACATGGGAAAGGTTTGTGATTTTGAAATGTAGGGTCTTTCTGAGATAGGGATGAAGATACTACAATTTTATAACATGTCTTAGAAAAATAAAGGATTATGAGAATAAGAAAAATGGCAGTGAGATTGCTGGATAATGTGGGAGCTCTATTTGTGGTTGTTTGAGGATTCTCCATACTGTTTCCCATGGTGACTGTGCCTGTTTGCATTCCCACAAACAGTGCACGAGGGTTGTCTTTTCACCACATCCTCACCAACATTTGTTGTTTCTTGTCTTTTATTGTAATAGCCATTCTAGGGGGATGTATTCAGTATGGGGGGATACTTCATTGTGGTTTTGATTTGCATTTCCCTAATGATTACTGATACACCTTTTCATGTACCTGTTGGCCATTTGTACATCTTCTTAAAAAAAGTGATTACTCAGGTCCACGGCCCTTTATTTGTGTTTTTGCTATTGCGTTGTGTGATATATTGAGTTGTGTTTATAGATTTTGGGTATTAACCCCTTATCAGTCAACACTTGATATTATCAGCCTTTTTAGTGTTTTTCCTAAAATGATGGGTCTGAAATGATAACTTTTTAAAACCTGGGATTTTGAGCATTTTGTCATGTTGAGTTTTTAGTCCACTTGGAATTTATTTTTATCTGTGGCATATAGTCAGGATTCATTTTATCTGTCCTCCTCCATAGGGCAATTTGCTAATTTAATATTGGGATAATCTCCTTGAATATCTGGCTAGAATTTACCTTTAAAAGTATTTGAGCCAGGATCGAGGTATATGTTATAGACAATTTGTACGCTACTCCTTCTCCCTCTGCTCCTTCTCTCTCTCTGTCTCAAATAAATAAATAAAATCTTTTTAAAAATAAAATAAAGTATATATATATATATATATGCATACACACAAACACGTACTCATGCATGTATTATAAAATGTTTTTGTTAATTATGTAGACTGCATATAGATGATACATATGGAGTGTGTATTATTTGTTAAATCATGTTTTTCTAAGAATTTGTTCACTCCAAGTTTGAATGCTTAGAATGACATTTTTCATTGTATTTTCAGTTTTTTATCTGCTGTATTTATATTTATGCTCTCTTTCCATTACAAACACTATTTACATTTCTTTTTCCTTGATCAATATTGCCAGAGATTTGTCATATTATTAGTCTTGTCAAAGAAACAGTTTTGGTTTTATTGATTATCTTTGTCGTATCTTTGTTTCCTGTTTTGTTAGTTTCTGCCCCATATCTGTGTTAGTTCTTTCCTCCTGTTTTCTTAGTGTTTATTTTGTTGTTCTTCCTCAAACTTCTCTGCTGGGAAGTTTAACATATTAATTTTCTGTGTTTTCTTCTAAAACACGTACTTGAGATTATACATTTCCTGAAGAAAAGACTTTCACTCTCCTAGCTTCTGTAATTCTTCTTTTATTTTATTCTTTTTTTTTTTTTAAAGATTTTATTTATTTGACAGAAAGAAACACAGCGAGAGAGGGACACAAGCAGAGGGAATGGTAGCGGGAGAAGCAGGCCTCCCGCCGAGCAGGGAGCCCGATGCGGGGCTCGATCCCAGGACTCTGGGATCATGACCTGAGCCGAAGGCAGACGCTTAGCGACTGATCCACCCAGGCGCCCCTAATTCTTCTTTTATATATGTATTTTCTTACTCCGTGTTTGTTATTTTTCCCGTCACAAAACAATTAAGCCCTATATGTTGGGGGGGAGGGGACAAAAGAAATTGAGAGGTAATAGATCTCAATCGAGTGGCATTTCTGGGAGGTAGTATTTGCTTTGAGGTTTCTAATGTCAGGAGCAGCCAGGCTCTCCTGTGTGTCCCTCAATGTCCCTCCGAGGCAATACACCACATCAGAGGGAAAAGGTATCTGGCCAGGGTGTGTTAGTTTTTACATTCCAGGGATACTTAATGTTGCTACATTCACTGGTGTTATTTGTCAGCACCATTTCCTCTTTTCCTTCAGTTACTAGTTCCTTTACACTCCAAACCATAGTTATTAAAAAAGAATGAATTGGGGCGCCTAGGTGGCTCAGTGGGTTAAAGCCTCTGCCTTCGGCTCGGATTGTGGTCTCAGGGTCCTGGGATCGAGCCCTGCATCGGGCTCTCTGCTCAGCAGGGAGCTTACTTGCTTACTCCCCCCCGCCCCCCCAGCCTGCCTCTCTGCCTACTTGTGATCTCTCTCCTCTCTGTCAAATAAAGAAATAAAAAAAAAATCTTAAAAAAGAATGAATTATCCCAATTCATTCCAATCCTGAGGGAAGTCAGAATCTTCTATGACTCTGTTATCACTAGCATTATAATTTATCCTGTCTTCTGAGAGTTTTTGACATCAAGTCTTCAAGGAGTTCTTCAGTATAGAACAAGAAGCGCATGTTCAACAAGCACCATGTGGAGAACAGGTTGGGGTATAAGGAAAATAAGGCATTGTCAAGGACTAAATATTCATACGTTGAAATTCTAACCCCCAGGATGTCAGAATGTGCCTGTGTTTGGCGACAGGATCTTTAAAGAGGTGCTGAAGTTAAATGAGATCATTGAGGTAGGCCCCAAGTCAATCTGACCAATGACTTTATAAAAGAGGCAATTAAGACACAGACACAGCACAGAGGAAAGACCATGGCAAGACACAGAGAGAAGATGGCCATCTCCAAGACAAGGATAGAGGCCCTCAGAAGAAACCAGCCCTGCTGCCACCTTGATCCTAGACTTGAAGCTTCCAGAGCTGTGAGGAAACAGATTCCTATTATTTAAGTCTCTCAGTCTGTGGTACTTGTCATAGCAACCCTGGCAAACTCATACGGGCAGATTCTCTATAGCGAAGGCTTTTATATTCAGTAAGGGAAAGGGCATGCTCTGCCCAATGCAAGGGCAGGTATGGGTAACCAATATTTGAGAGGGATAAACGTGGTGTAGGAAAGGAGAGGTGACTCGTAGCTGTGGGAATCTGGGACAGCTCTGTGTAGGGGGTGCTCTTTGAGCTGAGCTTTATACAGGACATGGGAGGGAGGGATATTCCAGGTGGAAGAAGTGACATGAGAGGGGCTCAGAAAAGACCCCCCCAGAGCCTTTTAGAAAAAATAAATATCCTATAACAAGTTCTGTCTCAGTTTAGCTGCAGGTCCCCAAAATTAGAATCAAAGGAATTGATGACACATACTTGTTGGTTCAAAGTCAAATTTCCAGACCACCTTCATCGGGCTTTAAAAGGAGTTAAATTTCCAGACCGCTTTCATAGGACAAAAACCAGTTTTGTATCTCTTGGCACTTTACAGAATTGGAAGATATACAAAAGATTAAAACTTAAATACGAAAGATTATTGTTGGCAAGAGATCAGAAATCCGACAGATAATTTCTTTGGAGAAAGTTGTGCGAGTACTATGGTAGTCTCCCTCCCCTTTGGAAACATTTCCTTTCCTCTTGAGCCAATTGAAAGGGAATTTTAAGGACAGCACTCAGAGATGTGGACCTATGTCCACTGGATTCTGTAAGGATAAGAGGCTGCTACTGGACTTATGACCGGAAAATCCTAAAGTCAAGAGTTTATGACTGGATAATTGCATAGGGAATGGAGACTGTTGGGACAAAAGGTACTTGAGTACTTTTTCCATAGGCCAGAGGTGGCCACAATGGAGAGAGTAGTCTGCCCAAGCACTTTGCTTAGAGCAGGCTGTGACCCTAACAGAAAGAGTAGACTCCTTGGCCCTAGGGGCTGAGGGAAGGTACTGGATGGAGGAAAAGGCATACCCTGTCGCAGGAGAAATGCAGGGGTATATTCCAGGTGAGCCTCCTTAGATCCACAAATACACTCCAGCAACAGAAATATCAGCTTTAAGCCTCTGATACTTGGAAGGAAACCAGTGCCTGGTCCCCTGTGGCCAGTCAAGAAACTCCTCCTTGCCTTTCCCTCTGTCCCCTTCTGTCAGGATCCTGATTAGCCCCGTGAGCAGAGGAGAGAGAGGCAGGGTCAGAAGTTCAGATACAGTAAAAAGTGAAGAAGCCAGTCACACTGTCTTTTCTCACACCATTGACACGGTGTGAGAAACAATGAGGAAGAGAGGCTTTGAGTGAGATTTGGAGTTCTGACTTTTATATGTGACTCAATAATTTACTGGAATGAGGCTATTATTAGGACTCATACCGACAACAAGGCTTTTCATTATCCATGAGTTATCTGCCTGAAACTTCACTGAGGACAATGATGAGTGTTCCAGAGCAGATGGAGTGGGCTGTGAGGGGAAGAACCAGGTTGTCTTCTGATTGTGTTCTGTGAATCCTGCTATTCAGTGTAACGGCTTCCGTAGTTTAGTTTGACATAAGGAACAAAAAGAAGAACAGTGGAAAATTCTGCTTTAAAGGTAGTGAGACCCTGCAATGCTGTCTACATAGTTTAGAATTTATTCTGGACACCACAGGAGAAATTAAAGATGGGGCAGAAAGAGAGTAAAGTGATCAGAGCTTTAGGCAAGCTAACATGAAGACAAGCCATGGTGAGGTTAGCAGAGGAAATGCAGAGCGCTCCATTCCTCACCATTTTCCTGATGAATGCCCCAACTCTGTGTTTCCAGGACTCATTCATGACCTGTCCTGATAGTCCCAAAGGGGGAGCTAAAGCCAGACTATAACCTGGAGAATCTCTTCAGCTGATCTTCTAGTAGTAGCAAAATTGTCACATGTATATATGTATATATACATTCGCATATATATTTACCTTTACCTTATATGTATGTGTGTGTGTGAATGTATTCATCTATACTTATAATTGTATATGAAAAAATCAAGGAAAAGCAAAAGAATGATTAGTTCAAAAGTCAATATAGTTGTTGCGTGTGGGAGGAAGGAATGGGATTGCAATTGAGGAGGAATAATATTAAAGACATAGTAAGATCGATTGGTAGGATATTAAATATATTAAATATTATTAAATTAAAATTATTAAATATAAGAGGCAGTAGAATCAAGGCCCAAGTAAAAGAGTTAATCTTTGAGACCAGCAAGGAAACTTTATATTTTATAAATGATGGGAAGGGTACCTTTAAAAATTGAGAATGTAAAGGAGAAGATTCGGAAAATTCCCATCAGTCATTTCAGTAGAGTGTTGTAAAGGTCAGGTGCTGAGAGCACGAGGAGCCGTGGGCAGTGGGTGTCCAGCCCCCAGTGTCTGCAGTACAGCGGTTGCTCAATAAATGTGTGTTGAATGAATGCTGATCAAGAGAATTTTTTTTTAATTGGAATAAACACTTGGTTATTTGGAAATAAACCATGAAAGACTATAAGAATAAAAGAACACCTGGATAGCTCTGTAGTTTCATCCGAGGTTAGTAGCACAAATCTATTGCAGTAAAGCCAACCGGCAACCCAAGAGTTCTAGAGAAGAAAGAAAATGGTGGGCTTGGGAAGGAAGAAGTAATAACAAAAGGGAGGCATCCTAGGGGGTTAGTAAAGACATGATAGAAATAGCCAGTCATGGGACCAGGCTAACTAAAGGGGGAAATGAAGCAAAGAGGGAAATGAAACCAGCCTTCGAGGTTGAGGGACTAAAATTCCCTTGTACTGAAGTTTCTCTCTCTACTGGCTCTTTCCCAGCACCATACAAACTTGCTGTTATTCTCTCATCTTTAAAGAAGACAAAACCAAGCCTACCTTGACCTCAATTCCACTGCCAGCTACTGCCCCATTTCTCTGTTCTACTTTGCAACAGACGCCCTTGAAAGAGTCTCCTATACTTACTGTCTTAAATTTCCCTTCTCCCATTCTCTCCTTTGGTTTTTCTCCTACCTCTCTGGCTGCTCCTGCCTCCCTTTCTCTTGCTGGCCTTCCTCTTCTCCCTGACCTGTTAAGCTTGGCGTATCCTAAAGTTGAATCCTTCTTCTTTTTCTCTTCACTGTCCACACTCACTCCTTGGCATTGCCATCCTGTCTCAAGACTTTAACTGCCATCAATGCCTCTCAAATGTCTGTCTCCTGGCCAGAACACTTTCTTGAAATTCAGACTCCCACATCCGCCTTTTACTCAGCTAATAGATAACTCAAGCTAATTTTGTCTAGAACAGAACTTCTGAGTATCCCTCCCTTCCCTCACCTTGCATCTGTTCCACTTTTGGTCTTCCACTTCTCAGTTGATGTCACCTCCATCCTTCCATCTGTTCAAACTAAAAGTCTTGGCTCAACCTTTACTCCTTTCTCTGATACTGTACATCCAAACATCCTGTAGGTGCTTTTGAGATATATCTAGAAGCCAACCATTTCCCACTACATCCATTACTGGTACTCTGAGCCATCATATTTCTCTTACGCAATAGAATAGAGTACCTAGAATACCTTGTCTTGCTTACACCTTTTACTTCCCATCCTCTCTCCCACCTCAATCTGTTCTCAACATAACAAAGTGCTCCTGTTGAAAGTATATTAGATCTTGACATTCTTCTGTTCTAAAACCTCCAATAACTTTCCAATACTCCGAGTAAAAGTTAAAGTCTCTCCAACGACCCATGACACCCTCCATGATCTCAAGTTATTCCTCTGAGCTCTCAGTTTCACTGCATCTCTTGTTATTCCCATCACACTTGTCTTGCTCCTTATTTCAGGCCTTTGCTACAGTTGTTCCATGGCCACGACTGTTCTTCTAGATCCCACGAGGCTAATTCCCTCACCTCATTCATATCATTGCTCAAATGCCGATCTTTGATTTAAAATCACCCCGTGATTGGGCTCCTGGGTGGCTCAGTGGGTTAAAGCCTCTGCCTTCGGCTCAGGTCATGATCCCAGGGTGCTGGGATCGAGCCCCCATCGGGCTCTCTGCTCAGCAGGGAGCGTGCTTCCCCTTCTTTCTCTGCCTGCCTCTCTGCCTGCTTGTGATCTCTCTCTCTGTGTCAAATAAATAAATAAAATCTTTTAAAAAATTAAAAAATAAAATCACACCACTGAAATGCTGATAAATGTTTATCAGGTGCTTTTCTGGGAAAAGAGAAGCTGCACTCTGTGTCATTTGCAAGTTTTCGTGGTGCAAATGTTCAGCAGTTTCAAGTTACCACTGTGATGTCACTGAATTGATGTTGCTGAGCGTGGCAGTGGGGAAGAGAAGCCACATCAGCTCTCAGGAGTTGGTGAAAGATGATTGCCGCACACCACTGACTGCAACCCCCTCTCTCCCTTCTGCTTTCCATTCCTTGATCCCTCTTGGTGTGCCCTATTTTTTCCAGAGCACGTATCACCTTCTCACGTAACATGTTACTTATTATTGTGTCTATTGTTTATTATCTACCTTGGGCTACCCTGCCGCCCAGGGGTTCTTGTCTGTCTTGTATTGATGTCTTGGAAGAACAATGCCTAGCACAGAGGAGGCTGTTAATACATTGTTGGATGAATGGACTTCCTAATGAAGAGCTATAGTGCATGTGTGGCAATGATTGACTAAGTGAATGGACAGGGCAGAGAGCTGTGGTCAGACTTGAAGATATGAGTATTTAGGACAGGTGTGGCCATCCTGAGGAAGGGCTGAAATGGCATGAAATGGAACTGATGTGTTTGGAGCCGAGAACGCTCTGAGGTTAGGGAGTTCTGAGCAGCCGTTGTCTCCATGTGGTTTTAGAAGCAATCTCTTTTCTTGGCAGTAAATCTGGAAACATGGTTAAAAACCTCAGAGTTTTATGAGACTGAATAGCAGCTTGCTTGTTTTAAAGCTCTAAATTTAACTTAAAGAACGTTATTTTAGAATATATCGTTATTATCAGCTTGAACAAAGTAATGGGCACTGAAAAAGAACAAAGAGAATTTATAGGTGTATACTTATTAAAGAGAGAGAAAATTCTTGATAGTTTTAGGAAATTCTTTGCTGTCACTTTTCTTTGAATAATCTGCCTTTGAGGTTTACTTGTAACAGTGAACATGTTAATGTGACACCTTCTCACACCCTAATCCAGGGCCTTGAACATCTGGAATTCTCTCTTCTTGCAAATGTATGCTCACTTACAATTTAGCAACTCCATGTGCACTGGAGCTTCTAATAAAACTTTTCTCCTCATGTACCGCAGAAACCCATTTCTTCTCCGTACATTCATTGACATAGGACAATGCCAACAAGTAGGTGGCTCATATGAGTTCTAACCAGCAATTAATTGCCCTGCTTTTCTGAAACCCAAGGTCATACTGTTCACACACTTGGAGATAATCAGCCTCTGCCCACATTGCCCTTTGTTTGAAAGCTACTTAGTCTTTTAACAGCAGTCCCAAGTCTTTGAAGTCATGTTTCCTACGGCAAGGTGTTCTCATTTATCCAGTTTCTCCAAAGGATACTTTTCATGAATGACGTAAAGGTTGAGTGCCATTTATTATTCTCCATATTGATGTGCTGTTGGTTTTGCTGTTTGGATACAAGGCAGTCAGGACAGAAAATATTGATGTTATGTTTACTTAATTTCACCTACTTCAAATTTTTTAAAATTTCATACCCAATGTAAATTTCCCAAGTCAGAAGTGAAAGGAAGACCAGAACACAGACGATAAGGTCAAGTGCCGATTCTTGGCACTTACAGTGAGTGCCAACCTCTAGGAGCATCTCCAGAAGGACAGTGGGTTAGAGACCTCCGAAGAATCACTTTCTCGCAGCTGTTTGTGTTGGCCTGGGGAGAGCTCTGGCATGCGGAGTGTGGGTTGCGGTGGGGTGGCTGCTGTCAGCAATGTGGCTGCTGTGAATACCCTCCCTGACTTGGAATTCTCCCCTCCCGGAGCTGGCTCGTGGCAGGACCCACTCTGTTCATCCAAGAGGCAGGTCTGAGCAGGTTACCCTCTGCCTTTTGCCCTGATGGCTGCCAGATGTTTCCATGTTGCTCACTGTCCAGCTCACTTGCCCCTACCCCACTAGCTTCCTGATGGTTCCACACAAGCCTTGCATCTCTAAGGCGAGACTTTGCTGGTCTGAGTCGTGCTGATGAGGCTTGAGCCACAACTTCAGTTCTGTCTGCTGCTTCCACCCTGCCCCTGGCCAGTCGCCAGCCCAGTACACGTCCTTGTCACATTAGGGACCAAACCACAGATGCCACTGGATCCTTCCAGACTCATTTCCCCACACTCTTTTCTAGAAAAACCAAAACCAAAACCGAAAAACAAAACAAAACGAAAACCCTTAAGGTCCTTGCCTTAAGGATAACTTCAGTCAACAAATGTAAATTTGAATACCTCATTCTGGCATCTGTCTTTATGAAGCCTATGTGGGGAGTCAAGAAAGTAACAATAAAAAAAAAGTGATAGAGTGCCGAAAGCTACACGGAAAAATGTGGTGATTAGAGTGTAACTGAGAAAAAGAGGCCTCTCAGGGAGCATAAAGATGGTAGCCAGAGGTTCCATTAGAAAACAGTGTCCCCACACTTAAATGGTATGTGCTCCTGGGAACTAAGAATTACAGCATTTCTTGGGGTTCCTGGGTGGCTCAGTCGTTGGGCATCTGCCTTCGGCTCCGGTCATGGTCCCAGGGTCCTGGGATGGAGCCCCAAGTCCGTGGGGAATCCAGGCTCAGCAGGAAGCCTGCTTCTCCCTCCCCCCTAACCCTCCCCCTGCTTGTGTTCCTTCTCTTGCTGTCTCTCTGTCCATCAAGTAAATAAATAAAATCTTAAAAAAAAAAAAAAAGAATTACAGCCATCCTCCATATGGTGAAACCCTACTGCGCATACGTCAGGCTTCTGTTCACAAACACAATCAAATGAGAAGAGGGGAGTGGGGAGAGGTAGAATGTAAGTAGTAAATTAGGATGAGCCGAAGGAACACACCCAGTTCTAAAGGGAAACATAATATGGAAAAGCACAGCTTCAGGTTAGGGATTCTGATGACTTCAAGCCTCACCCGTTTCTCCCAGCGAGGTGAATGCTAGCCTGCGACCAGCAAAGGCACAACTCTGCCATTTATGTGTCAGAACAGAATGTGCATGATGCCTGCTGGGGGGGCGAGGGCTGGGGGGGGTGGCTGTCCTGCTCGCAGCCCTTACGCTCTTCTTCAGGAGGGCGCTCCTGCTCTGTGTCACTCGACTGTTACCCTCGAGACTGAGCCAGGGCTGCCCTACCCCACCTGGGACAAGCGATCTAGAGGCTGACTGAACTGGCCCGGAGTGATCAGCTCTGTGCCAAGAACGCTGGTGAGGGGAGTTTGTCAGTCAGAGTCTCTGAATCTCTCTACCTTTCTCTCTGGAATTAAAACTAGGAAATATGGGATGGCAGGATAAAGCGAGAAAGCAGAGACTGAGAGGCCAAGGCACATTACTGCTGAGCACTGGAGGGAAGACCTTTGTCTGTCTCTCAGCTGCCAGTCAGGGGGAGCCGGAACCAGCACTGTCCCCCACTCCTCACCTCCCCCGTCTCCCCCCAGCCCTTCAGTGGCTCTGGCTGACTCCTGCTGCCAGCATCCGTGTCTCTGAGTCTAACGGCCTTATTTGCAGAACCTAGAGCGGGCTAGAAGTACCAGGAAATAAGCACCTCTCAGGATTGCCTTCACTCACTAGCTCACAGGAATTGATATATAAATACTACCCTGGTCCCCGGCCCCTGGGGTTGGATTTGTCTGGGTTTCTGTTTCTCACCATTTCCTCCAGTTTCCCTGCAAGATAAAGCCTCAGTCACCCACTGTGATAGAGACCTAACCCCATATCCTTTATTGCTTGCCTACTATATTCTCTGCCCTATTCCTCTGCTAGTATTTCCTTAGGCTCCCAAATAAAGTATTTGCATATGAATTCTCATCTCAGACTCTCCTCAGGAGGCAGGAAGGCGACTTTTGGACACTGAAGCAGCTTAGATCTTGAACAGCGGTTGCCAGAGCACTCCTGGATGGCTGTGCTTGGAGTCTTGGAGCTTTTTCCTTCTCCCAGGTGTGTCCTTACTCAGTGGGCAGCCATTACGGGTGACTGGGGAGCCTAAAGTCTCAAGACAGGAAATAGGTGGTTAGGGAAGGGAGAAGTTAGTGGGTTCTATCTTAGAGATAGAACCATATCCTCCTTTAGGAATATTTCCGGTAAATATTTGTTTCATGCCAGGATGTTCTGTCAATGCAAAGGCAGATTTCTAGTCAAAATATTTAATCAGGTCTTCAAAACTTCCTATCTCTGTGAATGTCCTGTGACAGACTGCCATGTGGACATTGACACCATTAAAGATGGGCGGTGACTCTCCCAGTACAATCTGTTCCTGACACTGTCTTGAAAAATGTTAATAACCTATGATATCGGGAGAAATTTTTTTGGAATAAGACATAGTTGGGTGTAGACTGCTTACCTCTTATAGATGCCACTTCATTTATTCATTCTGAATAGAATGAATACATGAAGACCAAGGGCTTTTATTCCATTTATTCTGAAGAGAAAACGTTTCTCCACAACTTGAATCTAGATCAATTTGTGTGGTGTGTGCGTACTGTGATTACATTATGATACATTCATATAATAAAATATTACATTCAAGATATTGGTAAAAATGCAAAAGACCTTGAAATCACTACAAATAACTGCTCAGTGTCCTGTGTAGCCTGTTGTTCCACATTGTGTCCACTTTTAATGAAAAAAAAACCAGCCTCTCTACACTGTAGAAAATGATAATAATGCAAATGATTGTTGTCCATAAAAATGCAAATGAACTGTATCAGGTGCAATTGATTATTGCCTTGCAGCTCTTGACCAGTTTTGCAAGCAAGTTAAATTCATTTCAGCATTACTTGTGTTTATTTTATAATAACGGGAGAGACATAATTTTAGCCTTTAACAAATTGTCCTTAGACAATGACATGTAGGTAAAGGGAAGAAAAAAAACCAAGTTGTGCATTAGCATGATTTGTGTGATCAAACTTCAGAAGAGGAAGGATCTTTTCTGAAAATCAGTGGGAAGGAGGTTCAGAGCCAGAGGAAGCTCTTTAGGGTGAAGACTCTTTATCTTCAAGGGGAGGCGGCCAGATGTGGGGCTAAGCATATAGGCCTTGGAACTAAGCTGAGATAGGTCCAAATTTGGATTCCACAACTTACTAGCTATATGGCTTTGTGCAAAACTCTTAACCCTCCTAAACATCAGCTTTCCAATTAGTAAAACAGCAGGATCTTAGGCCCCTTGAAGGATTAAATGACTTGAGGCGTGATACACCCTCCATGATACCTAATCATATGAATATGTGGGAACTAGATAGGACAAAATATATCCCCGTGTGAATTTGCAGAATGCTGCCAGAAAAAGAGTTGAGAGTAACGTGTGGGAAGGCACTTCCCGGGCCAGGGTCCACCAGGGCCAGTCATGGCCAGAGAGATGCAGGAGAAGCTTTGCCTGTCTGGTAGGGCGGGAGACGGTTGGCTGGACAGCAGGAAGTCATCAATTACTGGGTGAGCAGCTGAGAGGCTTTGGAGGAAAAGGAGGTAGCCGGTGTCCTTCCTTACTCTATGGAGGCCGATGCTGGTGTTCTCACGCAGATTGCAAAGTCTGTAAGAGCCAGACTCAGAAGTCAGGTGGAGAAGCTGGAGCAGAGGGCTAAAGGAGTCCGCGCTTGTGTTTTGGCATCAATGTGGACATCTTGCTAGAGAGGACGGAAGAACCAAATGTATGAACTGGGAGCAGAGCCGGCAGCTTAGACTGGAGAGTTCATGGTATCAGTCAAGGGCTTGTTCCGTCCGTGTCTACTCACATCAAGGTGGGTGGCAAGCCTTCCATCCTCTTCACTGTAAACCGTGAATGTTGGACTTTGATTCCCTGAGGCCCCTCCAGCCCAAAGATGTATGTGAGTGGTGTGTGTGCACACATACATACACGTGCATGCACACACGTGCACACACAGGGCTTCAGAAGGTGTCAGCAAGAGGCAACCAAGAGGCAAATTATATCTGACAGGGGCAGCAGCAGCTGACTTTTACGCTCAGAGTCAGGGTTCGAGTTGCTTGATTTCTTCTCCACACAGTGTTTTGAGGAAGCACATGTTTCTCACAAAAGGAGAAAGTGTGAATGGATAAATAAGAGGCCTATTACTGGACAAAATGGCACAGAAATCTCCAGAACACCATCCCTGTTCCTACTGCTGGGTGCCTTTTTCACCAGATGTATTTCCCTGATTCCTTCTCTTTTATGTATTTATTTTTTTCATTAATAGTAGGATTGAAAAATTCATTCAGCATACAGCAATCCATGTGGTCCCCAAATATAGTTCTCTGTTTAGTTGGGCAAATCCTCCTCCCAGGTTCTTACTCTGGATAAAGACGAGGTGGGAACTCCCATCTGGCCAGGTAAATATAAACCCTAATTGCTTTGAATGATTCAACTTGCTCTTTTACACAGCAATACTGCATTTTTAATTTCTTCCCCAATCCCTGCTCTTCCTAAGGCAGTAACTATAATCAGATATGGAGGTGACTTGGTGCCCCACAGACAGATTTCTCAGGCTTTTGAGACCTCACAAAAGTCCTACAGATGTCCCCTGGTCACAGGGCTATCCTGGTGTCTGCAGCTGAAGCCCAAGGCTGCCGATCTGTGGCCTGTTCTCTTGGCTCATCAGGGCCTGGTGGTCCTCCCTTGCAGACTGAGCCTCACCTCCACTCCTGCTGCTACTGTGAACTCCTCCATTTCTCAGTCAAGTTCTGTGTTGGGCCTTTGGCTTACGTTGTCCATGCCGTGGCCTCTATGCAGAAGTAGCCTCACCATTTCTTCTGTCATCATCTTGGTGGTTACCTTTCAGCTACAGAGGATGAGCAGGGCCTCAGGAGCACCAATGAGAGCCCCTTCCCTCAGTGTGGGGGCCTGCTATTTGCTTGGGGCCACCCTGTGTGTCTCCCCCCAGAGTTCTAAGTGGGGAGTGGGGCACAAGATTCCTCTGCTTTCTGTTTCTCCACAACTAGCAGGTCACTCTTCTTTGGGATTTTATTTGAAGGAAAGTCAGAACATCCTTGACTAAGTGTTTAGTTTCCAGACTTCCATCTGTCTCTCCTTCCCTCTCTCTATTGGGCTGGGAGCTCTGGGCCACCCACTTCCTTTTACTGTCTCATTGGAACCTCTCTTATGTCATTGCCTTCTTCCCTAGAACTGCAAGTCATGTCACCTACTCATCAGCTAACTTTAGCAGGAACTCCACCTTCTGAGTCTGCCAAAGGTTAACAGGGAACTACCTACTGACCCCTGAGACCAAAGTACTGCAATTAACATCTCAAAAATAGGTCCCCTCATTCATTCATGTAATCAGCAGGACACACACATGGGCACCTCTGCAGGCCAGGCACCCAGCCGATGTGAGAGATGGAAACAGGAGGACTGTGCTCAGTGAACTCCGTAGGCTGGCTGAGGAGGCAGACAGAAGCACATGCTCATAGTCCAGTACAGGGAGTTCTAGAGTCAAGATGGGAGGCCGCAACAGGAGCACCCAGGGAAGTGTGGGTAACCCGGTGTCGGTCTGAGTGGTTCTGTGAAGGCCCAGTGAAGATGATAGTTCAGAGGAAATAACCATTGAGAAAAAGTGAACCCCCACAGGATGAGTGGACCGAGGCTGGAAAGAAAGTGCTGGGCTGGAGAACAGTGAGGGTCAGGAAGGAGTAGAAGGAACTGGTCAGGGAAGGGGGTCTGGCACAAGTTTGAGGCTGAAGAAGTTGGGACTTCATCACATGGGCAGTCGGGCTCCACTACAGTGACATGGCCAGACATGGCGCATAGCCCAGATCTGAGCCTGACCCCAAAGCATGTCTGGGGAAGCAACTTTGCTGCATCTTTCTGCTCCTGAGCCTGTTCCACACTGCGGGTGCTTGTCTTGCCCCTCTCATCCTTCCTACCGCTGCCAATGTCCATGCTGCCAGTCACCCCCTAGAGCGCCAGGATCACTGTGCTATTTTGCACAATGACACTCCTTCTACACTGTCTTCCGCTGAGAGGTGCATGTGGAGGCCACAGCCTCTTTATTTCCCTCAAACTGTCATACAGGCTGGAAAGACATATCACACTACTGAAGGGTCAGGGTGATGGAAAAGGTGGACATTAGAGCAATAAATCTACTTGGAGTTGCATACAGGTCCAATCCCATGACCGTCAATCCTTAGTGCCAAAACACCTCTGAAAACTGATTAAAAATGTTAGTACCACCCACCAAGGCTCCACTCTGTGATATCACTATTTAGCTATGCTTTCTGGAACCATCTCTGGCCTCGAGGCTGGGTACGCTCTAGGAGAGGGTCCGAGTTAGCATCAGAGCGCTAGGAGCTCACACGGACACGAAAGACCAGAGCCCAACGTGGCTCTAGGACCCCACATGAAGCAGTAACATGGTAACAACAAAACACTTTTCTAGAAACAAAGACCATGACAGGGTGCTGACAAGAAAAATAAAAAAGCATGAGCCTTTTTCTAAGGTACCTCAGAAGTAAGGGCCGTTTTGCTATAGAATTTTATCTCAAAGCAGAATTTGTTTTTATTACCAGATAGGCTTCTGTTGGCAGAACCGAAGCCTCTCTCACAATCGTAGGTGAGTCTTTCTCAGCAATGAAAGTTCACACTGGGGATTAGGCAAAGATACGGTTAAAGAATTCATTCAGGGGATAAAGGTGTAGGCCTTACATGACAAATTTAGGAATATAAACTATAATAATGAGGTGTTTCTAAAGCCTTTTAAACAAAGCATACAAATACAGTCAATTCTCACTCTTTGTGGCAGTTATGTTCTATGAGTCGCCAGTAACATTGAGTTGGCGAATACTGAACAGTCCTCCCAGGGCACATACGGGGTTCCATTCTGGGGAGTCTGGTCACAACGCATGCGTCAACTGCTCAGTACATAACTTTGCTTAGTGTGTGTTTCTGTAAAAGACACCTTATTTAATTATATGGTTGACTCATGCCATTGATCTCACAGCCAGCGGCACTGTAATTCATGCGTGGATGAAGCTTATCCAACACATAAAATTTCTCCACAAGGCACATCACAGCCTTCTTATATTTAGGAAGACTACAGTGCACTTTTGTCCTCCACGTGGAGGACAGTGAAATAACAGTGAAATAAACAAAAAGCACACAAATGTGAAAAACACACTAAATACACTGTGGAAAGGGTACTCATGGATAGTATGAGCCTTGACCTCAGCCGGGAACATACACATCAATTGGCTCAGATTTTCACGACTCTGCATGTCCGGGAATGTCTGGGCGAGCACTGGGAGCATTGATTTGGGGGTTGCAAATAAATTTTAGCCATTAGGCAAATTTGCAAATACAGAATCTGGGAATACTAGGAATCAACTACACGAACTTTGTGTTTGTTTTTTTTTTTTAAGTTTTTATTTATTTAAGTAATCTCTACACCCAAAGTGGGGTTTGAACTCATGACCCCAAGATTAAGAGTCACATGCTCTTTCAACTGAGCCAGCCAAGTGCCCCAAACTTTGCATTTTTAAAAGAGAAATTCTGGTGATAGTGTCAGGAAAAACATAAAGAAAGTATTAATTTAGGCAGTCTATTTGTGTGTGGTATGTTGTTTGGGGCATAGGTCAAAGAAAGCAAAGAAACCACTTGGAAGGGGGTGGCTCAGTGGGTTAAAGTCTCCGCCTTCAGCCCAGGTCATGATCTCAGAATCCTGGGATCGAGCCCTGCATCAGGCTCTCTGCTCGGGAGGGAGCCTGCTTCCCCCTCTCTCTCTGCCTGCCTCTCTGCCTACTTGAGATAGCTCTCCTTTCTGTCAAATAAAGAAATAAAATCTTAAAAAAAAAAAAAAAGAAACCACTTGCAAGGCTCCCAGGTAGTCCTGCAAACTATTTCAATGCTAATCAGTGCCTAACAGGAAAAATTATTCAAGTAAAATGTATCAATAACAATAAAGATTTATTCATTGTAAACCTGTAAGTCTAATTCTGGGAATCTACCCAAAGGAGACAATCTAAAATATGGAAAAAGTATGTATTAAAGATCTTTGGCACAATATTACTTGTAATAGGGGAAAATGGGAAACAAATCTTTAATGAAAGGGTTATGGTTAAGTAAATTATTACGTATATATATCTCAGACAGCACATTATATAGTCTTGTGAAGTGCTCATTAAGGATAATATACACTCTACCTCACACCCACTAGGGTGGCTACTATGGAAAAAAAATCAAGAAAATAGCAAGTGTTGGTGAAGATGTGGAGAAATTGGAACCCTTGTGCACTATTGGTGCACATGCACAGTGGGGTAGTCATTATGGAAAACAGCAAGAAGTTCCTAAGGAAACCAAAAATAGAATTACCATATGAACTGGCAGTTCCACTTCTGGTTATACACCCAAAGCAGCGTTTTGAAGAGATATTTATACAACTATATTCACAGCAGCGTTATTCACGATGCCCAAAGGGTAGAAGCAACCTACATCCATCAACAGTAACTAGATCAACAAAATGTAGTGTATCAATAAAAAGGAAGAAAATCCTGACACGTGAAATGACATGGATGAACCTGGAGGACATTATGCTAAATAATGTAGTAAACCAGTTACAAAATGACACGTACTGCATGATTCCATTTACATGAGGTCCTTAGAGTAGTTTCATTTATAGAGACAGAAAGTAGAATGGTGGTTCTCAGGGGCTGGAGGGCGGGAGGAATGGGGCATTGTTAGTGAATAGCACAGAGTTCCAGTTTTGCAAGATAAAGCATTCTGGACCCTTTTTTCACGACAATGTGAATCTAATAACACTACTGAACTGTACGCTTCAAAATGGCCGAGATGCTCAACTTTGTGTTATGTGTATTTTACTACAATTATAAAAAGAAAAACTATTTAGTGACACAAAAATATCAGGGAGTTAATATTAAGTTTAAAAAGCAGAATAAAATGTTATTAATATAGCTTGATAACTATTAACAATCTACACAAATGAAAAGAGATGAGAAAATTCAAGTGTTTAATATGATCATATAAGTATGGTAGGATACTAGATTTTTTCTACTTTATAAAATAAAATATGTATTTATTAAAAGTGAACTTGATAGTAAAATATGATTTGGTTAAAAAATTAAAGAACATTTTTGCTCAATTTTCTTTCCATGTGCATTAATTCTAGACTTCTGTTGAAATAGATGGCAAGAATTATTCTGTTTCCTCTTTTTAAAACTCCCAATACTTGCAATATAATCAACAAAAAGTGTGCCTAAGATACTCACACAACTTTAAAAAAATTGTACAGTAACAATAAGTAGATGTCTACTAGTTTCAAGTCTCTTGAAAAGCACTCTAGGGATTTCTTTCTTTTAAGAAGAAAATGAATGAATGAATGAGCAAGTGAGTAAGGGAAACTTGCCAATCCTGCTTTATTCAAAAGAAAGGGATTGCCACGTGGGGAGTAAAGATGACAGACCCAGTCGCTACAGCTGTAGCAAGTTAAAAAATGAATATTAATGACTGACCTCAAATTAGCCAGCTCTTTTCCTTTTGCCTGCAGCTGACGCTCTAAGGAATATTGAGTCTCAAGAGATTACTGAGCTTAGGTGGCTGCAATTCATCTGATCGTCATTCAAAAAAAAAAAAAGTCCCTGTTCAGTTTCATGAGATTTAATGTTTCTAGCATTGTAATTGTGTTTGTTCACTCCAGTGATGAAACAGATTTTTCCCCAGACTGCTTTCCATCTGGTTGTTTTGTAACCACAAACAAACTACATTAGAAGTAATTTTTAAAAAACCCAAACTCCCATTTTCTATTCTGTTTAAGGTAGGTGAGCACTTGAATGAAATAAATTATTTTCTGACTTTCTTAATGCACATTTATTATGTAGGGGTGTGGGTGTGTTGAATCAATCTATCTATTTATCTATCTGCATATACCAGTATACATACACATGCACATATCTCTGTAAATATATGTGTGTATAATATACATGTGTGTATACATATGCACATATATTGGAATGTATATGTATGCGTGTATATGTATGTAATACTGATGCACGCAAAGATAGACATACACACACCCACACACCTCTAGCTTTTCTCTTTTCTATGCCCTTTAGAGATTTTCTGTTGTATTCTTTTAGACAATTATAATTTTAGGACTTGGCTTGCAACCTTAGGTGTGCTGCAGGAGGCTGACATCACCGTCCCAGGACGGTGGAGTTTGTTTTGGTTCCTCTACCAGGAAGGAAATAGTCTTGTAAACGTGTCCTGGAGAACTCCGGGAGCCTGTCTGACGCACTGAAATCGCATGGAACACGTGCTGGGGTGTTGGTCCCAGGGAAGCCAGGAAAGGCTGTCTCTGCTCCGTGGAGCGAGCTGGGCAGCCAGGGGCCTCCGTGCCGCACCTGCCGTCGGTGAAGATAAATGCACCTCACATTGATTCTTTAAAATCAGTCCCGTCTTCGTGAGAAAGATGCGGTGAGGCAATGAGGTGGATCAGGCGGGGGGGGGGGGGGTCAGGGGCAGCCTTCTCTGTTCCTTCTAAACCTGCTCGCGCTAGCCTGAAAACTCTTCATCTGGGAAGGATGTCCCAGAGGTCGGGGCTGCCTAGTGACTGAGAGCCGCCCAGGTCAGTGCTCCACGCTGCCCGTTGGGGCCGCCACAGAGATGTCCCCCCCTTCTGCTCTGCGCGACGCCCCAGTGCTGCCTGCGCCCCTCCAGCTGCACGCCACGCCTTGGAGAGCAAGCTGCTCCCAGGATCCTGAGCACCTCTGCCACCTGGGCAGTTTTGCACTTCCACGTTCCTAGATAAAAACCTGACTGCTTGGACAGTTGTGGCGAGCGGGGCTCAGAATGGGCTGGGGAGGTCATTCCGGGTGCTGTTTTTACCTGTGTGTTCCTTCCACTAAGGAACTAACTTCCACTTAGTTCCTTCCACTAAGACCGGATGGGGTCAGCGGGAAGAGCAGGGTGGACAGCGCAGAGGGGAGAAGGAGAAGAAAAGAAAAAGCTTCTCTCTGTTCCCCCTCTCTATCTAACTGTGAAACGTGTGTGCTACTCTCAGGTCTCTTTCGAACTGGGATGCTATTTTAGTGGTCCCTAGAAAAAATAATACCAGAACAGCTTCCTCCTGGGACGCCTGGGTGGCTCCGTTGGTTAAGTGTCTGCCTTCCACTCCAGTCATGATCCCAGGGCCCTGGGATCGAGCCCCCCATCGGGCTCCCTGCTCAGTGTGGAACCGTCTTCTCCCTCTCCCTTCCCGTCACCCTCTGCTCATGCTCTCCCTCTCTCAAATAAGTAAAATAGTAAGGAAAAGATAAAAAAAGAAACGCTTGCTCCTACCTGTACACCTAGGATGTCCTTGGCTGGCAAGGCTTTTTGAGAGTCTCCCTTCCCATCTGCTTCAGAACCTGGCTCCATCAAGTGTCCTCTTCAAGTCTTCTACTTCTTTGAATTGTATTTCCAGGCTTCCTGTCTCTAGTGGATAGCCCATAAACGTATACAAGACTCTCCTAGCCAAAGGAAAACGTACATTCATTTGAACTCCTGCTATCCTCTATCAGGTGCCCCATGGCCCCTTCCATTTTCTACATCTTCTCAAAAGAACAGTTTACACCCACTATCACTTCCCATTTGCTCAGGGCACAGAGATCTGTCTTCTGAGTTTATCACAGTTGGAACTGCTCACCAAAGCATTTCACCGATTGTTCTACCAAAGCCATGTAAGTTTCGACCCAGTGGCCTCTCTTCAGTCTTTTCTAGCTGGACCTTTTTGCTACACTGACACCACAGTGTGCATCATCTCTGGGCAGAGATTTTGTGGCTTTGCTCAATGCTGTATCCACAGCATCTGGAACAGTGCCTGGCATGGAGAAGGAGCTCAGTAGGTTTGGGGAAGAAATGAACCAAGACTCACTCAAGAGCCCACTCTTGGCTTCCATGACTCGGCACCCTCCTGGTTCTCCTCTTTGGCTCTTCCTTTCAGCCTCCTTTATGGACATCCTTTCTGTCAACAGCCCTGTGTTTTGCTGTTCCTGAGATTCTTACTTATCTGTATCTCCTCTATATGCTTTCTTGGAGTAATCTCCTCAACTTCCTGTTTTAGCGTTCCCTGCATGCCAAGGATTCCCAAATTATATCTTCAGCCATGACCTCTCCCTTGAATTTTAGACTTGGTCATCTTTCTTTTGCATCCTAGAAGTGCCTCAAAACCAACATTTCTGACACTGCACCTTCGGTCTCGTCCTCCAGATCTATTTCTCTTGATCTCTCGTTTAGTAGCACCTTGTTGCCAAAGCCATGAGCACTGCTCTAGACTACTAGGAACAGCAGATAAGACCCCCAGGACCTCACACGGATCACTTCTCCAGCCTCACTGCTTACCACACCCTGCCCTTTACTTTAAGCTCTAGGAAA
The DNA here is from genome assembly GCA_028646535.1 of Procyon lotor. Classification (NCBI taxonomy): domain Eukaryota; kingdom Metazoa; phylum Chordata; class Mammalia; order Carnivora; family Procyonidae; genus Procyon; species Procyon lotor. Next base: position 37,332,582 of record CM053608.1, on the reverse strand, counting down.
CACAGAGTCAGGTGCATACTAGTCCTGAATCCCCCAAACCTTCACACGCCCCCTCCCAGATCACTTAATGTTACACTCCAACCACCAGGAGTTGTGTTCTCTCTGCCCATCCTTAGCCCTCACCCCACCAAAAAGAGAAAAGGAATGGTGGGAAGAGTCCAGGATAAACATCTGGGATGCTGGGAGGCTTGAAAACACTGGACATTAGAAATTCTTGCTTCCTCCTAAATGATCTTTCTTGGTCCCCCCCTTTTCCTTTGATTCCTCCTTTGGGTGGGTTGTTGGTGCTATTGAATCCCTCACTCCCCTTGGGACTGGTGGAGCTTGAGAAGCCAGATTCTCCCTTCTCTTTTCTTCACTTAAAGCAGGGCTACAAACTCAAGTGTATGGTCCTGCACAGCTCATCTGATACAAACACTGCCACGTGGCCCCAGCTATCAGTAAAATAGCCTTGCCCAAGGTCTGCCCCTGATTATGGCTCTCCCTGCAGTGGCAGAGGGTTGAAAGATGGGATTCGATGTTGCTCCTGGTGATGCAGAAGCAAGGCTAATGTACACTATGCTGTATCTGGGCTCTGGAAGTTTGTTCATGTGTCCTCTGCTGCTCTCTTACCCTTCTTTCGTCCTGCTGACTCCATTTGTTCTGAAGGATACAATTCAGAAGGACTTCTGGGAATGCCTTCCTGACCCTTCCATACAATTCCAATGTTGGATTATCACATTTTATTTTACTGATCAGTTAATATGTCTCTCCCCCTTGTTGGACTGTGAGTTTCAATAGTAAAAACCATATTTTGTTCATCTTTGATTCCAGTGCCTGGCCATAGAAGATGATCAATTAATATTAAATGAATAAATGGTTGGAAGGATGAGTGGGTGGGTGATGGGTGATTTTTGGGTGTTCTTCACAACATCTGACGCATGTATATTTTTGGATCAATAAATAATATCATTTGAATGACTGAAAGTTGGTTTCCAAGTCATGCTCATTAAACTAAGCCTACCAAGATAAAAACCAGATTGCCACTCTTTCTGCCAAGACTTTTTTATTTCAGGAATGTCCCTAGATTTGGATTTCATTTAGGGCCAGTTTAGAGGTAGACCCAGACAAATGTGGAAGAGGCAGATTGGTAGAGTGAAGAGCTGCCAGGGTTCCAACAAGACAAACAACTTATCAGCAGAACTGTCCCTTAGATGTCAGTTCACACATTTCTCAATTGAGGATTATGTTTATTACTGTCATTTCTATCTTGGATTTAATACTAGTATACCTGAAGTTAATACTGACTTGAAAGTAAGACACCTGAGTTATTGCTAATGTCTGAAGCTACTGGCCATGTTTTCTTGAGCAAGTCATTCACTCTCTGAATCTATTTGTTTATCTGAAGTCTGGGAGAAATAATATTCACTCTGTTTGTTTCATCAGCTTTGGTGAGAGTCAAGTTGGGTTAGGTATACCAAGAGTTTTGGAAAATATACATTGTTATACAAATGCTGGGAATTAGAATTATATCTAACATTACATTATTTCTTAATTCCTCATGGAGTTTGGAAGGAAATAGTGTAGTAAGATTATAATTTGGTAGAAATATTTGCAAATTCAAGTCTTCTCTCAGGCTACTTGTCCAAAGGGTTCTTTAACACACATTAACCTTAAATGGTATTTTTATTGGATGGAGTTTCAAAATACTTTAGTTATAAAGAAATCTGTCTATACATAGGATCCAACCTTTCTTTCTGTCATGGTGGTAGTGTCTATTAAATGCCCTATGTATTTTAAATCTGTCTTGTTTTTTCTATAAATAAGATAGTCTATAGGGAAACTGAAAAAGAAATAGGAAATACTTTTGCTGACACACAAACTTGTGTGTATGTGTGTGTGTGTGTGTGTGTGTGTGTGTGTATAAATTGGCCATTACTGAATTGAAAACTTCATTTGTTCATATTTGTTCAATATTTTATTTTTTTCATTGTTATTATATTTTCTTAATTATTTAAGAATATTGTTAAAATTACAACTTGGAATAGAATGAATAATGAACCCTAAAGGTATCATGCCCCAATCCCCTGGAACCTGTAAATGTTACCTACATGGAAAAAGGATCTTTGTGGATATGATTAAATTAATTTTTGAGATGAGCAAATTGTCCTGGATTGACCAGGAAGACCCTAAAAGCAATTACAAATGTCTTTATAAAGGAGAGACAGAGGGAGATTTGACATGCAGAAGAGGAGAAGACAATGTGACCAAGGAGGCAGAAATTGGAGTGATGTGGTCAATAAATCTAGGGGTGCTGGCCACCATGAAAAGCTGGAAGCAGCAAAAAACAGATTGTCCCCAGGACCTTCAAAGGGAGTGGCAATGCTCGCACCTTGATTTTGGCCTTGAAACTCATTTTGGATTTCTGACCTCTGGAATTGTGAAAGAATAAATTGCTGTTCTTTGAAGTTACCAAGTTTGTAGCCAGTTGGTACAGTGGCATTAGAAAACACTAACTCTTCATGGGATTCAGGAAGAAGGGTACTTAGAACTAGTTCTAAGAACTGGTTATAGATCACTGATTCCAAGCCTCTTCTTCAAGATTTAATAAAAACATGTTAATTGGGCCCTATAAGGTGCCTGGACAGGTGCTGGGTACAATAAGGAATATCAAAAAGTAAGACACTGCCTCTTCCCTCAAAGAGCTTGTCATCTAGTTGAAGAATCAAAACAAATGGATATAAAACTCTTTTTTTTTAAAGATTTATTCATTTTTAGGGAGACAGTGAGCAGGGGGCAGGGAGCAGAGGGAGAGAATCTTTCACACAGACTCTCCCCTAAGCCAGGAGCCTGAGGCAGGGATCAATCCCACAACCTATGAGATCACAACCTGAGCCAAAGCCAAGAGTCAGATGCTCAACCAACTAAGCTACCTAAAACTTTGAACTCATAATTCAGTACAGTGGCTAAATCAAGGGATAAGTTGCTCAGCACAGAGTTTCAGGTGGTATGAACAAAATGAGCAAAGGTAAAAGCCAGGATGAACAATGTGGGTCATAGGCAGGGAGTCTACCCCTGAGATAGAAATCTTATTGTGGGAGAAAGTGGGATAATTCCAGTGGTTGGGAAAGATTTTTGCAAAGGAAAAATCAAGAGTGAAATATCAGCTTGATATTAGAAGAAGCAGGGAGACTTTGGCTGTTTGTGGCCTAAGAGTCAGATGGTGAAAACTGTCCAGGGAAGACTCATTTTTCAGATGGGAAAGTTGTACACTTTAGGTGGTCAGTCTGCCATCCCTGAATAGGTGCAAGATGACATTATATTTTAGAATAACTTTTTCCTGAAATTTTTTCCTGAGAAATGTTTGGGACAGACGTGGTGCTGCTTAGGATAATTGGAAATACTCTGGGATGTCAAAAACAGGAGACTCAAATCCTTCTCTGCATATTCCCAGTTAGATGTAATTGATACATCCCTAGATCTCATCAGCTAAGAAACAAGAACCTTCTTCCTTTAATACCCAGTTTGCAATGAAGCCCCATTTCATGGACCATAGGAAACCCATTTCTCTACTGAATTTACCTCTAGTGTTTTCTGGACATTGTGGAGGAAGAAGGTGTGTAATCTGTTGAATCCCAGCTCTCCGGTCCTCCACAAATCCTCCAGTCTAGGTTGAGTCTGGCTTCCTCAGGCTGCTGTGCTTCCCCATGCTTGTTGCTTTGGGCAGGGATTCTGGTTGCTTGCTCTCTTTAGTCCTCACAGCCCAGCAAAGATAAGGATGTGGTGGGGATAAACAGACATCCAGCACAGAGCAATGGGCAATGCTGCTAGAAGGGTGCCCCTAAGGGTCATGAGCCCAGATGGGTCTCAGCAAGAGGTATTAAAGGAAACCCACTCGGCTTCAAAGTGGAGGGGATGCTTCCTCCAAAAAGCATGCCCAGACAGCTTCCTACATTACAGTATAGTCTCAGGAAGAGAAGTTCCTTCCCTCCTCTATCATAGGCTAACTCATTCTCATACCAGGATGGCTGACAGTGGGAATATCCATTTCAAGTTGCAATTTCTTCAGTTTAATGATGACTTCACAGATGATGTATAGATTTTTGCTCCATACGATGGTTAATTTTATGTGTCAACCTGATTGGGCTAAGGGATGCCCAGATGGCTGGTAAAATATTATTTTTGGATGTGTCTGTGAGAGTGTCTCCAGAAGAGATTGGCATTTGGAATAGGAGACTTAGTAAAGAAGATAGCCTTCACCTATGTGAACGGGCATCATCCAATGCACTGAGGGCTTGAACAGAACAAAAAAGCCTAGGAAGGGCAAATTTGCTTTCTCTGTGCTTGAGCCAACACCTCCTTCTCCTGCCCTCAGACATCTGTACCCCAGGGTTTCAGACTCGGACTAGGACTTACACCATTGGCCCCCTGATTCTCAGGCCTTTGGATTTAGACTAAATTGTACCAATGATTTTTCCGTCTCTCCAGCTTGTGGACAGTAAACTGATTGTAGGAATTCTTGGCTTCCATAGCCCTGTGAGCCAATTCCTGTAATAAATTTCCTCGTATATACCATATATATCTTATTGGTTCTGTTTCTCTGGAGAACTATAACTAATACAGTACTTATTTATGATAAATAAGTGGTTCATTCCACTAATTATCTTCAACGAAAGGAAATGTGTTACAGAGACAGATAATTGGTGGCAGCTTTAGTGTTCCTCCAGCTTTCAAAGATAAATCAAAACCCTGTCGCCACCATACTCCCTAACATATTTATTGAACTCTAAATGCAATTCAACAGCCTCTACCAATTAGACTCTACAAAATGAACCCCACCCTCTATCTCTCCTCTATTTGGTCTTCCACTACCTCTTCTTGTCTTTACTCCAAGCATTACTTTACCCATTCATCCATGTGGGGTGACGTTCAGTGTCAGCAGAAGAGAGTGATCTCTTAGTGACATGCCTCAATTATCTTCTTTCTCAAAAGCACTTAGGGAAAGAGAAAACGAGAACGGGGATATGGAATCAATGTGGAAGATACGCACTGTAATTGGAGAAAGGAGAGGTTGAAATACTGATGAAGGTCAGGAGGGAGGGGAAATTTCAAGTCTGGGACAGTGAGAAAAAGTGAAAACAGAGCAGTGGGAGACAAAGAGCCTGTATCAGTGGTATCAATGGCTCTGAAGTGAACCTGATGTGTGAGGGGAGAGGGTGATGATTCATGCCAGGGGAGAGCAAGCAGAAGGACTGACCTCAGTTCTCCTTCATTCTTACGTGGTGCAATCTTCAGGTGCCCTGTAAATTGTTGGGATTAAGTAATCTTAAGGAACTAGTCCCAACAGAATAATCATACTTTACACAATCCAATAATAAATTAGATTTGGGCTCGGTTGTTTTTAAAGGAAAATGTGGCAAATGCTACCATAATCCTCGTTCAAAATTGTACAAATGACTTAATGTAGGAAGCCCTTAACTGTTTCCAGGGGGATAATTACCCATGATAGGTCAAACCATCTAGGGTCACCCAAAGCTAAACTCCAGGGATGGCTTTTTCATTTGCTAAGAGGATAGTTCCAGAATGAACAGTCATTGAAACTGAAGCACAGATAGTCTTGAAGTCACTACGGAGACTGCAAAATATCCAGCACTATACTAGACGTTATAAAGAAAAACTGGGGCGCCTGGGTGGCTCAGTGGGTTAAGCCTCTGCCTTCGGCTCAGGTCATGATCTCAGGGTCCTGGGATCGAGCCCTGCATCGGTCTCTATGCTCAGCAGGGAGCCTGCTTCCCCCTCTCTCTCTGCCTGCCTTTCTGCCTGCTTGTGATCTCTCTCTGTCAAATAAATAAATAAAATCTTTAAAAAAAAAAGAAAAAGAAAAACTAAGCAAGAAATATGTTTTAAACCAGGTAAGTGACAGGTTGAAAGCATGTTTATGGAAGAGTACTTTTTAGTCACAATCTCCAGTTATGATTTATTGCCAATAATCAAATTTAATATGACCATATGAATAGAATCTCAGCATGGTTTACACATAAGTTTCTGTTTGAACAGGCTTCTAGGGTACATAGAAAATATGATAAAAATGTACATAGTTTATAAGCTCAAAACCATGAAAATCTTGAGTCTGTTTCTAACTGGGCATTTTTTTTTTTTTTTATATCAAGAATACTGAAGCCAAAGTGGTTGCTTCAAAATCTAAGTACATCTGACATTGACTTCATGTCATTGATCTTCTTTTCCACTAACACCGTTGTTGTCATTGTCATCATCATCATCACCACCACCCACCATCAGTAAACATGCATAAAGTGTCTACATGTCTGCAGCACTGGAAAAAGAGAAATCAAAGGGCTATAAGGCATAGTTACTTTCAAAGGGCTTAGGATCCAACTGGAGAGAGAAGACACAGATTAACAGAAAAACAGGAGCAAAATGTATACAAGTCAGGAACAGCTAGGCTATGCGGCAGAAATAGATAACTCCCACATTTTGGAGGATTATAACAACAGAGGTGATTTCTCAGTCCTTCTTTTTTTTTTTTTTTTAAAGATTTTATTTATTTGACAGTGAGAAACACAGCAAGAGAGGGAACACAAGCAGAGGGAATAGTAGTGGGAGAAGCAGGCTTCCTGCCGAGCAAGGAGCCTGATGTGGGGCTCGATCCCAGGACCCCGGGATCATGACCTGAGCCGAAGGCAGACGCTTAACGACTGAGCCACCCAGGCGCCCCTCTCAGTCCTTCTACATGGCCATTCAGTTGGCTTGCGGGCTTTGGTCACTGCGGTCACTCAGGAACCCAGGCTAATGAGGGGGCCTTACTTTTTTTTTTTTTTATTACTTTTTGTAATCATTAAAGCAGGAGAGAAAGGGAAGGTGATGAATCTACCCAGTGGTTCTTTTTTTTCTTTTTAGATTTTATTTATTTACTTGACAGAGACAGAGTGAACATAAGTAGGGTGAGCAGCAGGCAGAGGGAGAGGGAGAGGGAAAAGCTGACTCCCTGCTGAGTGGGGAGCCCAGTGCAGGGCTTCATCCCAGGACCCTGGGATCATGACCTGAGCTGAAGGCAGACGTTTAATGATTGAGCCACCCAAGCACCTACCCAATGGTTCTTAGAGCTTCCTCCTAGATGTTACACTTGTCACCTCTGCTCATTGTCTAAAGCAAGTGCATGTTCACACCTAACTTAAAGGGGGTGGGAAAGTGTGATTTTACCATATACTAGGAGAATATACATATTTGGTGGGCAACACAAATGCTCATCACATGTACTTATTAAGAGTCAAATAAGTTATATAGACTGAGTTCACATACTTGTAGAAGTTTAGAGGAGGGAATGAGAATGAGAATTAAAATCTAGGATACTAATTAGTTCATTTACTCATTTATCCTTTATTCGGTGTACATATGTTGAGTATTTCCTAGCATTTCCTACTTAGTATTTCCTAAGTACTTTAAGTAATGCTCATACAGCACTAAAGAATATTGACAAGAATACCAACCTTCCTGCAGATTATTTTCTAGTAGGGGAAGATTTGAGCTGGGCCTTGAAGGATGAGTAGCACTAAGATAATTATATAAAGAAGAACATTCTCCGCATAGGGAATAGAGTTTGTTTCACATGAAACCAGAAAAATATCAGGAAAGTAATGATGATAAAAAATTACTTCATGAATATAATTTGTTCAACTTCTATGAAATTAAGGGCCATTAAAAAAACCCATGGTAGCACAGTTTAAAAAATTGTTGGGATAACATGGAATTAACATGGGTGTTTTAAATTCTTAATTAAAATTAATGAAATAGACTCTTATTTTTAATTGCTCTATATTCTTATTATATTATATGTGAAATATGATGATTTAGAGATGTTTCACTGGTAATTTGCTTTATAACATGTCTTTATTTCTTGAAATGTTTTGGCAGCAGAATAATTTGAGAAATGACTATTGTGAATTCTGATCACTCCCATATTTCTAGGACTTACATATCCCTTAAAAACTCTCAAAAACCTTAAAACTTTACTGTTTTGCATATTTATAAAATATGCCATCACCTTTGAAAATAAATTTACTAGTATTCTGAAGGAGGGCAAAGTAAAAACAAACTTATAGCTACTGTCATATAAATAAATCAGGAAAACAAAATCAAATACTCATTGAGATCTTGAGTTCATTTTTTACCAAATCACTATTGATGAGGCCATCACTAAGCTCCACACTTGGCTAGATAAAGTACTTTGCACCCATCAGACTACAAGTTAGTGAGGACAAAGGGGTGATATCATTTATCTTGAACAATCTGTGGGGAGGGGACTGACAAGATCATCACAAAAGCAAGTGTGTGTTCACACCTAACTTCAAGGGGTGGGAATGTGTGATTCTACCATATGCTAGGAGAACTGTACATATCCGGTGGATAACATGCTCACCACTAAATGTACAAATTAAGAGTCAAATAAGCTACATGGACTGAGCAAATCTTTTGTAAATCTTTTCAGAACTAGAAAATAGCAGACATTGAAGGGGATGTGGAGAAACTGGAACCCATGTGCCCTGATCACGGGAATGTTTCCACCAGGATGGAAAATGCTGTGATGGTTTCTCAAAAAATTAAAAATAAAATTGCCATGTGATGTAGTAATTGCATTTTGGGGTATAGCCCAAAATATGGAACAGAGATTCAAAGGTTATTCATATACCATTTTCATAACAGCACCATTTGGTAGAAGCAACCCAGGTGTCCATCTATGGACGGATGGATAAACAAATCTGGTGTATGTATACGATGGACTATTGTTTAGCTTTAAAAAAGAAGCAAATTCTGAAACATGCTGAAACATGGATGAAACTTAAAGATTTTATACCAAATGAAATAAGTCAGTCACAAAAAGTTACTGTATGATTCCACCTACATGAAGTACCTGGAGTAGTAAAATTCATAGAGACAGAAAGTAGAAGGACAGGCGCCAGGGCCTAAAGGGAGAGAGGAAAAGAGGAGGTTAGTATTTAGTGGGTACAGAGTTTTGCTTTTGTGAGATGAAATGGAGGCAGAGGATGGCCACGGTTGCACAATGTGAATGTACCTTCTGCCATTGAACTGGACACTTGAAAATGGCTAAGATGGCAGATCTTACATTAGGTGTATTTTACACTTATTACGAATAAGGTTTTTTTTAAAATATTTTATTTATTTATTTGACAGAGAGAGAGAAAGAGAGAGAACAAGCAGGGGGAGCGGCAGGCAGAGGGAAAGGGAGAAGCAGGCTCCCTGCTCAGCAGGGAGCCCGATGTGGGGCTCGATCCCAGATCCCAGGATCATGATCTGAGCTGAAGGCAGACACCTAACCGACTGAGCCACCCAGGCGCCCCTACAAATAAGTTTTGACAGCAATTATGAATAATTTTAAAATATAGACAAACAATAAAACAACAAAAAGAAATTTTTAAAGCTTCCAGACTTTGTAAAATCAGTCACCATTAATTTTTTCCTCATTTTGAGGCATCTCATTTTATATTTTATATTAGAGACTAATTCTCTAATGTGGCACTTTCACATTCCCCACTGTCCAAACCTTGATGGCTCTGCCTGCTGTTACATTCCGAGAGTTCCTATCCTAATGAACATTTCAGTCTAATAAGATTTTCTGGCTCCAAAAGTGTGATCTATCAATTGCTGGCATATCTTGGGATATGGCCAGGCATAACCCAGTTAACTATGGTTGACTACAGTAGAAAAGGCAGCCTGGGAGGGGCTGGGGACACAAACTCCAGGGAACAGGTGCCAAGAAAAAAATGCAGTCAGCAGACTAGGTAGCAGGGCAAGGCCATCCCCTGGGTCAGGAATGAGTATTGGGGTGGTCTGTTATTACAAAGTGGCAGGGTATCCCCACGTGGAATTCTGGCAGGTGGTGACGTTCTGGGGTCCAACAAGAACTTAGATGGGCAGAAGATATTGGGGAAGCTTGTGAGCAGTTCATGGCTTAGATTGTCCCTCGAAGGGAGATTGGCAAGAGCGAGGCAGAGCTTTAAGAGCCAAGGGAAAAGAAGTTAGCAGGTGGGAAAGGCAAACTTCTCAGCACCCGGAATTTTCATTGGCCGATCTTGCCGCAGAGATGGTCCAGAAAGGGGGACTGAGCCTAACTTCTAGAATGTGGGGCTAAAGTTTACAGCCCTCTTGCATGAAGTCAGGACTGATCACAGGCTGATCTGGTCCAGCTGGTTAGGGCCACAGGGACTGCGGGCTAGCATGTTCGTCAGTATGACTCATGATAAAATTGAATCATCCATTCTAGAGACATTGAGCTTTGGTAGTTGTTAGTATTCTCGGCAGCATCTCAAATATAAAGAGCCTATTAGTTAAAAATCTAGCATCCTGAGGATCACAAAGCATGTCAGAATTCAAAAACAAAGAATACTTTGAGGTAGAGGCACCCTCAACACTGTGTCCTGACTAAAAAGAAAAGTCTTGGTAATACATCCATTCCCAGGATTTCGCTGGTGTCCTCGACAAATGCTGTATCATCACGATTGGCCTCGTGGAGAGAAAGATCCTGAACAGAGAGAAACTGTTGGCCCTCGTGAGCAGACTCACAATCAGAAACAGAGTTTCATATATTTTGTATATTTTATATATATATATATATATTTTGTACATGTCATATATTATTATAGATTATAAACACACACACACACACACACACACATTTATAAGCCATTTCAAGTCCGAGGGGAGTGTGCTTCGGGCTTCATAACAAAGAGAAGGCAGCTATACACCAGCAAAAAAAACAATCCACATGCCGTCCTTCAAGGGCTTTGGCCCAGTCCTAGCAGTTGTGCTCTTCAGAGTCTCTGACCGGGGCAGCGCTGGCATTTTAACAAGGAGGAAACTAAGGCTGGGTAGCTGAAGTTATTTTCTCAAGACCTCTCGTCCAGGGGATGGCAGTTCTGAGATAGAATCTAACCGTGAAGGGGAAAAGGAGAATTAGAGATCTGTTAAGTCTCACTGCGTGGTGATGGATGCTAACTCGACTTATTGTGCTGATCATTTCACAATATGCACAAACACTGAATCATTCTGTTGTACATCTGAAACTAATATATCATGTTAATTATATCTCAGTTTTAAAAAGGAGACAACCACATTTGCCGGTATATGTTCATGGTCTTTCTAAAGGGAGATTATAATTTAAAAAGCTAATAAAGACATTTACTTCTAAATTTTTCTTTAAAAGGAGGGTTGGGCGGGGTGGGATGAGGGGTGGTCAGGTCTAGTCCAACAAGAGCTCAGAACAACATTCATCACTGCTTAGGAAAATCTTTGTTCCAGATGTACAGCTGGGTGGTTTTCTCGCTTAGGCAGCTTAGACATTAAGAAGTAGCGACTGCCTTTATTCTTTAAAAGTGAAAAACAAGGAGGCCTGGGTGGTTCAGTCGGTTAAGAGTCTGCCTTCTGCTTAGGTCATGATCTCAGGGTCTGGAATCGAATTGCACGTTGGGCTCCTTGCTCAGCGGGGAGCCTGCTGCTCCCTCTGCCTGCTGCTCCTCATGCTTTAGTCTTTCTCTCTCTCTGACAAATCTGTATTAGTTTTCAACTGCTGCTGTAACAAATCACAGATTTCGTGGCTTAAAACCACACACGTGTATTATCTTATAGCCTTGGAGGTCGAAGTCTGCAGTGGGTCTCACTGGGCTAAAATCAAGGCACTGGCAGGATTGCTTTTCCTTCTGGAGCAAGGAGGGGAGATTGTTTTCTTGCTGTTTCCAGTTTCTAGAGACTGCCTGCACTCCTTGGCTTGTGGCTCTTTTCCATCTTCTAAGCTAACAATGGCTAATGGAGTCTTTCTTGCCTGCTGTCTATCATAATAGCATATTAATCAAAATTGTTTTAGGTTTCCAGTCTAATAATTACAATATACCTACCGTGTCTGGCTTTGATGCTTGATCTGTCTCTTCAAACTGTGTTTTTGGTCTTTTGATATGCCTTGTCACTTTGTAGCTGTTCGTGATGTGCTGGGTGAAAGGAATGGCTGTCAATCGGCCTTCAGGAATGTGGCGGTGAGGTGTGGGGGACCTGAAGCCTTCTGCACTCCTGCCATCACTTCCCAGGCTTCTAGTGCCTGTGCCCTGGCACTGTGAGCTCACAAGTGTGTCTCAATTATGGTCTTCCCCACCTTCGGTGGGAAGGGATGGCTGGAGTGGGCTGGAATTGGGCAATTCCTTTCCCAGGTCAATTAGGCTCTGAGGGGACCCCAGCTGGTCAGGCTCCGGTTAACTGGTTTCCTCTGAGGTCAGCCCTTATTAAGAACAAGTGCTCTGGCCTATTTCAAAATGGTTCTTTTTCCTCTCCCTTGGCCGGAAGCCTGTGAGGAGGTTTCTCCCATATTTATTGTGGGAACCTGGTGGAGCTTCTCTGGAGGTAAGCGTCACTACTTTGGGCAGGTTGTCCTGCCTCAGTCCTGGTTCCCTGGTGGTCTCCTCTCCCGAGTCCCTGCTCACGGAAGCTGTGATCCGGGCACAGGGGCCTGGCTCTCTAACCTTGCGGGCAGCGGCTCGCCTTGTGTCTTCCTTTCTCTTATGGATCTGAGAAGAGTTCTTGATTTTTCAGTCTGTCCAGCTTTTTCTGTTGTTAGGATGGGGTGACAACTTCCAAGCCCCTTGCTTGCAAAACTAGAAACTGGAAGTCATGGGATCTTTCTTACCTTAAATCACTCTCAGTCTGACTCTGCTCTCCTGCCTCTTTTTTTTGTTTTTTAAAGATTTTGTTTATTTATTTATTTATTTGAGAGAGGGAGAGAGAGAGCACGAGCGGGAATGGCAGAGAGAGAGGGAGAGGCTGACTCCCTGCCAAGCAGGGAGCTGGATGGGGGACCCCATTCCAGGACCCTGGGATCATGACCTGAGCTGAAGGCAGGTGCTTAACCGACTGTACCACCCAGGTGCCCCCCACTTTTTTAATTTATAAGGACCTTTGTGATTGCATTGGGCCTAACCAAATAGTCCAAGATATTCTCCCCATTGCAAAATCTGTTGATTAGCAACCTTAACTCCGTCTGTAAGCTTAATTTCCCCTTGCCACATAACATAATAAACGTATTTGCAGGCTGCAGGGACTTGGACATGGACATCTTGGGGGGAGCATTATTCTGCTTACCACAAGATCCTTTGTCAGAGCTTTTGTGGGGGAGGAGGGAGGCAGGCAGAAAACAGGGGCATCAGGAAGAGGAGGAAGCAGGGAACCTCAAAGCATCAGGGCAATCATCCCCATTTCCTGAACCCCAAGATGTCTCCACAACATTCTTTAAAGACCTGTTTTCCTTCTGTCCTGTCTCTCAGTTCACCCCAGGAGAATTTAAATTTCATCTGTTTGAGGAGTGGGTTTCTCATGATATACAGACACAGTATGCGTTGAAGGAAAATAAAGGGTCTCTTTCCCAGGGCCAGTGGACAGTGCTTCCAAATCAGTAGTTTTCAACGTGCAAGTTTCAGTCCTCTGTTAATGACAGAAAGGAATCCTGAGATCAGTGTAGAGGGTGAGGATTGGTAAGAAAGAGAGAGAGGGAGGAGAGAGAAGGAAAATGGGGGAGGGAGGGAGGGAAGGTGGGAAGGAAGGAAGAGAAATATGAAGTTACTAGGGTGCCTCACGCGTCCCATGATGAAGTTGGTTTGGTTCTGTCTGCAAGTGTGCACCGGCTTACCATGTATGATGTATGTTCCCAGTGAACTGGTCTGAACTCGGGGGCTCACGGGGAAGCTGCAGATGTGCGTAGGCAGAAGCTCCCCCCATGCAGAGGAGTCGCCCCTCTTCACTACTGGGAAAAGCGAACCCGCTTATCTGTGCAGAAATGTTCCAAAGGACTTTAGGGGACCAAGAAAACAGCAAGAGAAAGGAAATCAGAACCGAAGAGGTAGAGATGGGAGTGCAAAGAAAAAGGAGAAAGTAAAATGAAATGAGGAACGTTAGTCCAGTTAGATAAAAACAGAAAAAAAGAGTAGATTCAAAAGCAATTGGCCAGGAAGATACGCTCACACTCAAATGTCTTCCTGGGTGAAAGAACAAAAAAGAGAGACCTCACAAACCCGAGCCCAGAGCACCCTGTGCTCAGTACTCCCTCTGCCCGTGGCCGCTGAGCTGACTCTCAGTCCCCGTACCTCTGCAGGCACTCGTGGTCCGAGCCTTGTTGGCGTTCAGCCGTTGTCACCTCCAGCTGGCCCCGTGCAGTGAAATCGGAGCAGGAGGAAGTGAAAATGACAGGGGACCTGGTCTGAGCGACGGACGGTCACCCACACAGCTCCCACAGGCAGTTTCTGTTTAATGCTTGCTGGAGACCCAGTGTTGACCCAGACGATCAATTCGTCACCAGCTCCGGTGCAACTGCTATTAAGCACTAGCAAACGCAGACCAGGTTCCATGAATCCTGTCACATGTAGGAGAAAACTGGGTCTCAGAGGGGTGCAAAGAATTATGCCGCATCAGTAAGTGTCAGGCTAAGACTCTGGCCACCCTCTGACCTCCTCCCAGGGCTCTTTCTACCACAAGGACTTCCGCCCTTCAAGAACAAACTTTTCAAGGACCTGTGCCTATCACACATGGACATTGTATCAGCCATTGACGCCTCAGACCTCCATGTCTCCATCCGCTACCACATCCCTACTCTGAGACTTGGACAAGTGGGTCCTTGGGTGTGGAGTGGGTAGGTTAGGTAGGGTGGAGGGTGGGGAGCTCGAGAACATGCCTTTCTCTCCCCGTCAAGGTTCCAGGATAGGCATAGTGGATGGATGAAGGCAGCCCTCTCTTCCCGAGATTAAAGTTAAGCTAGGGTCTCCTTTCTTCTCCTAAAAAGAAAATGCTTAAAAAGAAAGAAAAATACTATTGTCACTTCACTCCCATATAAAAATTTCCAAACACCTGATTAAGCATTATATTCACATCCATTTTACGTCTCCCTGATGTAACTACAATGCCCGTGTACCAGTCACTATTGTTCTTCCTAGTGGTTTTTTTTCCATTTTTTTTTTCTCATTATGACCTCAAGCACCAACCTGACTGGGAACTCAGCAAAACCTGAAAGATTCTAATGGAGAAAGGCAATGGATCTGACGTCAAAGCTCCGGAAAAGAAAGCCACTCTGTTGGATATCTGGGAACTGGATGGCCACTCTGGAGTCCTGCTCACCTTGAGAAGAGAATGTCTAGAGAAGTGGGGACTGGGAGGAGGGGCCTTTGGACCTCCAGAGGATGGCTGATGTGAAGACTCCCTGAACTCGGTCTCCTGTGGTCTCCCTCCCATGTGACAGGCTGCACACTGGGTAAAAGAGAGTATCATGTCCCAACCTGAGGAGGAAATGTTAGATTACACAAGATGAATCAGAAGTCTTTCCTTCAGGGCTTAGTTTAATAAACAAACAAGCACTATGAGTCTCCCTAAGAGGAATATGGCAGGAAGTCAGGGGCGGGATCCAGATTTGTGAGTCCTAGAGCTCTCTTTGGGATGCCTTTCAAGAAAAGCAACATTAAGCATGGGCAAAATGGTGGCACCTGGGTGGCTCAGTCATTAAGCGTCCATCTGCCCTCGGCTCAGGTCATGATCCCAGGGTCCTGGGATCGAGCCCCACATCGGGCTCTTTGCTCAGCAGGGAGCCTGCTTCTCCCACTACCATTCCCTCTCTAGCTGTGTTTCTCTCTGTCAAATAAATAAAATCTTAAAAAAGAAAAAAAAAGAGAAGCATGGGCAAAATGTTATTAATCTTGTTACACAGAAGAGGAAATGGGTTTTAGAACACCCCAGACAACTGTGGTCCACAGAATACAAAACCTTGAATATAAACTAGGTGTAGAGTTCTGGATGTTACCCATACAGATAAAGCTTATGCCTTCTTAGCTCATGGTTAATCCATGTCTACACTCTACCTTTTCTGATTGGTTTTTACTGCTGTTTTGGGGAGAAGGTAAGGAAGGGACAATGTCTATTGTCCCCCCATGGGGGGGGGTACTTATCAATAGACAATAGACAAAGGGACCATGTTTCAAAAAAAACACGCTTCAGGAACTCTGACCTGTTCTACATGTAAAGTCTCCGGGGTCCTTGGCAGCTAGCTTGGCTCTGCCTGGAAGCCTCTGGGCACACGCTCTCATCCGCTTGAGCCCCTCTTTGGCACTGCTTTTCTGATGCACTGAGCACAGCAGTGGCCCTCGGACTGGCACCTCTCTCACAAGAAACGGTGAAGGAAGAAAAGTCCCCTGCTCCTTGATGATGGCTTCAGAGGATTGGTTGTTTTTCTTGCTGTTTGATGAATACTAGACACTGTGCAAAATGTTGAGAGCTCCCAGAAGGTGAAGAGGCAGTGATGCCTTCCAAAGGGAATGAGCCAACGCCCTGGGGGGCCCACTTGGCCAGAGTAGAAGTAAATTCCGCAGAAACTGCTTGGAGAACAGTTCCTTTCAGCTTTCTGGCTTTTAAAATGTTGCTCATTTCTGATTCATGGCACACAAGTCAGTGTGTGACAATTGTCAAGGATGAGCTTGGACTGAGCCTTTACGCAAACAGTGCTGACATGTTTCTGTGTTTCTGTTAACAATACCACTCTTTCCTGCATGCGAACTCATCAAGGTCAATTATCAAGAGTGTATGCTGATGCTGAAAGCTCCTGTTAACACTTGTGCATCTATTTCTAGCTGTAATTTGGTTTAGTGGCAATACAAGTATCAATAAAATCTGAATTAAATGTAAGATGACCGGCCTAAAACGAGAGCACAAAGGATTTAGATTAGCCCTGAAGATTTATGAAGAGGGACAGTTGCAACACACTGAAATAGGTTAAGAGAAGTTATAGAATCTGTTTCCCTAGAGGGTCTTAAAATAAGACAACATCTATTCTATAGAAGAATGTTCCAGGATCCTGACAGAAGGAAGATAGCTTAATTTAGTTGTCAAGGTCTTCTAACAAAAATCATAGGTACTCTGCTCAACGTATCCATTGAAGAGCCTTATTACCCAGGTGGGATTTCAATTCCTTACTGCCCTGCTGGTGCTATTTCTGTTAGGAGAGGCAGAAATTCCACTTCAGGTCAAACTATTCAGGTACGATATTATCACCATTTCCACAGTGCCTTCTTACCGCACTGTGATTATACTCTATACAGTAAGGTAATTATTATTGTTGGCATTATTATTTGTTACTACTACAATAATTATTGTCATTACCTACCATTTTTGAGCACCCCCTCACTATACGTGAGGCACTATGGCTAGCTCTTTATACACATTACCTTGTTTTCCTCTCATAACCACTTCTTAAGATGAGTATTATTATATCCATTTCAGAGATATTTAAACTGAGTCTCGGAGAAGCTAAGTAGCCTGCTGGTCCTACATTAGGATTCAGACCCAAGTCTGATTTTAAAGCTCGTGATTTCATGTACCACAGGTGTGGCTAAAGGTTTTAACAGCACATCAGACCACATATAATGTTGGCTCTTGTATACAATCTCTTTGGGAAGCTATGCTTTTCCATTGGTGCTCAAAAGATGCTGGGCTCTCTTTTGGACTGGCACTTCAGGAGTTCACAAAAAATGATGTATTTTTCCATCAATCCCTGAAACTTTAGGATGAGAAAGTTCTTCATGACTATCGACTATTTAACATGTAAGGAATCTCACAGAAAAATAAAAATTCTGCTTAAAATGTTTGAAAATGTAATAGATTCTTTTGAAAATTCTCAAAATTCTCTGAAAATCCATTGAGGACTTATCATAAGTAGGGGAAGAAACTACTTGAGGATTATTCAAAACCAAACTTGGCAAGTTGGGGGAATAATCAATCCAGTCATTAAACAAGAACAAAAACAAAAAAAGGCCTGAATGATAAAATAATGATGTCGGGTATTTTATGGGACTTTGTGACAAATACAACTCTGTACACCTCGTATTTCCAGCACAACCCACACTATTTCTCCACACTGATGTTCATCACAGAGTCTGCACAGTGACCTAGAAATATCTCACCCAGAGGCACCTGGGTGGCTCAGTCGGTTGAGTGTCTGACTCTTGGTTTCAGCTCAGGTTGTGATGTCATGGTCCGTGGGATTGAGTCCCAAGTCAAGCCCTGTGTGGGACCCTGGGCTCAGTGGGAGTTCACTTGAAAGATTCTCTCCCTCTGCTTCTCCCCCCATTCCCATGCACTCTTTCTCTCAAATAAATAAATAAATCTCAAAAAAAAAAGGAGAAACATCTCACCTATTCAATGACCCGTGTCCAAGAAAGGGCCAAAATGATGACCTACAGGAAATGCATAAATTTAGCAGCTGGTGAACTTTAGAGCAAGACAGATGGTAGAGGTGATGATATTGCATGAAATGTTTCCTCCCTCAGCAAGATTGTCAAAAATGTGCTCCTCTGCTATTTCTCTATCAAAGAGGGGGTGGGAGGAAAGATTCTTTTACTTGTGTCTGTAACAGATATATTTTCCTTAAGTGAGATATAGGTCAGTGATAAACATGAACTTTGTGCATATTTTTTATGCTTGTTATAAATGGGAATAAATTTAAGCTCATGATGAAAAAAACAATATTCTTTTGATAAGAATTTTGAATTTATTATATTTAAAGTTGTTATTCTGTTTCTAATAGGCTTTGGGTCATATGTTGGCTACAGATAAATGTAGACAAAATCAGGCTTATCTTCTGTCCCTGTTCTCCTTATAAACCTTTATCACAAGTTCCCTGTTACTGTGAGTGGCTCCATTCTCCTGCCAGCCTCCTATGTTCCCAATCTTGTTGAATCTTTTCCTTCTATCATTTTATCCAGAAAATCACCAGCTTCCTGATTCCTTGTACTACAGGCCTTCCCAAAACCATAAGCCATATACTCTCTCCATTCCCTGTGTACAAACCAGACTGGATCCAAACTTCATATCTAGACAATGGGAAAAACTTTTCTTCCCCACCATTAGTCCCTTCTTTATGCAAACCACTCTTCCCAACAACAAGCATCCTTTTGATCACTTGCCTGACAAAATTAAGTCAGGGTTATTCAGCAAGCATTCTATCAAATTATTACTCACCTCACTATTTTGTATGCCTTTCCTGTGACCATGATACCGTGGGATAGTATGCTCATTACTGTCCCTTCTCTCAAAGGCCCTCCACCTCTGAAGTACCTGCAAAGTGCCATTGGCCTGGCATGTTCCACCAACTAATGCCACTTCTGTTCCAACACTCTTCAACATTGTCCTTTGTCATGATGTTTTTCCAGAGTGTATGTGGTTTCCTTGTTTTCATTCCCACAGATCTCTTTAACATCCTTTTAGCCCTCAGGCACTGAATTGTGCAATACAACTAAAGGTAGAAATTAAAAATTTACATGCAATTGTGTTTGTATTTCTACTCTTTCCATAATTGCTCGAGTTTCTATTGTGCAAGAGTCAATTTCCATTTGTGATGCCTGGGGCGGTACCCACCTCCCAACAAGACAAGTTCCCATTAGTCGCATCTCAGTACAAGATCCTCTTTTTTTTTTTTTTAAAGATTTTATTTATTTGACAGAGAGAAACATAGTGAGAGAGGGAATACAAGCAGGGGAGTGAAAGAGGGAAAAGCAGGCTTCCCACTGAGCAGGGTGCCCAATTCTTCGGGGCTCGATCCCAGGACCCTGAGATCATGACCCAAGCCAAAGGTAGACGCCCAATGACTGAACCAATCCAGGCGCCTCAGGCAAGATCTTCTTTAAAAAATTCCACATTCTCCTTAAAAATGTTGAAATTGAAAAGTCCTTCCCTAAAAAAAAAAAAAAAAGAAACAAACAAAACCCCCCCAAAAAACCAAAAAGTCCTTTCCTGAGCTATGTAACCAAACTTTTCTTGCTGGATTTGATGAGTCCACTGAATATCTTGATCTCCTTTGTAAAGAGTTTTTGCTATAAAGAAATCATTGATCCTAAAAGCTGAGTTTTAAAACAATTCTTTTTTCCTTAAATGTTGGATGACAAAGGAGAATTTGAGATATTTATTTATTTATTTAGAAATTTTTAAAAAGCATTTCTCTCTGCACAAGTTGTCAAACAATCATCCTGGAGTTAAAATGCCTATTAAGCTATTGGGCTAAGATATATTTCTTTTTTAGTACCGAATTTATTAAGTTTGTTCATGTATATCAGCTTATTTTGTCCTTGCTATAATTTTTTGAGATAGGTTTTATTATTCTCATGCATTGGACAAGGAACCCAAAGCTTAGCACAGCTGAGCTCTAGGTTCCAGGTCACCCCAAGCTACAAGTAAGTAAGATTGATGCTTTGGTTTCTTTCTACCTAACCTGACACCCTTTCCTACTTCCTATCTGTTCTGTGTCCCGGGCCTCTGGTTAGCATGGACCCTCTTGGTGAGAAAGACACAGAGGACCATGCAGCGTGGTTGACAACGGCGGTGAGGCAAACCAACCCCTGGGGAATGTGGCATGTGGATCCAATATTATATTCCCATATATATTTGGAACTATTTCTGGGTGTTAATTCAGTTTCATTGTTTTGTCTGCCTATTTACAGTTAGTACCACACTCTTCATTATTGAAGCTCTTTATTTCACTATCCGAAAGGGCTAGCCCCTCCCACGTTCCATTCCATCCCAACCCCAGATTTTCTTCTTGCTTTAGAACCAGCTTATCTAGGGGCGCCTGGGTGGCTCAGTCGTTATGTGTCTGCCTTTGGCTCGGGTCATAATCCCAGGGTCCTGGGATTGAGTCCCGCATTGAGTCCCGCATCGGGCTCCCGACTCGGCGGGAAGCCTGCTTCTCCCGCTACCATTCCCTCTGCTTGTGTTCCCTCTCTCGCTGTGTTTCTCTCTGTCAGATAAATAAAATCTTAAAAAAAAAAAAAAAAAAAAAAAGAACCAGCTCATCTAGTTATCTAGTTTATCTAGTTCAAAACATCATTCTGAAGCTTTGGGGCTGTCTGTCAAAATTACAGATTAGATCAGGGAGTATTGACACCTTTTTTTCTTCCTAATGTAGAACACAGTAGGTTTTTTTTCCATTTCTGTTAATGTTCTTTTGTGTCTGTTTTGTGTTTCCCAGCACTGGTGTCTTTCGTGTTTTTACTAGATCATAAAGGTAAATCTTTTTTTAACCACTTTTAAAATAATCTCCCTCTCAGGTCGTTCTCTATATTTGCTCCCTCCCTCCTTTCTTCTCTCTCTCTCATGCAGCACACTTGGGAGCACATAACAACTTCTTCATTTGGAGTCATCCAGGGCACTTAAAAGAAACTGAACAACTGAACTGACCCTCCGTGAAGCACTAAGGTATTCTTTCTTCCTAGAAGAACATGACAATAGGCTTCATGATGGAGGAAATTTTATCTGTTATCATTGCAGTTTTCCAAGTGCTGGAAGGGTACTCGAGATATAGTAACATTAAGTAATTATTTGTTGAGTGAATGAATGAAAGCTCCATACAGGTCTCCCTAAATCCCTTTGGAACAACAAGGTCCTTGGTTTATGTTTGCTCACAGGTCACACTAACTCTTGGTATTTTGCTGTAGAAAGTCTGTTGGAAGAGAAGCAGTGTGTAGACTATAATTGTCTTCCTATGTGTGTTATACTGACCTATTTCTCCATTAAAGTATTAATAATAAATGCCCAAGCCTCCACTGAAAATAAATAGCCATATTCCTTTTGCTTCTTATTGGCCACAGCCTTGAAATTCTCACTTGCACAATGATGGCTCTAAAATGCATCCTAACAGATGGGTACTTCTTGAGCTGTCATAAGGCCGATGGAGAAAATCCAGTCAATGTGTGGGTTAAGTCTGCAAAGAACAATCATCATTCTTATGAACCGGGCTATAAAGCGAGGACTGGGTGCTTCATCTTCTAGGGTTTCCTGGCAGTGTGGGAGGTAAGTGTGTGCAGGAAACAGGGTCACATTGTGGTTTTAAAGGGGAGTTCAGGTTGCCTCTTATGAATATGCATGAGGGGCTGGCTCTTGAGTTTTCTTGAGTTTAACTTAACCCTCACAAACCCATTTCCTGCCTAACATTTGAAGATGGTCCTTGAGGAGATTTGAAAAAGTGAGTCCTTTCTCCACTTGTGGAGCATTTTTGCTTTCTTTCCTCTTAAAGATGACAAGCTGCACCCTGATTTATTTTTATTCCCTGTGAGTCACTTACTAGTCTTATTTTACAAATAATATTTTCTACTTCTTACTCAGAAGCAGATGGGAAAGTTCAAGGAAACACCCTCTGGAAAGAGGAAAAGTACTTCAGTCTGGATCTGTATGTTGGTGCCATTGCTAGAGGCCCCCCCTCTAAACAGCACCACTGTGAGGAAATAAACAGATGGCAAAGAGTCCTTGCAAAGCAGCATTTAGCAGGGGCTTTCTTTGTTTTAGGAGTGACTATTATTTTTCTCTTAGTGTGAATGAACTCTATGTACTCCTGAGAAATGCAAAAAAACAAGTTGGAACCGCTCGTCTGATTATTCATAAAACAGGTCACTGGGTCTAAAGGGCCCTTGGCCAGTTGGGAGCTCAGGAGCACACACTTGACAATCGCTATTGCCTGTTGTCTTTGTGAGAGGAAGTGGGGGAGGGGAGGAGAGCTCAGGCTTCTCGGAGCCAAGAGGCCGCTCCAGGAACCCACATGGTGAGAAGCATGTGCTGGGAAATGCCAGCATGTGTCGCTCCTCAATTTGGCATATAGATTCCACTCCTGTTGGACAAAATTCACAAAGCAGATAGGGAGTAGTAGGGTTGTTTTCGCTGGACAAACAGCAGTGGGTGAGGAAATGGGCAAATGTAGGTTGCTATGCAGTTGTTTTGCTGTTGATATGGGAGCAAAGCCAGGCAGCACTTAGATACTGGGAACATTTTCATTATTCCGTGGAGTCCCAGCCTTTCCATGAGAGAACCCCCGCTAATGACTTTTCCTTTAATGACAATAGTTGGGGAGAGAATGTACCTTGTTCCTAGTTGTGCGGCTTTGTGTCTCCACAGGCTAGGAGTCCCTTCCTGAAATCCACGATCGACATAGTCTCAGCCGTCATAGATGACCAGTTTCTAATGAACTGTCTGTTTTGTTTGTTTGTTTTTAATGTTAGACATTCTTTTTCCTTATGTATCAACATTTACGCCTTTAAAATTGTCCAGCACTATTTTGGCATTTAAAGTTCATGATGTAAGAGCTGATGATTTTGCCTCGTGGTTATGTGGTGAAATAACGGGGTCAAAGTGAGGTTAACAGGATTAGAAGCCCACTTGGACCAGAGCCTTTCCTTTTTTTGAAAAAAGGGTGGCGGAAAAGAATGGAAGGATGGAAGGAAGGAAGGGAGGGAGAGAGGAAAAGCCTATTCAAGAGAAAGTCTTATCTGATCTAAGCCTTTTTACATGCTCTTCTCACAAATACCTTTCAGGAGTATACTCTGTACCCAACATATGAAGAAAACAGCAATTTTGGTTACCATTTAATAATAGACTCTGGATTCTTTTCCCAAAAACTGAATCCTTTTTTCAATATGTACCTCATGTTCTGTCTCCACCGCTGTTGAAAAAATAGATTACCTGTGACTTTTTTTTTAACACGGTCTTGTTTTATGGCAAGTTTATGGGTTGTGTTTTCTCAGTGTCCAGTTATCTCTACTCGGTTCAGTGGTCCTAGATCACACAAGGGTCTCAAAACCATGCTGTATCTTAAAAAGTCATACAAAGTTGACTTTTCAGCAAATTTTTTGCAGCCCTCCATCCCAGGTCTGAACTGCTTTCTTAGCACTTCCTCCAGGAACTCCAATGGCTTGTACACCTGTCTACCTCCCTACCCCTCCCCCCCTGCCCACCTTTCCCCACTTCCCCACCAGAGGCTGTGAGTACCTTCAGGAAAGGGCCTGTATCTTATAGAAAGAAATGAATGTAGTCCCAAACATCTTTGTTTATATATTCTGACCTGTTGGACTTTTATTTTTATGGCATTGGATTCTAAAGTGAGTTTATTGGTTGAAGTCCCGATATATTTTTAATTTTAATAGATGTTGCTAGATTGCTTTCCAAAAGAAGCTGAAGCAGCTTTCTCCCACATTTCCACCAGTAATAGATTTTATTGGTCTTTTATTTGCCAGTTAAATAGCAAAATTTTTATTTTCCTGGCTATTAATCAGTTTGAGTATCTTTATATGTGTTTGTTAGTAATTTAGATTTGCTGCTCTGTAAATTGACTTTTTATGTACATTGTCCATTTTGCTACATAAAAGTTTGCTTTTATATCAATATATATAAAACAAGTGTAAAGGTCTTTTTACCTAAAAATTCCAAGTGCACGTATGTATCATACAGAAATATTTAGATATATAAACAAAAATACATGCATAAGCATCCCATTATATCTCATCTACATGATAAATGCATGAGCATCACATCTGCAAACACCAGAGCAGTATTTGTAGTAACAAAATCTAAAGCTTAATGAAAAGAAAGTAGTTTGATGAATTATGGTATTTTCTTATTACGTAAGAGGATGAAGAGTTAAAAAGAATCAGATCAATCTACATGTACTACATAAAAGATTTCAGGATACTGCTAAGTGAAAAAAAGCAAGTTGTAGAAGACAAATTGCATAGTACTATCCTAAATTATATATTTATAAATGCACGTTGTGGCAGAAACTGTTTGTCCTTAATCTTAGAAACGATGAGAAGCTGTTATTTGATCACGCTGCAACAAGCAAACAGCAATTGTAAAAGCTAGGTCACATTCCAAAAGATGCACTGACTCTTTATAATGTGGGAAATGTATGACTAGTTCAAGGTGGCAAAGAAAGAAAAAAATAAATAAAACTCCCTGAATCTGTTCCCTGAGGGTTCAATTAGTTCAGAAATGACTAACAAGCATAATTAGTTATCGATCTTATATTGCCGTATGTTGGGACTTTCTATATTATTTAAAACCTGTTTCACAAACTCTGATATTGATAGCTCAAGAGAGTTTACACTTCAAATGGGTAAATTCTGTGTTTGAAGTGAAAACATTTAATAGAGTCCTTATCTGTCTTTACAGATTGTCTCTGTCGTGTTTCCTAACTTAGATATAATTTGTGATAAAAGTGTATCACAAAATTTAATTTTACTTGAGATCATCCTCTCAATCGAATGAGTTAGCAAGTAAATTCTGTATTTTGTTCCCTGGATCATTAATAGTCTCTATCATTTAGCTTTCTTATCAGTTTATCAAAAGTAGCTTAAGTTTAGGTTCAAGTGCTTTGCTTCACAGACAATAAAGCTTTACTCCTACTTAAAGGAAAACACAGGGGAGCCTGGGCAGCTCAGTGGGTTAAGCATCAAACTCTGGTCGGCTCAGGTCATGATCTCAGCATCTTGAAATCAAGCCCTGATTGGGTTCTGCTCTCAGTAGGGAGTCTGCTTATGATTGTCTCCCTCTGCCCCTCCCCCAACTTAGGCACACGCATGCCCTCTCTTTCTCTCTCTCTCCCCCAAATAAATAGATAAATCTTTTAAAAAATGAAGGAAGACACACTTTTCTAATGTTTATCTTTCGCCCTCTCAAAAAGATGATTCAACTATGTGGTTTCCACACGTAGGCATGTATGCATATGCCTGTAAACGTCTTTTTGTATGTAAGCCCATAGGACATGAGCACTGCATGGACACACATTAAATTCTTTTTTTTTTTTTTTTTTTAAGATTTTGTTTATTTATTTGACAGAGAGAGAGAGAAAGCACAAACCAAGGGAGGAGCAGAGGGAGAGGGACTAGCAAACTCCCTGCTGAGCAGGAAGCCCAACCTGGGGCTCAATCCTTGGGATCATGACCTGAGCCAAAGGCAGTGGCTTAACTGACTGAGCCATTCAGGTGCCCCCACACATCAAATTCTTAACAGGGCTTTAGTGCAGAGACAGGGAGTGGGAAAGGGGAATGGGATGCTAGGAGAGTTCACTTTTAACCTGAGTACTTCTTTAATGTTTGAATTTTTTAATGACAATTTTTCATTTTTTTGTATTTATGTAATATTAAAAATGAAAAAAGAAAGTAACCCATAGTTAGCAAAAATCAGTATTTTATGTATCTCTTTGAACAATATCCAAGGAGAGGACAACTTTTGGAATATGAGGATGCCCTTTAATTGTTGAGTAATTTTCTGGAGAGTTATATGGTAGTAGTTGTACTTTTACTATCTGTTTAGAAAAGAAATAATTATCAAAAGACTACAAGTCCATTAGTACTTTTTAATCCAAAATATTATCTTTTCCTTAGGGTTTCTCTCTACTATCTCATCAGCCTGACAAATACCCAGCCTTGAGTGAGTTCATCTGCGTGTGTAGCCACACCCCACACTAGTAAGGGCTCCTGGGAAATCACATGACCCGACCACGGGCGCTGTTCCAACTCTGTGTCATCAGGCTGTGGTCCCTTACAGCTGTCCAGCAGCACTCCTGTTTGCCTAGTCATCTTTCCTCCCACTCACCAGAGTAAATATTTCATACGTTCTCCATTCTTCTCAGACATTATCCTCCAAATAATTCACTTCTCTGGACTTGTTTTAATTTCAGTCTTCCAAGCTAGATCTTTAGCTCTCCGAGGGTGAGATCTTGTCTGTTTCACTCTTGGGACCCAGCACCCCATTAGAGTGGGCACTCAATAAATATGCAGGGAATTGAGCAAATGAGTGAATGAATGATGCTTTATAACAGGTAGATGGGGTGATGTGGCGAGGGTTGCTGGGCAGCTTTGGGGAACCAGTGCTCGCCTGATGATGTGGAGTTAGCCTAGCACCCATCGTCGAGATGTGTTATTTCTCCGGGGGCACATAGGGAGACAGGAGGATGAAGTCATTGGGGGTTGGGAATTTGCCAGGCTAACAAGGAGCAAGGGAGATGAGATACTAGAGAGAGTTGTTAAAGTGATGGAACACGGGATCTCTGCTGGGTAGGGAAGGAGTGAAGAAAGGAGGAGATAACAGGGGTGTGAAGTCCTGAAACACTTGTGATGGTGTGTGTGAAGACCGGCTAACTGGGAGCTGGAAGCAGAGGAGATTGTGGTTGGAGAGGGAGATTCTCACCAAAAGGTTTTGGAGGTGACGTTGTCCCAGGTAGTGGTCTGAGGGTGTGGCGGAGGTTGTATGGGGCTGATGAATGGAGCGGTCATTAGCTTTGAGAGGTCAGAAACCATGAGAGGCCCCAGGACACTGGCTGTATCACCATGTAGGTGATAATACGTCAGGTGGGAATACGTCAGGTGGGAATATGTCTGTTTATGGAGGAAAGTGCCACAGTTTTCAGTTACAGCAGGGACTGTGAAACTTGAAACCACATTGATGGGGTGGGATGGAAGGGGATAAAGGAATTAAATACATAGAGATGTGGAAAAAAGAAATTATTATGATCAGGCGATGTTGACAGGTATTTCAGGTTGGAGAGAAAAACTAGTGGAGGAATAAATACTGAAGAGCAGTGAAAATTGCATATAATTTTCAGTTGTTTAAAGTAAGCAATTCATAAAACAAAAATTCCAGGAAATTCAAATACATGTTTCATTAGTTGATATTACTCGATAAAAAATGAAATCATATTAAACTTTTCTGAACCTCTCAGAAGACATAACATCATCTCAAAGGGGCTCACTTCTAGAAGGAAAATTGTAGTAACTTGCCAATTCCAGTTCTGGTCAGGCATTCTTAGAATACCTTGGAGTGGATTTTAGTCTCACAGGGATTCTACTTTTGGAATATCAACGGGTCCTGACAAATAAGGCTCTTAAAATTTTTCTCTACTGAAATGCTCAGTCTGCAAATCTTGTCAATGACACGGACACATAAACTTCATTTCTGGTACTTTGCTGATGAACTTGAGCTCTAACACCAAGAAAACTATTATTCCTTCTCCTCTTAGAAAATGAAACTAGGGGTGCCTGGGTGGCTCAGTGGGTTAAAGCCTCTGCCTTTGGCTCAGGTCATGATCTCAGGGTCCTGGGATCGAGGCCCACATCGGGCTCTCTGCTCAGCGGGGAGCCTGCTTCCCCACCCCCCTGCCTGCCTCTCTGCCTAGTTGTGATCTCTCTCTCTGTCAAATAAATAAATAGAAGTCTTAAAAAAAAAAAAAGAAAGAAAGAAAATGAAACTAAAAACAACTGCCTTGTCAGAGCATCTGTGTTCTATCACTAAGTTGAAAGCAATTTATTAAATATACAGTGCAGGCAGGAACTGAGTCCTTCCCTCACAGAGAGCAGCACCTGAGGAGCAGGGACACAGCAAGAGAAAGGGGGGTACTACCAATCAAGTCGCCCCAGTACCCTCCCAGGAGTTCAGTGTTGACTATGGGCAAAGAGCTGAGAACAGCCATGTGGGACAGGGTTGTCAGGGAAGCCCTCCAGGCATTACATAAATGCCCAAGGAGAAAGAAAGTATTCACACCATGGAGGGAAATTATTTAAGGCATTGCAGGGGTGAAAAGGAGATTTTTTTTTTCAAGGTCCTGGTTTCTCTGATATTCTGTCCTAGTGTCTGGACGTATGGAGTCACCATTGCCATTGAACTATTAAAATGTGGCAGATTTAGAATCTCTTCAGAGCACGTTGTGAGAAGGGCCAACCCAGCTTGAGTTATGCCTTTGGTACAAGTATCGTGTCAGATTGATTTCTGGAGTGAGATTTGGGAAACTGCATCATGAGTATTGTATTGTTTTTATCCTTTCTTTTGTGCAAACCACACTCAACATGCCATTAGTAGCTTCCACAAAGCTCAATGGAAGTCTGTATGAAGGACCTGCTGGCTCCCTTGCTAGATCCTAATGGAAACCTCTTAAAACCTGGATTTGATTCAGAGGTCTGGGCAAAAGCCCTCAGTGAAGCCATGCCATGCCTTGGAACTAAACTTGAAGCATTTTCTCCTTCTTTGTTCCGTTAGCAGAAACTACATCCCTTCTGCCTATCTATTAATTGTCCCAGCTGAAAGGGATGTTTTGTGAATTTTAGTATTCTCTCACAGCCTGGGGAGAATGACCAGATAAAACAAGAAGTCACAATATAGTAAGAGGGGCAGGGGCAGGATGGTGTGCATCTCCTCGGTATGAAGAGAAGACAGAGAATCTTTCATTTTTCTTTCAGAGACCATTTGACCCACGGGCTTATAAAAGCAGCAGAAGAAATGAGCCAAGAGTGGAAAAGGGTGTGTGTGGGTGATGTTGCTTAGCAACGGGAAGCCTCGGGCTGCTGTTCTAAATTGAACAAAGGAGAGCGACTAGGACAGCCTGGAGTAAATGAATGGGGAGACTTGGAGGGAGGCCAGCAGATGTGGTGGTGCAGGCCGGCTGAGGGGGAATGCAAAGTAAAGGAAAAGCATGAGAATGGGCACGGTGGTTACTTAAAAACCAGAAGACAGAGGTGCCTTCCTGGCGCAGTGGGTTAGGCCTCCGACTCTTCCCTTTGGCTTAGGTCATGATCTCGTGGTTGTGGGATCGAGCCCCAGGTCAGGCTCTGTGCTCAGTGCAGGGTCAACTTCAGATTCTCTCTCCCTCTCCCTCCTGCTCGCTCATGCTCTCTCTCAAATAAATAAACTCTTCACAGATAAATACAGAAATAAGAATAAGAGGAGCACCTGGCTGGCTCAGTCAGAGGTGAATGGGACTCTTGATATCAGGGCTGTGGGTTTGAGCCCCATGGTGGATGTATAAAACTAACTAAATAAAAACCAGAAGACAATGAATAAAAATCATTTGGGAAAAGACTAACTGAAAGAAAGACGAGACTAGTCAGGAGGATTAAGAAAGCACTTGCAGTGGAAGTGGGTAGGCCACTAACTGGTGGGATAAAATCCCCTCCAAGGAGTGAACTTGTGGTGCCAACTGCACCTCTTTCCTGCGGCTGAGGTCCAGCAGGGTGGACGAGGGGGTGGGGGTGGGGGAATGGGAAGCCGCCCGGAACAGAGTAAGACCCAAGGTGTCTGACTAGGTGACTCAGAAGATGACTTAGGGAGCTCCAGGGTTGTCATGGCGACATGCTAGACCCGGTTGGGCCCTTCGAGGAATCCTACAGTAACTTTCAGGATTTTAGACCGCTATATCAGTCCTGACTCAAAAAGGCAACCCCAGGAGAAGGGCAGGAACTTAGGATGGGGCAAGAAAACTCCTAATTCCATCTTTGATTCCTCCCAAAGCTTATCCTGGTGTTAAATATCCAGGGGCTTATCCAGGCCGATAAATATCTCCTAGGGGTAGAAAGGTCTCGCTGTGGTCCCGGGTCCTTTGTCATGGCAGTTCTGTGACATCTTGTGGGCGTAGGTGTTTGTCTGTATTACAGGGTGGGTAAACTCGTCTTCTACAATTTCTTCTTAAAAGGGCAGCCGTGCTTCCTAGCCCATCCTCCACAGTTTTCAATCATCTGCACATGTAAGCCAACACATTATGAGTGTTTCCTCCCAATAGACGTACATTTTCTTTGTAAACAATACACATATATTATCTAATGATACATTAGAATATGAAATACATATTAAGAAAGATGAGGGGCACCTGGAGGGCTCAGTCGTTTAAGCCTCTGCCTTTGGCTCAAGTTTGATCTCAGGGTCTTGGGATCGAGCCCCGCATCAGGCTCTCTGCTCAGCAGGGAGCCTGCTTCTCTCTCTCTGCCTGCCTCTCTGCCTGCTTGTGATCTCTCTCTGTCAAATAAATAGAGTCTTAAAAAAAAAAGAGTTTTGTTTATTAATTCATTCCCCAGCCTTCCTACAGCCTACCTACCTACCAACCACAGGGCATAACTTAGAAGGTAACACATAGTAGAGGCTCACCAGGTATTTGCAGTAAACAGAAATGGGATGGCATTTTCCACTCCCTGCTCTGGGCTGTCCCATCATATTTTACAGGGAGGCAGGAAATTACTTATGGTATTAACTCCCATTACTTATCTCACCAACTTTTATTATCAATTCCATATGTTATTTGTTATCTGCATATAAGATAGGACTTTTTAAGTTATTCCTCTTTAAAAAACACTTTTCTTATCTGTTTCATATAATTTCTTGATTTCTAATCAGGTGTGGCTATATGACAATACACTTTTTGGTCTGCTTCTTTCTCAAATCTCACTAAACTGAGAGTAAAAGGAGAGAATACGAAGAAGCAATGAAAATCCTAAAAGGCTTGGTGTATCAGTTATCTATTACTGCCTAAGAACACCTCAAAACTTAATGGCTTAAAAAAAAAACAAAAAAAAAAAACTTAGTGGCTTAATATAACATCATTTATTAGTACATGATCCTTAGGTGAGTGATTTGTTCCGGGGGCAGTTGGGACAACTCATGTCTGCTCCACGTGGCATGGGCTAGGCTTTCTTGCCATTGTAATCAGCAGGTGGTTAGCTGGGGTTCATAATCAAGGGACCTCAGTTCCCTACATAGCTTCTTCAGCTGGCCAGCTCAGGCTTCTGCACATATTGCTGGGATTCCAAAGAAAGCAAGAGCTGAAGCTACCAAGGCTACCAAGGCTTCCTGAGGCCATATTAGAAGTCATAGGTGTCACGTCTTCACTTCTGCAGCATCCTGTTGGTGAAGGCAAGTTGCAAGGTGTAATGGACTGAGTTGGGCTCCTCTAAGATTTTTGTTGAAGCCCTAACCCTCAGTGTGACTGTATTTTAAGAAAGTAATTAAGGGTAAATAAGGTGATAAGGGTGGGGCCCTCATCCAATAGGACTAGTGCCCTTATAAAAGGAAGCAATGGCAGGGATAGGCAGGCATAGAGAAAAGGCCACAGTGAGAAGGTGGCCTTCTACAAGACATGGGGAGTGGTCTCACCTGATACCAATCCTGCCAAAACTTTGATCTGGGACTTCCAGTCTCCAGACCTGGGAGGAAATAAATCTGTTGTTTAAGCCATTCAGTCTATGGGGTTTTGTTATAGCAGCCTTAGCAGACTAATGCACAAGTCCAGCCCAGATCCATCTCATGAGGAA
This sequence comes from Procyon lotor, assembly GCA_028646535.1. Lineage (NCBI taxonomy): Eukaryota > Metazoa > Chordata > Mammalia > Carnivora > Procyonidae > Procyon > Procyon lotor. The sequence continues at coordinate 37,300,672 of CM053608.1, read as the reverse complement.
AGGAGCTATAAACAATTTTGTGACCATTTTTAATCCAGCACACTCAGAAAATGTCAGCTAGTTTTAGAAAGTGTAAATATATCAAGAGGAATACTTAGAGCTCCCCTCTACCACCACCTATTTCCTTGAAACAACTTTGTAACTGAAATTGCATTAACATTTTTTATTTAGGTAAATAAGAGGTAGTGATTTAGTAGGCCCGTATATAATGAGGTGTAACTAGAAAATGACATCAAAGACATAGAATTTCCACCAGAAAGTGAAAGCCCCATTATGCCAAAGCAAAGCTATCTATGGAGAGTAAATATAAAGAAAAAAAAAATGCCTCTATTTCCAAGATGGAGCATTAGCTTTAAATAGTGTATTACTTGTATTCTTCTCTGACTACTGAGTGAAAGAAAACATTTCTCATTCTCCATAGTTGTTCACATCCATAGATGTTACACCATATGGACTTTTCTCTAGTGGAAACCTTGATTTTATTTAAGTGTTCAACCTATCCTTGTCTATAGAGGTAAACCAATAAGATTGAACCATCATGTTAATTCCTTTCCCCTTCCTAATGACTGGTTCAGGAACCCAATATTGAATGCTATCCTGTCATGCCATTTCCATGGTGACCATTATTGAGGCAGAGAATGCAAATCACTCTGGATGGCAGGGGTGAGGGGGTGTCTCTCTTCTACTGAACATAAATAAGGGAACATTGTGGTCTGATGGCCACTTTAATAACCGTGAGGTGTGCTCACCTAAGGACAAACCTAATACAGAAGGCTCTTGAAACTTACCTTCCCTCTGGAATTCTTGTGTTATGTAATAAACATTCTGACCCTCTAGGCCAGTTTCACATAAGATTTTTTTTATATACTGTAGCCAAAAGAATCCTTCCAATCTGATAATGCTGTTCCTATGTAGCCTGAGGCGTCCTCAGTGATCTCACATCAGAGAGTCTATGGAATGGTTTTATGAGGAAAGTCAGCTCTCCTGCATTCCACTTCATTGCCCCTCAAAACCACCAGACTTATGAGCAGAGTCGGATCTCTGTATGCCTCATGTGATCCATTATAAAGCAAATACAGGAACAAAAAAACCCACCAAAGGAATGGAAAGACTGCTAATTTATGTTGTCAGAACATATGGAGAGAAAGTGTGGAAATGGATTCTGAGTGTACTACACCAAGGAAGGAAGAACGCAGTTACAGATCAGATAGAATTTATCCATAGGGATGCAGTTATTGGAGATTCTGGATTTACTGTGCTAGCTCACACAGTTGGAGGTTGTCTGAATTATCTGCCGAATTATCTCTTGAGCTATGCTTAGCAGTAGGCCATTCTAAATGAAACTGCAATGCTAAAATTTTCTTGTTATAGGGAAGAAATCCAATTGTTAATGGAGATATAAATATTGGGGTAGATTGTTACATGTGAACTACTTACTTATTCCCTGTCTCCTTTTTCTAGGAAGAGGAAGAAATGGCCAGAAAATACTTCCTATACCAGGGGCTTTAGAATTGTATGGATATACATAAGACCCAGCTTCCTAAAAAGCATTTTGGTGGGTCTTCTTCATATGCTGGGGTAAGAGGAAGATACTCTGTGTTTGAAAACACTCCTGATTTCAAACAGGGATGCTAAAATGGAAGAGGGCAAATAGTGACACTTAACTGTCAAAGTCAAGGTGGACATGCTGACCATAATAATAACACTAGAGCTGGCATGATGTTTAAAATGACACAACTCTCAAAAATCTCTGCAAGTTTTTCATATGTAAGAGAGTTGCAGTGATCAAAAGAGATGGCAGCTTGGTGCTCTAATTCATTTGTATAACGGAAAATACTCCAAGGGTAGTGGTTGCAGGTCTGGTGGTGTGTTCTTGAACTCAGTAGTTCTGGGCGTGGCCTTCTGACACCTGTCTCTCTAGTCTTTCTAGTTATTTTGTAAGCATCTAATTCCCTGTGTTAAAACTCTTCTACTTTACCCAGAGCCACGCACTGAACACTAACTGATGGGCTTTCCAATGGAGCCCTGAACTCTTGCCATGATTATGTCTTCAGTTCCTGGGTAAATTACTGGGATAGATGACCTCAGCAAATGGCAGCATGCTGACACCGACTCCTGATCTGCTGAGTAGAAGCTACCAAAATTATTATGGTAGGAATGGCTTAGTGAAAGCTCAGGAGCTCAACCTGCTAGCCAAAAGAGTAAGCCAAGAAGTATTCTGTTATACTGCAATAAAAAAAATTACTGCATTTTTAAAACTATCTCTCTGAAAAAATTGTTGAGAGGAGGCAACTGTGTTTCCTATCATAGCCCCACTTTTGGCTAGTGAAAAAGATGGAAGAAATTTGGGGTGCCTGACTGGTTCAGTTGGTAGAGCATGCAACTCTTGATCCTGAGGGTGGGAGTTTAAGCCTCACCTTGGGCATGGAGATTACTTTAAAAAAAGAAGAGAGAAGAGTTTTGAAAATCACAGGGGATTACTGTAGGCTAATGAAGTAGTAACAGCAAATATATATGATCTTCCACGGGTAGCTGCTTAATGGCCAAAATCAACATACACTGTGGTACACTGACTACAGCTTTTATCTGGACAAGACTTCTCTCATCTAATGAACAGAGAATGCCAGGAGTTTGATTCTATCCAAAAGGGCAGAAATATATTTTCAACTCAAGATTATCTTAATTCTCTATTCTCTGTGCCGTAAATGAGTCTTTAAAAACTAGGTTGTTGGGGCCCTGGGTAGTTCAGTCAATTAAGTGTCCTACTCTTGATTTCCGCTCAGGGTTTTGGGATTCTCCTTGTGTCAGGTTCTATGTTCATGAAGCCTGCTTGTCTCTCTGTCTCTGCTCCTCCCCCTTGCTCTCTCAAACAAACAAATAAACAAACAAATAAATAAAATCTGGAAAAAAGAAAAAAAGAAAAGAACTAGGCTCTCTAACCATCTCCAGGGCTAACTTGGTGATAATGGACCAATGAGGTCCAGAGAGCAGAAAGTGATTATGTTTTATACTAAAACCAGGCAGGCCAGAAGGTGGGAAATAAATCATATGTTAATACAATGAAGTTTCTTGGGATCTGTTTTGTGTGGCGTGTGAGATTATCCTCTCCAATGTCAAGGACAATTTGTTTCCTACATCTAGGAAAAAAAAAGTGTGACTGATGGTACTCTTTAGATTTCAGAAGCAACATATATCACATTTTGTTTTCCCCTCAGTGCTCTTTGCTGAGATGCCTGAAAGGCTGAGTGCTTTGAGTAGGGTCCAAAGGAAAACTCTGCACGTGGTCCAGGATGCAGCTTTTCCATATGGCCTTGTAGAACCCGGTGACATTAGTGGTGCTCAAAAATCAATCCAAGTCTGTGGTGTGGAAAGACTTAATACAAGATTCCTGCAGAAACATCCTGGTTTTAGGACAAAGTTATGCCTCCTTCAGTAAATAACCAATCTTTGGAGGAATAGTACTTGGCTTGCTATTGGGTCCTCATAGAAACCAGGTAATTATGAAATATAAGCTACCTCTCATGAGGTGACTGTTATCAGATCTACTCAGATATAAAGTCAAATGTATCCAAGTGGAAATAGTAGATAAGTGAGTGCATCTGAGCAGGTCCTGAAAGCTCAAGTTTCATATGCTGATGTCTTCCTGCTATGCCTACTCATGCCAGACTACCCCCTTTCCACCAGCCAACACTTACAACATCATGAACAGTTCTCTATTATGACTTAACTGAAGAAAAAGAAAGCATAGTTTACAGATGGCTTTGCATAATGAGCTGGCGGCATTTCAAATGGATTGCTGAGTCCTACTCAGTCCCACTGAAGTGAAGGTGGAAAATTTCTCCCAGCAGGTAGAACTTTGAGTGGTATAACATCTTTCCCTTTTCCTGGAAAGAGGCAGGAATTAATAGGCATAACAGATGCTTTAGTCCGACCGACATGGACGTGTAAAAAATAAGAAAATCAGAGGTCTGGTGACAAGGAGGCCTGGGAAGAAGCATGTGGGTAGGTCTCATAAAATGGGCCCATGTATGAAGATGTTTGGGTTCCATATGCATGTCCATCACATTGGCTGACAACCCAATATTCATTCTTTCTTGTGATCAAAACTTCAGTTTTATACAGGTACCCATCCTCCTCTGTGTGACTTTGTACTCCAAGGCTGGTCACTTCTCCACTGTAGCAGGTGAATCAGTTAATCAAGCCAATTACAGTTCTCTATTCTCCTCATGAGTGGTTGACTTTAAAGGGGCCATGTGAACAATTTTGGCCAAGAGAACATGGAAGGAAGTCTGCTCTGGGGTTAGTTCTTTGTGAATTTATCTATAAAAATAAAAGGCAATTCCTTCACCAGCCTCACTTTGAGTTGGGAGGTAGCCTTACAAATAAGGAAAGGGAGGGTTGCACTTGTGCATGTGTTGGTTGTAGCAACCACCTCCGGTTTCCAAGGACAGCATTGCCAGCTGCCTCTATGGGAGTACACAGTGTGTGGTGCCAACAGCATCAACCGCGCAGGCTGTGATACCTGACGCTCAGTAGTGGCACCGGCCATGTCCTCACAGAACTAGTTTGGTGTCACATTTTGGTCATATTCCTATCTGCATGGCTTCTGAGCTGGACTACTTTCCTGGGCAGTTTTTGAGCTAACCAATATCCTTTCAATAAATCCCTGCCAAAAAAGGGCAGAGTCCATCTCTATTGTTTGCAAGAGAAATGTTTGCAACTTGGCCGATGTAGATCTTTGGGATCGAATGATCTGTGAGATGTTGGTCCAGAAGAAAAGGATTTTTGTGGCACTAACATTGTTTTCAGAGTTGAATGTCTCCTTGTAAGTTTTACTTTTTGATGTTATTAAAAGTTAGGAAAGGCAAATGTTCCTCCACCTACCAGTAGTATTATCTGGATCAATCTCCAGCTGGTAAAAATAATTAAGGAGGAAAACATTTCTCCTTGAAAGCATGGAAATTGGGGTGCCTGGGTGGCTCAGTTGTTAAGTGTCTGCCTTCGGCTCAAGTCATGATCCCGGGGTCCCAGGATCGAGCCCCACATCGGGCTCCCTGCTCGGTGGGAAGCCTGCTTCTCCCTCTCCCACTCCCCCTGCTTCTGTTCCCGCTGTAGCTGTGCATCCCTATGTCAAATAAATAAATAAAATCTTAAAAAAAAGAGATAGAGCATGGAAATTTTAAAAATATATTAATAATGGACTAAGTGAAAATTAAATATGAAATTTGGAAACGGCAAAGAAAAGCAATATCCTACATATAGGTTATGGTGCTAACCTTTACTTGTTCTTGCTCCAGAGGAACAAATGGGTGGAACTTTAAATCTCACAGAGACTTTTAAAATTTATCATCAGACTATCCTTGTTCATGAATGAATGTAGCAATTTCAACTTTTTTCTTTTTTCCAATTAGCCTGCTTAGAGTTCACTGCTTTCCTTTCTCATCATCTCAACAGTTGAGGTCATGTGATTCCCACCCTCATAATCTTTGTGTGCCTCTTTCTTCAGGCCAATGCTAATCAGAGGCCAGAAGAATTTAAATAGTCCCAGCCTCACATTTTCACTTACTATATGCTGGGCATGCTTCTTGGCACTGAGGATGCCCCGGCATCCAAAAGAGACAAATTTCAAGCTCAGTAGAACTTCCTTTCTCATGATTTCTCTCCCTGTCTGCCAGCAAAAATCCCTGGTGCTCTCTTCTGTCAATCCATCTATGCTTTGTTTCCTTTCCTCTGTATTGGCCTAGCTCACTGCCATCTGTGCCCCAAAGATGGAAATATAGTGGGACGTCTTCAGAGATCTGTTAGATTAAAAGAAGCTGGGTGTTGTTGCTTTTTCCACTTAGGAGATTAGTATTTTTATCACTTCTGGTGTGTAATCCTGTGTTCCTGTGTAACTGGTGTAATACATTTATGTCTTCTTTAATGAAATAAGACCCAGATGTTTCAAATCGCTCAGTGAGGGTGAGTCTTCATGGTAGGGGAGGTTGTGCTTTAGACTTCCAACCCTTAGCTCTGAGTACTGTCCTTAGGGATTATTTTAATGACTATACCACCTGCTGGTTTAGGGGGCGAAAACCTGATGCCCTGCTTTCAATGCTTTGTCCCATACATGGGCACATGACTTTTCCTTATACACCATTTAGCTCTGCTGAGACAGACTTAATGTCCAAATTAAGCTTTCCATGGGTTAGAATATAACACAGTGGCAATTGCTACTAAGAGTAAGACCATGAAAGTAAATAATCTAACCTATGTTGCATAACTTAATCATCTTCAGCTTTTAACCCATTACAGGGCTCTTTCCTTTCTCTTTCGTGTTTTGTTTCTGCAAGTACCTATCCCCAAATAGCTGGCCTTGTCACTATTAAGACCCTAAAAGGGGGATCTTCCATCTACCCTAGGCCCATCCTCTCAGCTCTGGATTTCTACTTGAGAGCTTCCTTCTTCCCCAAATATTTGGTCCTGGTAATAACCACAGGCTTCCTGGAGGAAGAAAAAACTTTCAACGTGGCATAACCTAACCCCATCAGTCCTGTCCGAGTACACATATCAAGCATTAGTCAGTACTCTTCCAAGTGCAGGTGACAAAAATTTACCCTGAACTTGCTTAAGAAAAATACATAATTCTTTGGCTCAGATAATTGAAAAGACAGATCTTGCTTGCTTCAGGCATGGCTGAACATGAGAGTTCAAATGACCATCATGTCCTTTGTCATTCGACAGAGCTTTTTGCTCTCTTTCTGTCTCTTTTTCTCTAAGTCTTATTCTTGTTTAAACTTTCCCTCCCTCTTTCTTTCCATTCTTTTTTGTTTTCCTTTCTATTAAGTCCATCTTCAAGGAAAATTCCCCACATTTTAGCACAAATGTCCATTAGCAGCTTTAGAGTTACATCAAACTATAGCAATTCCAGTGAAAAGAGAATGATGCAACCTCTTTGGGTGTGGGTCCAGCAAAATCTTAAGAAATGACTCTGACTGGGCCAGCATGGCTTCCGGGACCAATTCTGTAACTGACAGACGGAAGATTTTGATTGGCCAACCGGGATATTGTACCTATTGTTATGGAAAGAGTGCTCTCTGGTTGGCAGTTTTACCAGGAGCAGATAGTTATTTCCCAAGAGGAAAACCCTCAAGGCATTCAAAAAGTGACAGATCTGGATACAATATGATATTCCCAACATTCATTCTAGAGCTACAGGTATACAAGAGCAGGAGATTATTAAGGTTGTAGTTAGACATGATAAATTTGCTATGGTCTACAAGTCAGACACAGAGTAATTAGGAATTATTAATTATAAGACTGGTTCATTCACATACAATCTGAAACACTGTATCACCAAAGGTGTGGAAAATGGTCTCCAAAGTATTAGACAAGCCTAAATCCCATATTAGATCAAATGCCATATAAGGCATACTCAGAATTTAAACATAAAATATTTTTTGAGCTTTAAATTTGGACAATTCATTAAAAAGTTAAGAAAGCAAACAAACTATGTAAGTCAGAGACCTAATTTGGCTTCTCTTGAAAGCAGATCACATGTTAAGGATGTAATTCCAGCAAACAAGGAGACTGAAACAAGAGAAGAAGTCAATATAAGGGTGTGTTATTTAAGTCTCCACTGAAGGCACGGGGACTCCATTTGGCTAGTACTTCTAGGAAGTGTGAAATTTTTTCAGAACTTTCTTTTTTTTTTTTTTTTTAAGATTTTGTTTATTTGACAGAGAGAGAGAGCACAAACAGAGGGAGTGGCAGGCAGAGGGAGAGGGAGAAACAGGCTTCTGATGAGCAGGGAGCCGGATGCGGAACTCAATCCCTGGGATCCTAACCTGAGCCGAAGGCAGACACTTAACCAACTGAGCCACCCAGGCGCCCCTTTTCAGAACTTTCTACCTGAGGCAAGTGAGGATGAAGTATGGCTCCCCCATTGGTTAATGGCTGACATTTGCCCTTGGGAGTACTAACATCGGTAGCTTCAGGACTGTGTTCATACATATGTGCATTTGCTCCAGGGCACGGGAGAGGCCCAAGACAGAAAGCAGAATAATTCTAATCATACCTGCTTGAGTTGGGACCCTATTGACAGAAAGTGAACCTGAACACTCAGCCGCTGAAAACAGAGATAGGCCACAGGAATGGAAATGGGGCTTCAAAGTATCTGCTACCTAAAACAAACATGAGTGAAGACGAAATATTTGACAAAGTATTTGACCTTCAGCCATTGGTTTAAGAATTCACAAACTAAATTCATAGCATGATCTAACTGACTTCTCAGAAGTTGTAGAGAAAAAGTATGAAAGAGGGTCCAATTTTGCATCTTATTTATGCATTAATTCAACAAATTTAATGAACATTTACCACATGCTATGTGCTGGAGATTACATCACAGAACAAGATAAACAAAGTACCTGCTTTGCTGAGCTTAGGTTGCAGGATTTCTTTTCCTTTAGTGCCCCTCATTCTTGGTCCCGCTTCTTGAAAGAATAGAGAGGTAGACCAGAAGAGTGGTGGGCAGTAAAGCAAGGTTTACTGAGCATAGTACAAAGCTCCAAAGAGGGAGGGCACCTGAGAGGGTTGCCACCAGAGTTTCTAAGTCTAGGGGTCTTTATGGGCTTATTGATGGAGTGTGGGGGGGGTGGGGGCTGGAGGCTGGGAGATAGCAGAGGGGCCCCTTGCCCTTGCCTCCCTTTCTTCCCACTATCCTTCAGTACCCACATTCTGGTTGGGAGATAGTCGACAAACAATGAGTAAGGTAATTTTAATTTATTGGGTTATAGGTGCTGGTGGAAAATGAAACAGCAAAAGCTAATAGTGAGATAATCATAGTTGCTATTTCAGTTAGGATGATCATAGAAGGCTTTTCTACATGAGTAACATTTGAGGAGAAACCCGAATGAGAAGGGACAGGCCAAATGAAAATCAGGGAAGAACATTCTAGGCAAGGGGAATAGTTTATGTAAGAACTTGGAAGGCAGCAGAAGCTCTTATGTTTGAGGAGCAACCAGATCAACACTGGTGAAGTCAAGAGTGAGGGAAGTAATAAGAGATGAAGGGAAACACGTCCGCAGAGCTCAGCTGAGGCAGCACTGTCCTGGCTACGGTGAGGAGGTAAGGCTTCATTCTTAGTGGAATGGAAGCCACCAGAAGGGAGGGACGAGATCTGGTTTTCTGTTTTGAAAAATCCACTCTGGTTGCTGTATGGGGAGTGTTCGTAAGCAGTTGTTTTCCCTGGATTCGTGGAACACAACAGACCTGGATATTTGTGTTTTCCATGAACAAGTGAATCTCTCAGTCACGTTTTGCTTAAAACACATACAGGTTTCCACACACAGGCTTGCACACAACTGTTCTTAGCAGCATTACTCACAATAGCCAGAAAGTGAAAATAACTCAAATGCCCATTAACTGATGAGTGGAAAAACAAAACGTGTTTGTCTTCAAGCATATATCCATACAATGGAAAACCACTTAACAATAAAAAGAAATATTGATACATGCTACAACATGAAAGTCAAAATCATCAGGCTAAAGGAAATAATTCAGACCCAGAAAACCACATGTTACATGATTCTATTTATATGAAATGTACAGAAAAAGCAGATCTAAATATAGAGAAAGCAGATTACTGATTGCCTGAGGCAGGGAGTGGGAACAGAGAGAAACTGTAAAGGAGCAGGAGGGACCCTAGTGGAGTGATGAGAAAGTTCTAAAACCATTTGGTAGCAATGGTTGTAAAACCTGGTAGATCACAGAAAATCACGGAATTGCATTCTTAAAACAGGTGAATTTTAAGGCATGTAAATTATATCCTAATGAAGTTTTTTTTTTTTTTTTTTAAGATTTGTTTATTTATTTGAGAGAGAGAGAATGTGTGTACACAAGTGGGGGGAAAGGGCAGAAGAAGAGGGAGAGAGAATCTCAAGCAGACTACCTGCTGAGTGTACAACCTGAGCCAGGGCTCAATCTCACCACCTGAGATCATGACCTGAGTCAAAATCGAGAGTTGGACTTGCTTAACCAACCGAATCACCCAGCCATCCCCATTAATGAAGTTATTTATAAAAATAGATAGTTATTTCTCAATTGAGGATATATATCTTCAGACCATATGAACCCCTCATCTCCACAGACTCTGGCTTGACAAAGGCTCTCCCTGCCCTTGCTCTAGATAGCACCATGCTGCCTCTGCTTTCCATAACCACCAGTGGTCTGCTTTGGGAATGGGTTGAGTTAATGTGTCTTCCTCTCCCAACTGTTCTCCCTCTCAGGAGATCATCCCCATGCCAAGCCTTCCCCCGTTCCCCGATTTTCAGGACTCAAACTGGTCCTTTCCTCTGTAAGAAATCTCTTTTCCATTTTCACCCCACTCACTTCTTTCTCTCAGTGTTTGCCAACTGTTTCTAGAAACTTCCTTTACTACTTTTTTCTCTCTTCCTCCTTTTGCTACTTCTGTTTTCTCCACTGTCGCCTCTCACCCTTTGCATTTGTGCCACTTGTGACCCCTCAAAATGACTGTAAAAATCACGGTCCTTAAGTGGGAGAACAGTACTGGAACAGGCACATAAGTATGGAGAGAAAGGAAAGATTAAGGACCAAAAAGTCCTTTCAAGAATATCCTCAAAATTTCCTTGTCTCCCACTGTTGTATGATGAGAACTGTTCTCTCTACTTATTTTATAGAAAACTGGTTACTAAATCATATTTTTAAATTTTTGTTCATTTGTAGATGACTGTGTTTTAAAATTACTTTTCATTATGAACAAGAATATTTACAAAAAATATTTCATTGGTGTCAATGTAGATACTTTTGCGGTCTCACAGACTAAAAGGAACACTACTTATTATTATATTATTTCTACAGAAAAAAACCCCGATGTCTGACTCCAAGCAATGATTTGGAATTTAATTTTGGTTCAGTAATTGAAGACTGGCATTTTTTCACTGGTTATAAGTACCATTCTGTCTTATGCAGTGTCATAATGGTTCCATGGGCCAACCTCTTAATTTATTGCAAAATTTCTCTGTTACATTCTTAAAAGCAAAAGGACAATCATAGATGTAGCTAATTTAAAACTAAATTTCCCTGTCAGTAGAACAGATGACAGATTCTTCATTTTTGGATCTTCCTATCACATGAAATATACAATTCTGGGAATAATTAACATATTAATAATCTTGATTGTCAGAGTTCACTGCTCGGTTACAAATATCTAAAAGAATGAGATTCCAAATTCCTTTAAAATTCAGCATACAGAAAACACTTAGGACCACGGATCATAATGCCCTGTTATGTGAGATTATGAAATAAGATTATTATTATGTCCTGCCCTAAGGGAGATGGATATATACAGACATGCCAAGGCAGAGTGCATTCAGGGGTGTAAAGAAACAGTTCAGCCCTATTGGGAGAAGAGTAGGAAGAGACAATTCTGAGCTTTAATTTCCTGTAAATTGTTCATAATTTATGAGATTTCTTTGCATCTTCAAATATCATTAATCCTCCCATATACTTGCTAAGCCATGATAATGAAAACTAAGATCGTAAAAACAGCAAAAACACCATTTAAATGTAGGGAGGAATTTTCTCATGGAGCCTAAGGGGAGAGTATCTCAGCAGAAAAAGTTTTGTTTTATGTTTTCATTTTTAACTGCTAATTTTATAAGGCTGCTATAGAAAAGGGTGTGAGTTTGTTTTAGCTGGGTCTCCATTTCCTGTGTAAATCATTTGGATGGATGTTAAGTGTAGATATGAAATTACTGGGAAAAACAAGCAAAGAGAAAATATTATCATAAAAAATTAAACATTTAATTTTCCACATAGTTATTTTGAAAGGACAGTCAGTTTTGCAAGGTGAAAAAAGGACTTTGGCAAAATAGGTAGCCCTGACCCCTTTCGGCCCCCTGATTTAAACAAACAGACAAAAAAAAAAAAAGAAGAAGCCCGATCCTTTGGAAGGATCATCCCCAAAGATGAGCAGGCTGCAATGCAACAAATGCCTTTATACCCCACAAGATCAAGTCTGTAAGAAACAGATGATTAAGTTTAGAGCTTTTACAAGGCTGGCCCTGCTTTTGAATCCTGCCTTTTAATTAACTATATGCGTTACAAAATTAGGTAGCTGTAGTAGACAGTTACACCCACATGCTAATCACTTATTTCAGTAAGAAAAAGCATTGGAATTTACGAATAAAAATCGGTCTGTCGCTTTCTGTTGTTGAGAACATTGTCATCTCTGTCAAATCATGCTGCGAATGTACTGGGATGTGGCACTCATTTTCCAACATTGCTGCTGGAGGTGGAGAGGAGACGGATGAGTGGGTGCCGTGTACTTTGGGGAATGTTACTCTTCTTGCCCACCCGGGCCAAGTGACTCCTTGCAATGCAGCCAATAAAAAAATTAAAAAGTTAAGTTTTCTTACAGAGATTTATATATCTTTCCATATCAACATTTATAAAGTGGGATGAAAAAGCATGAAAAAGATGAGATTCTCCCCCAGACTTTGGTTTGGAAGTCTTCCCAAAAGAAAGCCATGTGATCAAATTGCTGTAGTCTTACGTGGTAAAAACAATGTACTATATTTAAATGTAACTATCAGATTTTTCTAACCATAGTATATGAACCCACAAAATCATCTTGTTTAGAATCAGTAGAAAAACACATATCTTTTTAATTCTGGATCTTCACTCCTTGGAGGCCTCCAGGAACTCTACAACTTGTTAATAGCAACTACAGGATTCCAACAGCCTTAACCTTCAGGCCTGATAAAATCTTGTACCTTTTCAAATTCGGGCCATCGCTCCCTATTGGGCATTGCTCTAGTTCCTTGTCCTCACTATGATTATTATTACCACTCCAGAAATTCAAGGAAGACAGATACTTCTAGACCCAAGTTCTAGAAACTTTTCCATATCGAAGCTGTGAATTCCAAAAAACAACATTTTAGTATCGAGTACGTGATATTCAAGAGTAAAAATTTAGAGCAGGCTGACAGTGTGTGTGTGTGTGTGTGTGTGTGTGTGTGTGTGTGTGCGTGTGTTTCAAGAGTAGGAGGACTTAACTTTAGGACATGATATTATTTGAAGATTTACTCACCACTACCTGAAGAACAAACCAAGGAAATGTTAACAGCTTAACGGTGGAGGGGACACTTAGGTTCCTTGTGCACTTTGGGTGCCAAATCACCCCCGTTTCCTTAATACATGGTAAGGGTACTTCTTTAACACTTCTTTTTTTTTTTTTTTTAAGATTTTATTTATTTATTTGACACAGAGAGAGAGATCACAAGTAGGCAGAGAGGCAGGCAGAGAGAGAGGGAAGCAGGCTCCCTGCTGAGCAGAGAGCCCGGTGCGGGGCTCGATCTCAGGACCCTGAGATCATGACCTGAGCCGAAGACAGAGGCTTTAACCCACTGAGCCACCCAGGCGCCCCGCTTCTTTAACACTTCTTTATGGAATTAAATTGTGGACTCCTGGAGGTGAAGCCCGTGTTTGACACCCAGAGCACCGGTGTTTCTGAATCCCAGCATCCAGCATACCCTAGTACATAAAGAACTAAAAACACGACTGGCTCGTGAAAGAAATCAATGAATTAATAAGCATGTTTTTATAAACTGCTGTTATTATGAGAGGTAAGGGTTTATTCAATAAGATCACTTTGTGATACTTAGTTTGAATAAATAGCTGCTTGGTTTCCAAAAGCTACTACATCTTCAATTTCTTTGATTGTTCGAGCTTTTCTGAGATTAACAATTTTGAAATGAATATAAATGTGGGTGGAAGCATTATTAAAACTGTCTGATGATATTTAAGTGCATCACAGGTTTGCAGGAGAATTTCACGCAGTTACAAGAACTATTAAAAGGAAAATGACAAAAATTTAAAAATTCAGCGGGAGGAACTAGAACAACTTCAACCAAAAGATTTTTAAATCATTTAAGTTCTCTTGAAAATATCAATATCAGATCTGTTTACTATTAGTAATGAACATACTGGGCTTTTTCACTCTAGATCCCTGATCATTAGTATTGTCTTGTTCAGTTCCTTGCTTCTCAAGCTTTTTCCCTCTTATGATTCTACAGATGAACCCAAGGGTACCTGGAAGGTATATGATCTAAATAAAAACATAGCAGTTTCCTTATTTTAAAATGTGCTTCTGTTGGTTGTAATTGCTTTTTTCATTTCTTCAATCAACCTGTAGAAATCCACATCTCTAAATGATCAGGACTGCATTCAATGTTAAGGTCAAAAACTATACTTTTCTATGTTGAATTACTGGTAAGTTTTCTATGTTGAATTTCTTGGCAACCAAGTGAAGGTTCTTTATGGACTGGACTCAAAAGCTCTTGTTTATTGTCAATCCAGAATTCAGTTCTCAAAGTAAATGTCATATGCACAATAGTCCTGTTGTAGATTCAGAACAAAGTTCCATTTCAACAATAGTAACTCCTCATTGGGCCCTGTCCTGCAGACATCTGGTTCAGCCAGGCACTTGAGAGACACCTAAGAATGTTTTTTAAGAGTTCTGATAGATTCTCTGATAGATTCTAAAACTCTGATAGATCCTCAGATGTTTAGAACTAAATTATTTTCCTGCTTACCTGCTACCTGTGTGATGCATGTCAGTTCCATGATTCTAACTCGTATTTAGGGCATAATCTAAAATGCCAGTAGAGGTTGCTCACTAGTAGTGTTATTTTGAAGAGTTATTTTTCTTTTTCTTTTTTTTTTAATTAACGTATAATGTATTGTTTCCCCCCGGGGTGCAGGTCTGTGAATCATCAGGCTTACACATTTCACAGCACTCACCATAGCACAGATCCTCCCTAATGTCCATAACCCAGCCACCCTATCCCTATCCCTCTACCCCCCACCCCCCAGCAACCCTCAGTTTGTTTCATGAGATTAAGAGTGAGGAGTTATTTTCTAAACTTATTCTTCTATATTTTCCAAAGAGCTTGTGTTATTTTGTAATTAGAAAATAAACTTTGTTTGGAAAAAGCAAAAGCGACCCCAAGGATGAGATCAAGATAATTTGTATAGAAGAAAAAAATTCTTTCTAAAAATTATTATCGTTATTTTTGGCTCCAGTGAAATTTCCACTCTGAAATATTCTGGCAGACTATGAAATCACCTCGGAAAGAATTTTACTTCTTACTAAAAATATAGATACATCCTCTTTTTCTACAGGGTTGAAAAGGTTGTCCACATCTCTCCCCATTCAGCTCCATGGTGGTTCAGAGTGTGTTTGATTTCAAAATGTATAGAAGACGAAGTGAACCAGCAGCTTCCAGACCACATCAGGCCCAAATGCCTATTGTGTTTAGTGACCACACGATTTAAAAATTGAAACTGGACACCCCTTGCATGAACATTTTGTTCTCCAGAGACCCACCATACATTTAGATAACTTGCCTGGCACCTGAAGACATTTGAATTTGACATCTTTAGGTTAGCATTTAGTAGATAATGGACTGAAAAGTAATGTCACTGAAACATGTTAGGCAAAGCAATGGTTGTGCTGATGACATTATTCTGCTTTTCATTTTGCATGTGGGAAACAATTTCAGAAATAAGAAATTATAGCTTATTCAATGTCCACAACCACATGCCTCTTCTATAACCTTATAATTTTCTCCCCTGTACCCTCTTCCATGTTTAGTCCATTCTGCACACATTTCCTGGTGAATATTCCTAGAGCTTAACTTTACCCACAAATTTATTGTTTATTCATTCATTATTTCTTTGCTGTATGCCATGCCCCTTTAGGCATTAAGGAACCAAAAATGGATATGAAGCTCACAGTTTCACATCCCCTGTGTAAATTAAAAGTGACAGTATTGTCATAGTTGGTAGGAACTGAGGTCTGTAGAACCACAGAGAATGAAGATTGTGGCAGGGCCTGAAAAAGTTTTCCAAAGGTGACAATTGAGTTAACTCTTGAAAGAAATAGACATTCAGCTGATGATCAAGTTATATAAAGGTGTTCTAAGCCAAAGGAAGAGCAAACCCAAGGCATGGGTTCAAGGGAAGGCTTGAGAGATTCAAGGAATGGCAATTAGTTTGGTTTCACTGGAACACAGGGAGTAAGGAATGGGGAGAAAGGACCTATGCATTCCTCATTCATTTAATGATTCATTTAATAAATTGTTTAATGATTCACTGTGCGTCAAGCATTAAGGTTGCAAGAGTGAAAATACCCAAAGCATTTGTTGCACAGAGATGATAGTCTAATGAGAAATATAGAGAAGTAAAAGGCAATTGCCTTGGCAGGATTTGGTGAATGATGACAGGTGGCAAAGTAAATGATCTACAGGATCTCCTAGGGTCTTTAGCTTAGGAGAAAGGATAGATTTTGGTGCCATTAATCAAGATGGAAAACACGGTTGAAGAAACAGGATCACTAGTGAACATGATCATCTCACTTTTGGACTAGTTGAGTTTGAAGTCAACTCAGTGTTGTAAAATGCAGGTGATGTTTGGTAGGTAGTTGAAAACATGCATTGAGTGATGAAGAGAGAGGACAGCGCTAGACATATAGGTTTGGGAACCATTAGCATGTATGTGGCAATTAAATAAACAGATGTACATGAGCTCAGAGTATCACTCTTCTGCTCTAAAATGCTCAGATTTCCATATCACTTACCAAAGCAATTCCTGACTCCTCCAACTGGCATTCAGACAAAACAATGACAGTTCAGCACTATGGACAGTGGCAAAATTTCTTGCACATCCCTGCCCCCTCCTCACCCCACCCCCAATATTTTAGTTCTGTTAGATAAGGACTTCATTATCTTTCCTTGTCTAACCTTCTTGCTTTACCTCCTACCACTCCCCTGGCCCATATCATATATTAAGGTAACCATGTAACGTTATCTAGTTCAAGTTTTCCTTTGTTTTTATCAGATGACAACCTGAGGCCCTAAGAGGCAAAATGATTTGCTCAAAGCCACATTGTTGGTTAGTGGCAGAGCTGGGACTGAGAGCTCCTGGATCATTAGATCATTAATGATCTAGAACATCATTAATATGGTTTTACTACAATCAACATGGAGTAGAGACTCCACAATCTTCCAAGCAACAAATTTTAAGCTAACAATTATAAAATAAACAAATAAATAATAAATAAATAAAACCAATAAAATAAAATAAACAAATAACTTTTTAAAAAAGATTTTATTTATTTATTTGACATAGAGGAGAGAGATCACAAGTAGACAGAGAGGCAGGCAGAGAGAGAGGTGGAAGCAGGCTCCCTGCTGAGCAGAGAACCTGATGCGTGGCTCGATCCCAGGACTCCAAGATCATGACCTGAGCTGAAGGCAGAGGCTTTAACCCACTGAGCCACCCAGGCTCTAAACAAATAATTTTTTATCTGATTCTCAGAATCTTCTGCTCGGGAAAATTTTTTAAAACTTAGCTTGATAATTATTTTATGCTCTATTTTTTAAATTCTTTATTGGCTATCCTAGATTTGTTCTCAATACAGCATCTTTTCTCTCATCTTACTCATTCCTTTATCATTGTCCTCCAAATTCTGAAAGATTTTTGGAGTTTATCTTCAAATTCATTGATTTGAATTTTGGCATTTTCCAGTTTTGCTCTTTGCAATTTCTGCTGCATTTTTTTTTTTTTTTAGCAAACCTATTCTGATTTCTAAAGCAGTCACTCCTAATCTCAAATTGTTCCCATTTTAAATAGGTAATGTTATTTTTTAAAGTAACAGCTTTACTGAAATAAAATTCACATACCATAAAATCCACTCTTTTAATATCTACAATCCGGTGATTTTTAGTACATTCATAGAATTGTGCAATCATCATTACTATCTAATTTCAAAATATGTTCATGATCCCCCAATAAACCTCATTTACTTATTAACAGTCACTTCCTATTTCCCCTGCCTGTCCAGCCTTTAGCAACCAATCTACTATTTCTATGGATTTGCCTTTACTGGACATTTCACTTAAATAGAGTTAAAGTATGTGGTCTTTGTGTGTGGCTTCTTTCACTTAGCAGGTTCATCAATGCTGTAGCATGTATCAATACTCCATTCCTTATTATTGCTGGATAATATCTGCGTGTGCATGCGTGCATGCGTGTGTGTGTGTGTGTGTGTGTGTGTTAGTTTATCTAATCATTAGTTTATGGACATTTCTGTTATTTCCATTTTTCTGATGCTATGAATAATGCTGGTGTGGACATTCATTTATAGAGTATTGTGTAAACATATGTTTTCATTTTGGGGGGTTATGTTTAATTTCCCTTGTGTATATTCCACCTAAAGGTGGAATTGGTGGGCCGTATGATAACTATGTTTAACTTTCTGAAGAACTGACAAACCATTTTCCAAAGTGGCTGCACCACTTAACATTCCCACCAGCAATGTAGGAGCATTCTAATTTCTCCACATCCTCACTAATACTTTTTAAATTTTTTTATTGTAGCTATCCTACTGAGTGTGAAGAAATATCTCATTGTGGTTTTGATCTGCATTTCTCTATTGACTAATGATGTTGAGCATCTTTTCATGTGCTTATTGACCATTTGTCTATCTTATTTGGAGAAATAGCTATTCAGATTATTTTAAAATCAGATTATTTCTCTTTTTATAGTTGAGTCCTAAGAATTTTGGATAGGGTCCTTTATCAGTTATATGGTGTACAAATATTTCTCTTATTATGTAGATTGTCTTTTCACCTTTGGAGCACAAAAATTTTTAATTTTGATAAAGTCTAATTTATCTGTTTTTTTCTTTTTCTGTTTGTGCTTTTGGTGTCATATCTAAGAAACCATGGCCTAATTCAAAGTCACAAATATATGCGCCTTTTTTTTAAAGAATTTTCTACTTTTAGTTCGTACAATTATGTCTATGATCCATTTTTGTGTTAAATTTTGCATATGGTGTACATATGGCATAATGTTCTTTTGAATTTTGATAACCCAGCATCTTTCCACTTTCTGGCATTTAGAGATTTTTCTAAAGTTTTTTGTTTTGTTTGTATTATTAACTGTTTCATGGGTAGGATAATTTAAGTTTATTCCTCTGATTAAACCTCATTTTATAGATTAAAACTGATTCTTAATTTAGAAGATGGGTCTTCCGTGTGTTCACGTCCATGGATGGAGCTCAGTTTTCAGAATTCTTTGTGGGTCTTGTTCAAATATTAGGTGCAGACAATGAGAGAAGGAAAAAGTTAGCATTTACCACAGTTCTACTTCAGTGAATTAGATTCCAGTTGTCTGCTGGAGTAGGGAAAGGCTTACAGCCAGAGGTGGTAGGGCCAGAGACTTTACCATGTGCTGCAGAATTCCTACCTACCTTTTGTGATTTAGTATAGGAACGGTAAGCTGGGACGGCATGGGATATTGTTCTATATGGACCATTTGATAGACTTCTTAGAGATGTTGGTAGGATTGTTATTTGTTCCTCCCTGACTGCCCTATGTCTTGCATTTGCCTCTAGACACAGAATACTGGAATAGAAAGCCCCTGAAGTTTATAGCAAGTGGCAATTCACATATCCATTTGTATATCTTTTTGGATACTCAATAGTAAACTCAATGTCTTTAATTGGAATCTTTCTTGTGGCTTCTGATTTGGTCTTGTTCATTACTGATCATTTATGGCTTCCATCTACTGGCTTAGATTAGTTCAGCTTCCTATTCTCCTCACCCTAAATGATTATTTTGTGTTTGTGCTGATGTTTCCCACACTTCTCCCCTGCCACATCCACCAGCCCTCCTGACCTTGGGGGACTGATTTCTTTCTTGGTGTTTTATTTTTTTATTTTTATTTTTAAAAAAAGATTTTATTTATTTATTTGACAGAGAGAGAGAGAGAGCACAAGTAGGCAGAGAGGCAGGCAGAGAGAGGGGGGAAGCAGGCTCCCTGCTGAGAGAGAGCCCGATGTGGGACCCGATCCCAGGACCTTGAGATCATGACCTGAGCCAAAGGTGCCCCTCTTTCTTGGTGTTTTAAAGAATTAGACTAGACTCAGAGACCAGGGTGTGCTTCTGCAGGAGGTGCCTAGTTTTTCCTCATTGCCTCACCTTTCTTTATTCTTATATTGAACCCCAATTACACCTAAAGTAACCAAGTCTTTGTAATGTAGAAGTGCCTAACACACATACAGGAGCTCCTTAAAGATACTGAAGTACCTTATTCATCTTTATATTGCCCATAGCACTGAGCACCATGTATGCACATAATAGGTGTTCAACAAAAATATTAAAAAATTAATGAAGAGAATAAAAGAATTAAAATTAGTAGAAGAATAATATATAAATTTTTAATAAATAAAAAAACTTCCTCCATATTTCGAATAGCTTGAAGATAGTTGTTCATCCTCGTATTTATGGTGATGATTAATTCAAAATGACACAAATGGATATTAGTGCTTAATACATGATACCATTTAGAAGTAATTTAGAATAGAGAAATACCACATTCTCAGTAAATTTTAACAGCAAAAGAGTTGATGGATTGATGATGAAGTCATACTTTTATCTTCATTGTATGAATTGAAATGAACATTTTAAAAAGATTTTATTTATTTATTTGAAAGAGAGAGCACAGGCTGGTAGGGAGGGGAAAAAGGACAGGGAGAAGTGGACTCCCCATGGAGCAGAGAGCCCAATGCAGGGCTGGATCCCAGGACCCTGAGATCATGACCTGAGCCAAAGGCAAACTCTTAACTGACTGAGCCACCCAGGCACCCCAACATTTTTCTTGTTAACAGTATTGTTTTATATATTCTCAGTACTGTTCCAAAAATTTAAGGTGGCTGAAGAAAACATAGACTAGACTCAGAGACAATGTAAAAATTTTAATGTAATAACAATAGTAAGTTATAAGGAAAGGGAAAAAAAGAGAAAATGCATGTAGGAAAAAAGATGAAACCAGGAGAGATATTGGTAAACAGAATGTATCCTACAAGGTCACCTACATGCACTTGCCTGTGGAAAGTATCATATTTGGCTCTGACTTCTCCAAGCAATTTCAAGAACCAGTTGCAGAGTCGATGTCTATAGATTGAAACAAACCAATTGCTTAGGATGAACACAATTTCTCCAGTTACTGAAATTAGACAGAAATTTCTCTAATCTTTTGGAGACAACCTTACATTGGAAGTGATAATGATCACCATCCTTATAGCCAATGCAGTACAATTTCATAGGAGTCATTTTTCAACATAAGTTAAGAACACACAGTTCTTTATACAGAAAGTGCAGTAAACTAACTTTAAGTTGTGCAGTGTTCTTAGCACTGACAAATACCTCGCTTTTGGTCCTAATGTGGAGAACATTCCTTCAGTCAATTTAAAATGTTCAGATGCCTCTAATGCAGCCCAATAAGCCTTGAAGAAATTTTCAGATAGGGTAAGCATATTAGAGAAAATGCACCAAAAAAGTAAAAGAGCAAGATGTCTGTGGTTTCAGTCAGATTTCTGCTGCAATACGTTGCATTACAACCAGCCACAAATTTTAGAGACTTAAAAGAACAAATGTTTGTTTTTCTTGCTCAGGGTTTGATCAGCTCCACATCTTCTCGTTCCTAAACCAGCAAGTAGTCAGATTACAGAAGAAAAAAGTAAAGCCAAAGACAAAGTTGTTTAAAGCTTCTGCTTGCATCACATTTGCTAACTTCAATGGGCCAAAGCAAGTCACACAGGCAAGCCCAACACAAAGTAGGTGAGAAATACAGTCTGAGAAAAAAAAAAGAAAAAAGAAATACAGCCTGCCTACTCTGCAATGGTACTGCAAAGCCAGTTGAAAAATGTTATTTAACTCTGTATCAGGGAGGGAAGGAAGAACTGGGAATAATCCAATTACCAAAACCATAATTCTATCTGCTATACCACTTAGTACCTCTAAGAATCATATAATTTTGGACTTGTAAGGAAACTTAAAGTTCATCTAGTATGATCTTTTCATTTTATAGATGAGTTATCTGGGGCCCAGAGAGCTTATGGGACTTGGGATAAGTCAGTTCAAAGTTCTGCTACATTGAACTAAAGGTTGTAATGCTGACTTTCCTTTCTTTTTTCTACCTCCAAACCCTAGCTCTACATGGAGTTATAGGAATTTAGAGTTTAGAGATGAATATATGAATGATAAATGAATATATGATTATATTAATTAATATATGAAAATATGATTAATGAATATATGATTAAGGAGTTTAGAGATGAATATATGATTAAGGACTAAACTTTAATTTCCAGAGGTAAAAGCCTAGACTGGTTGTGAATGGAAAGTTTTGGTAGTACCTGAAGCGAGACCTTGAGTTCTAGGGTCTGACTTAGAGAAATTTGTTCTTCATTGAGTTTTTCTAATGAAAATATTTAGACTCTGAGTTGTTGTTATTTGAAATAGGTAATGTTTCCAGAAGGAAATGTTTAGCTTGTTTCCCAGTTGCTTTCCATTGTCCCCATGTTTCATCTGACAAAGAATCAAATGTAAGGAAGGGCAAGAGGGTGGGTAGATGGACTAATGATGGATGGCTGCCAGAGATGGAGGAAAGATATAAAACAGGGCCTTTGCAGGTGGACTTTAGTTTTTTAAGTTTCCCTAATGTCCTCCCTAAGGTAAATCACCAGCAGCTATGTATTTGGCTTACTCCTCAAAAGCAGATCCAAGCTAAAATGGTAAGCAAACTGACGTGGACTGGAGTAGGGTTTGTTTTGAGAGAAGGGAACAGCTGTGTCTCCTGAAGTCCTCAGACGCAGAGCCTCTCCATTACCTCGCTGTTCCTAGATGGTATTGCTTACAGCCCTGTTTGTGTTCTCTTCACTGTTCCAATTCTGTAGGTCAGTTTGACCGGATATCACTTTTTTTAGAGACATTTAATAGTTAAGATAGTATTTGTTACTAATGTCCTGTTCAAGTTTGACAGTTTCTTTAACATTTCGTGGTTTTATTTCCAGTTTGTTTACTTCTGTGTATCGGCTACCCTGGCAAGAAACTTGACCCCTGTAGATGATATTATCTTGGAGGAATGCAGGGCTAAGCTAGAGGGTAGTTTTTCTGAGAATCAGTGATCTAACCATACATAATAAACAAAGCAAGATAAGTAACAGCCATTCAACATGAAACACAAAGAGTAGTAATTTATACAACTTGACAATAGAAACACAGGAAAAGATACAAAATATGTTTTAAAAGAATTATTTCCTATCTTAATATTGTTCTGTTCCTTTTATTTTAGCCTCAAACAAATGGTCCCTAAATTTTCAAGTATAATTCCATTTTTAACATAAAAAAATTCACAGAGGCCCACATAATAGTAATTGTAACTTTAGTGGAATTCGATGGAGAAAATATATAAGGACAAAACATGGTCATGAATTCAGTAATGCTTGTAATTAAGGTTATATTTATTGAACAAAGGAGCATTTAATTCATTTGAAGAATAGGCATACATGTCAAGCCACCTTATTCAGGATACAAATAAGCACACTTCATGGCACTATGGGTCTCTATAGTAATAATTTTAAAGGTCACAGATTTCCATGGCTTATAGTTTGGGATCTAAACTTTGTCATCCATCTTTTATGTCTGTCGATTTTGGAAGCTATCTTATTTAATGACATCATCATTCTCTTGTCTACAGAGACAATGCAAATTGTTGTTGTTTTTTTTTAAGTCATCATAGTTCTTAGTTTTGTTTTGTTTTGTTTTTTTAATTTTATTTATTTACTTGACAGAGAGAGAGATCACAAGTAGGCAGAGAGGCAGGCAGAGAGAGAGGGGGAAGCAGGCTTCCTGCTGAGCAGAGAGCCCGATGAGGGGCTCCATCCCAGGACCCTGAGATCATGACCTGAGCCGAAGGCAGAGGCTTTAACCCACTGAGCCACCCAGGCGCCCCATAGTTCTTAGTTTTTACTAATTTCAAATTAGAAAGACTTTGCTCTATGAATTAGTCACTACTGAAGCCGTTGACAAACTTTTTCAAGCAATATTTAGATTTTTTTT
The DNA here is from genome assembly GCA_028646535.1 of Procyon lotor. Lineage (NCBI taxonomy): Eukaryota > Metazoa > Chordata > Mammalia > Carnivora > Procyonidae > Procyon > Procyon lotor. The sequence continues at coordinate 37,276,703 of CM053608.1, read as the reverse complement.
AAGAGAGAGTGTG
>CM053608.1:37231541-37276190 GCA_028646535.1 Procyon lotor | reverse complement strand
GAGAGAGGGAACACAGGCAGAGGGAATGGTAGCAGGAGAAGCAGGCTTCCCGCAGAGCAAGGAGCCCGATGCGGGGCTCGATCCCAGGACCCCGGGATCTTGACCTGAGCCGAAGGCAGACGCTTAACGACTGAGCCACCCAGGCGCCCCCCAGGAGCCTTTTTAAAAATTATCTTAAACGAAATCTTTTTGAGATTCTCCAATACATAAACCAAGTAAGAAAACAATGCACGGTTTTTGCATATAATTTAAAACTTGTTATTCTCAAGTGAGGCCCTAGGGGTATAGCTCGAAAACCACTGCTTTGGTTCTAACCGCTGCTTAGAGATATTTAAGATCCATCTCTAAGTGAAGATGTCTATTTATTAATTTAAAGTGAGAAACGTTCCTGTATAAAGAATTGTTAGTAGTTATCTTCATGAGACATCTTGCCTTATCCTGTCCACTCAGGAAATCAAACTTTAGATCAAAACTCGGAGCATAAGATAAATCAAAGCAAGTTCTATATTCTTCAGGAATAGTACTATCAAGCAATAGTGATCCAATGTAATGTTTTCTTCATGCTAATAATTGTTTTCTCAAAAGAACCGGGCAGGGAATTCTGGAATCTCAGCATCATCCCCCTAGATCAGTCTTGGAAAAAACATTCTTCATAATCTTACCTGTGAAGTCGCCTTTTTAGCCCTCCCGTGAATCTTCATTTTCCTTTTGATGTGAAACACTCACAATATGGATCGTGAACTCCAGGTTGAGAAGTTTTCAGGTCATCACGTGTTTGAATGCTCTTTACGGAATCCTGGCTGTGTGGTGATCTGTGTGGTCACCCAGGCTCTTGACTGTCTACTTATGATGGAGGGTTTGCTTCCACTGCAAATAGAGACATTTCTCTTTCCTCCAAAGACAAATTCTTAGACATTTCTTACATGTATTGATCTTAAATATGACTCTCAAGCTTTAACCATCACCAAATGTGTAACATTCTGATGAATGACTGTGTTACAGCACTCTCTAGACTGTAAGTTCCCCACAAGATTCTGAGCTACTCCAGGGCCTGCAAGTGAAGGATTCTTCTTTTTATGGTCCTAACACAACCTGACTAACAGAGGACACGGTAAATCTTGAACGACTACCTAAATGAATTAAGTAAATTTGTAGCAAATCATTCAATGAGAAAAGACTGAATTGCATTATTATTTTCAAAAGCAACAGTTAAAAGTTTGTAACTCACTTCATCAATGAGCAAATCTAGTTTATGCCTTCAGAGCCCATAATGCCCCCACACTCTCATGGCTTCAGAAAACATGAGTTTCCAAACCACACAGAGGTCATTTTCATGGTGTAGACTGAACCATCATCCAGTATCTGCCCCTATTTCCAGCCACAGAAAGGACTGAGGGGAACTAGAGTACGTGGCTGGTAGAGCTAATGATGGGAACTATACCGACTGACCTTCTGGGTTCTGACCTTGACCTTGCCATATGTTAGTTGTGTGACTGCGCAAATTACTTACTATCTCTCTACCTATAAAATAGATGGTAGCTAATGTGAGGATTTCATGAGTTAATGCCCCTAAAGTTCTTAGAACAGAGGCAGATATGTCGTAAACATGCAGTAAGTATTGACTCTCTCATATTCATCCTGGGTTAGGGGAAGGAGCCCAAGTTTTGAGTTAGGTAGCCAGGCCTTGAATTCACGTTCTGGCCCTTCTTGGGTAATCATTTAATTTCACTAACCTTGTTTCATGTTGTGTAAAGTGTGGGTAATAACATAGCACTGGGGGTTGCTATTTAAAACTACAGTAGATTGGAGTTCTGATTCCTAGGACTCTTACGTGGAGCAAAACTCCCTGATGGGCCTGCTTTGGAGATGAGCAAGGAAGCCCCTGACAGAGAACTAAATTGTTTTGCATGATAAGCAAGTATTTTGAGCATCCTGGAGCTTGAGATGAGAGCACTAACCTCAGGAAGGTGGGAAATCCAGCAAAATAACCCAGTCTAGGGCTTTATTTGGAGCAATTAAGTCTTAATATCCAAAATGGAGTCACTTGTAAGTTTGGCATCACAGTGGACCATTCCTTATCTTTTTACAAGAACATGCAAAGCTGTTTGTTACACAAGTAGTCATATGTGGGGATACTTTGGGGATTGACAAAATTGGGGCGATGTGTTTATGGTACTGGGTAAGGCAATACCGCAGAAGAGAAGGCAAACAGAAGAGGGATGTAGAGGAGCGTTGGATAGCCTGGCCTGCGAGGTAGGAAGAGAAACCTGGAAAGGTGCGAGGAACAGCAGAGTTCTCACCAGTGGTGAGATGACAATAGAGCTACTTTATTTTTAAAAGGATAAAAAAAAAAGCTAGAGTTAGTGGAGCCTAAGAACCCTGGCATTTGAGCTATACACTCAGCAGTATTCTTAGGACAATTCATCATTCACCCTGTTCACCCTGTTGATTCATATATGATTCAGTGAGTATTAACTAACCCAAGGAAGCTGGGCAAGGAGCAGCTGGTGTACGTGGGGGGCAGCGGAGCATACAGATTCATTCATCGCACGGATGGGGGAGACCTACTGAACATTCCTGCTCCTACTCGCCACAGCTCCACCCCTGGCCTCCCGTCTCCTTTCTGCACAAGAAAACATACTCCCTGAAGGAACAACATCGCCTTTCAGGGGTTCCAGGGCTGTGTTCCTCGGGGAACACAGGCAGGCTTGTATGAGTTTCCCTAAGTCATGTTTGCACTTAAGAGAATGCCTATAGACCGCAAGTTTTAAAATTATTAATCAACTCAGTGAAGGGAAGAGGGACAAACAGAGTTCTAAAAACGTGTGGTTATTTTGCCCACGATCCATTTTCCAGTAAGCGACTACCAAGATAGCCGGAGGCCAAGAATAGGTGACAGCTTTGTTTTCCCAAGACTCGGTCATTGTGATTATTTTTAGATGAAAGCTTTGGAGCCCGAAGCACGGCTCGTAATTATGTTGCTATGATTCTACAACCAGTTGTTTTGTGGAATTAATTCAACCATGACAATTTTAAAGTCACCGCAATTTCTGGAAAAAAAAAAAATCAGAAGATAAAAACTGAAAATTAAAATATTCCAACACACGAAGTGCTGTTGCCTGTCGTCACCTCCTGACTTTCAGCTTTTGAGGCTTGCTTGCCCACTTCCCTGGGGCAGCCCCTCCTCCTGGTTCTACCAATTACTGAAGCCACTGACAGCTCCTCCTTCCGAAGCTCTCCTAAAGACCCCAGCCTGATGGAGCTCCCTTCCTCTGAACAACTGAACGGAGTGTGGATTGTCCACAGTCTTCCTTGGAGCTCCTCATCCTCTCCCGTGAATTCTAGTTCACTTTCAGACGTCTCTCGTCATTTCCAAAGCAGGGTCTGTACTACGTCCAAATTTCACATTACAAAAACAGTATGTCAGATCATGATTATAAAAAATTTGAGAGGAGAGGGGCACCTGGGTGGCTCAGTGGTTTAAGCCTCTGCCTTTGCTCAGGTCATGATCTTGATCCTGGGATGGAGCCCGGTGTCTGTGGCTTCCCCGCCTTCCTCTGCCTGCCTCTCTGCCTACTTGTGATCTCTCTCCTCTCTGTCAAACAAATAAATTAAAAAAAAAAATCATGCCTTTAAAAAAAAAAAATTTGAGAGGAGAGAAAAATTTTCCTGATCTTACCATCCTAATTAATGCTAGTTCTGTACTCATCATTCTAGGGTGTTTCTTCCTAAACTTTACACTTATCATTTCATTGATTTAATTCTAGAGGATATGGGATTTCATATTCTGACTTTTTTCAACTAATATTACATCACAACCATTACCAATATTGCAATATAGCCTTCATAAACACTACTTTAAAGGCTGTGCAATATTAACTATTTTTAAAATCCTTTATTGTTTATTATATTCCACTATTACAAATAATACTGCAGTTGACCTCCTTATACATATAGTTTTTCCAGCGGGTGTATTTATATGTTTACATGCATGCATATATTGGTAATTTTTTTCTTAGGATTGTGTACCAAAAGGAAACTTACTGAACCAAAGAGTGTGATTATTTTTATAGTTTTATTTATTTATTTATTTATTTATTTATTTATTTATTTATTTATTTATTTATTTTTAATTATAAGTCTGTGAATCGTCGGGCTTACACATTTCACAGCACTTAACAATTTGAACATCATATTTTTATAGTTTTAGAAACATCCTGCCAAATGGGTTTCCAAAAGAGTTGGACGCATTTATATCACCAGGAGTATATGAGAATATCAGTTTCTCCAGACTTTCACCAGAATTATTTTCCTAAATTATTTTGTCTTCATATAAACAAAATAGGGTGATATTAGTTCCTTGTTTTAATTTTTTACCATGAATTATTTAAAGCATGAAGAAAAATATTAACCCATGGCCCTGGTTTATCAAATCTTAAGACATTTCCATATTTTCACTAGGTTTATAAAAATAAAATACTACATCTATGGCTGAATTCTCCCTGTCTGCTTATCCAATTCTACTCCCCTCCCGCTTTCCCTCCCTCTACAGAGACAAATGGAATCGATGCTTATCATCCTTTTCTATTTCCATTTTCATATCTTTCAGTTGTGAAGTTCTTGATTACTAACGACGTTAAGCTTTACTGTATAACATAGCGAATATGAAAGTACTGAGGCTCTAGAGTCGGGCAGAACTGCCTTCGCACTCCTGGTTTGCTGCTTGTGAGCCGTGTCTTCTTGAACCTCCCTGTGCCTCAGTTTCCTCATCCCCCAAATGGGGACAATGATCATTCCTACTGTTCTTCATCGTGTTGTTGAGATGAATTCAGTGGAACAGTGCAGGTAAAATTCTTGGTGCAGTGCTCAGCACTCAGTAATACCTTTCATTAGAGCACCTGGGTGGCTCAGTGGCTTAAGCCGCTGCCTTAGGCTCAGGTCACGATCTCAGGGTCCTGGGATCGAGCCCCGTATCGGGCTCTCTGCTCAGCAGGGAGCCTGCTTCCCCCTCTCTCTCTGCCTGCCTCTCTGCCTACTTGTGATCTCTCTGTCAAATAAATAAATAAAATCTTTAAAAAAAATAATACCTTTCATTATCACTGAGTTTCTCTCTTGAATTAACTACCTCTTGTGTTTCTTAAAAAGATTAGTTATCTAAAATTCATGAAACATTTTATCAAACATGACCATGCTTTCTCCTCACAACAGCTTTATGCGAGAACACTGCAACAATCCCAGTTGACAAATGAGGAAACTGAGTCCACGGGGCCCGCTGGGCGCCCTGGTGCTGGCATCTCAAATTTCACACTTACTGGTCGTCCTCTTGTTAACCCTGGGAAGCTAACGAGCTGTTTCATGGTACAACATTTTTGGCTCAGGATGTAATTTTAGTATCGTTCTTTACGATCATTATAGATAGATCCAAGTTTCTCATTTATAATTGTTTTCTATTTTTTTATTATTCTATAGAATGTTCTCTATGAAATATTTATAGCTTTTATAAAACTAGATATACTCTTAAGTTCAACAAAATTGCAACCGATTATATTATATTTACATTGTTAGAGATTTAAGATCTCTAGGTTTGGTATTGCTTTTTCTGAGTTTTTTTTTAATAAGGCAAAGTAAAGGTCTTAAGCATTTTCTGCATCTGAATTTTATCCATAGATGCAGTAACACTAAACATTTTGCCTAAAATAACCCCATAATGATCCTGAGTATTTATGAATAGTTAGCTGGAGTAGGATTAAAATTTTGGGACATATAAACATTTAATTTTAAAAGAAGAGAATAATAACCCTTATTAAAATGTGTTTATAAACTGTATTTCATAAAACTTTTTTATTTTTTTTAAGGCACAAGAGAAAAGTACTCTGGATATAGAGGATCATATATTCTTGCATGCATTAAGAGGACACGTTAATAAATATCAGTTTTGTTTATACAAATCTTAAACTATAAGACAATTTTAAGATGACATTTTGTTAATCATGTTTTTCTCAGTTTATCAGTACTCATTTTTTTTTTTTAATATTCTGACATTTCTCACATTAAATGACATCCTCCTTATCACATTTAAAACAAAAGCAGATTCAGAGAACCCAAGAGGGGTGGGAGTTAAGGAGGCCGCTACAGACAATGTTACAAAGCCCCTGGGCATGGTGGAACGAGGGACCCTTTATGGCAACTGGAGGGGCTGAGAGCATCCTCAGACTCAGGAAAAGTGTGAGTTACAGACATACGATCATGCAAAGGCTATTTACTGAAATAAATACTGAAGTATTTTGAAAAGACCAATATAGATCCTGCAGCCCTAAATCCAGTATTTGTTTTGTTTGTTTGTTTCTAACAGGAGAATAATCCGATTCTTTTTTCTCCCAGAAACCACAGGGTTCAGTATGGGTTACTGGGAGTCTATAAAAACCATCTCTTTATAAATGACAGTCTGGCCGTCACCTGGCAATCTGCCCAATCACCCAGCTCCTCACTGTAGCAATACTCTGGCTCTGGCCCTTTGCCAGTATCTGTAAGGGGATCAGGGCATATGAGCTTCACAGTGGCTCTCGAGGTCTCCTTCTTCTGGCACCTTCTCTGGGAGGCAGGCTGTCACCTCCGCAGAAAGCCAGTTCGCAGCCTACAAACTTTACCTTCCAACCGAGGTTATATTAAGAGGAGAAAGCCCACACATACCGAAGGATTTTAAGGAAATTCATCACAAGCCCCTGGATGAAAAGGCAACAGGAAAATTCCAGTGCCTGGTAGCAGCTTCCCTCGTGGCAGGTAGGTACCTGGAGGGTGATGACTATCTCGGCCCTGGAAACACAAGAGACATACGCTCTCATCGGTTAACTGTGACTCATTTCCTCTAAGAAATTTTAAGCCATCTGTTCTAAAAGATGGTATGTGGGAAGAAGAAAATTCCTTAAAAAAATTATGTGGTAAAACCCAAACTCAAAACTGGAGCAAAAATGGCATTGCTCTTCTGTGCACAGAGTTTCTAGAAACAGCTTGAGGCAGCAGGATCAGGAGCTGGACGAATTCAGGGGCCGTTTTAGGGCAAGTCAGGGTGGGATTAGATGTTCCAGTCTGTGCTGTTCTCCTAAGCCTGCCATGATCTAAAACTTAGCTCTTGGGCCTGGGCCAGAACCAGACTGATGTTCAAGGGTGAGCAAATAAGTGAGCAGCGTTCAGGCACTGCTGTGCAGAATTCTCTGGTTAATGCCTCTCACTCTGTTCTTCCCCAACATTATCAAATGCCCCCAACTCAATCCCTCCTGAGTGTTGCTATAGGTTCCTCCTGCTGAGATCATGTATTTTTTTAAAGACGATGAACATAAATGCTAACCACTATCTCTTTCTTGTGGTCTCAGTCGAAGACAGTCATCCTTCACTGATCTTTCATGGCATAAATAACTTGCCTAACTTTTCTAGGGCTAAGTTTGCTCCAGAACTTCATTAGAAAATTATCTGTAATAATAATAGTAATAATAATAATAATAGTGATGATGATAAAAGAACCTAGTAAGTAATATAAAAATGTGTCTAATGAATCCAATTAGGAAAATATCATAACTTCATGTATACCTTATATACATACATACGTATTTGTAATTTATTTTGTAATCATTTGTCCTACATGTTGAAGAGTGTGAATTTAATTATAGATGCTTTGTTCATTGTTAATTCATCTCATATTCTCTGTGAACACTTATGATAATGAATGTATTTGATATTCAGGCGGCTTTTCTGTGCTTTCATTTTGCAGTTCAGTAATTGGTGATTCAAGGTTCATTAAAAAGCAGAAGTCTCAATTACAATAATGAAAGTATAAATTAGTTATTCCACTAGATTTTAAAAAACTTTTAAGTCTCCTTGGATTTTAAGAAAAGTCTGTAAGATATTATTCTTTCCAAATTCAGTTTTAGGTAGTTAAAAACGTTAAATATGGGTTCCCCGAACATAACATTGCAAAATACCAGAAATCTTTAAGAAATACCTTGTTTGTGGCTCAAAGTACAGAAAAAAAGGACCAACTTTAATTCATTAATTTTAATTTAGTCCAGATATGTTCAAAATACAAGGTGCTCTTCATTTTCAAAAATGGAGATGCATTTCAGATGCATTTTCAAAAATGTGTTTAAAATGCCACAACATATGTTGAAATTTTGAGATATACATGAAACAGTTAAGTCCACACAATATTAGTTTACTTATATCTATTAAATATACTATAAATATACTAATTTCTACCACCATATTTAACATATATTTATAACCACTACTATGTATTACATAGTATTACTTATTTCACTACATTTTAAAGTGATCTTTCGGGGTACCTGGGGGGTTCATTGGTTAAGTGTCACACTCTTGACTTCAGCTCAGGTCATGATCTCAGGGGTATGAGCTTGAGCCCCAGCCAGGTTCTGCACTGGGCTTGGAGCCTGTTTAGGATTCTCTTACTCCCTCACTCTCGACCACTCCCCTGCCCTCAAAAAAAAAAAAAAAAAAAGTGATTTTTAATTTTTTTAAAGATTTTATTTATTTACTTGGCGGGGGGGGGGAGCACAAGCAGGGGGAGTAGCAGGCAGAGGCAGAGGGAGAAGCAAGCTCCCTGTGGAGCAAGGTGCCTGACATGGAACTTGATCCCAGAACTCAGGGATCATGACCTGAGCCCAAGGCAGACTGAGCCCCTACATGTCCCAAAAGTGATCTTTTAAAAGTTAATCTATCTTTTTTAAAAAATAGATTCCGGGGCACCTGGGTGGCTCAGTAGGTTAAGCCTCTGCCTTCGGCTCAGGTCATGATTTCAGGGTCCTGGGATCAAGCCCCGCATCGGGCTCTTTGCTCAGCAGGGAGCCTGCTTCTCCCTCTCTCTGTCTGCCTCTCTGCCTACTTGTGGTCTCTCTCTCTCTGTCAAATAAATAAATAAAATCTTTAAAAAAAAAAAAAATAGATTCCAAGTTTTGCAGATTGAATTTAAGTCAGGCTAAGTGACTTCTTCAATCAGTATGTTGTTGATCAAAATAATTCAGAGTAACCTGTAAGATGAAAGACTGTAGGCACTGGAGTACAGAGTGACTCCACCTTTCCTTAGAGATAATTTGGGTTAGAAAAACCCCAAACAACCCTTGCCTTATTGATACATATATATGTTTACACAATAGAAAATTTAAAAGCGAAGTAAGTCAATCTTTCATACCTGTCCCTAGTTTTCCTGCTCTACTTGGGTACTCAACAAATATTTACTGAGGGAATAAGTAATGATTATTTTATACTATCTTCCTTCTGTTTTTTAAAATATGTATTATTTTTATAATCAGAAAAAAAAAAGAAATTAGTTTCCTCATAAACCTGAAAATTGCAGCTATACTGGTATTTTGTTTTCTGAAAATGTAATAATTGTTAAAATTCTAGACCTCCATTTTAATTTTAGCAAAAAGGCCTAATCCTTAAATTAACCCAGATCATTCTTGGGATTGTTTTCGTGCCATTAACTGTACTTACAGTTCCGGAGATCACTATTTTTTTCCATTGTATAAGCAATATGGGGAAAACTCTTTGGATGAAAACTTAACAAAAGTTAACAGCGTTATCAAATTGAATTCTCTTCTACTACCCAGAAGTGAAAAAGCTACTAAGAAAACCATGTTAACGTTTGAAAATTATTTGAATAGAGACGTTGTAACCAATTAACTACTTTTGATAAGTGAAAATCTTGTCGATCTAAGCGAACACAGTAAATTTCACACATTTGTTGTTTGCTCCTGGAAGTACCTTGGATAGTGGCAAATTTTTCTAACTGGGACAGCCGCTGCCAGGACTGGCCCAGTCAGAACTACTCAGAACTTTCTCTTGCAAGTTTGTGTGTCCAAGTGGGATTCCGAGCCTACTAATCCCTTTGGCTTCTCTCAATTCTGCCTTCCCCTGCTGTTCAAAATGGAAGGTGCTTATATATGTAGGTTTCAGTCCATGTTGCTATGTGCTGCCTTCCTGATAACCCATCCTTGGTTTCCTGTCCTCAGAAACATTGTCATCAAGCTTTATAGAACCCCGACTTTACTATTGAAAACAAACCCAACTCCTTTATATCTTTATCCTCGCAGATTGTTTCAGTTGGTTTCTCTGGGAAGCAGACACTAAACTGGAGTAGGAGTGCAAGAGGTTTCTTGGAGGGTAGCACCTGTGAAAGATGAAAGGGGAGGGAAACAGGATTGGAAAGGGAAGACTCAGATCCCAGTGCGGATCTGACCAGGTCTCAGTCAAGCCAACAGAGAGCTAGAAAACAAAGGCTGATGATCACAAGGGTTCTGCATGGGAAAGAATGGCAGGCCCCAATGTCTCTGCCATGTTCAGTCCCAGGCTGGAGCTATCCAGGAAAAATGGGCCTGCCCTCAAAAGCTGAGGCAGATCCTGCAGGTGCTAACTGCAGGAGCCCAGCAGTCAACTACATTCCTCGTGGCTGAACACCAGTGTTTTTTTCTGGAAGGAAGATCAGAGACCTGCAATGCCAGTGCAGCCTCATAGATTAATTCCTCCACTGCCCCCAAATCTGCAATCTTAAAGTCCAACATTCTCCCCACTCACCCTAATGCCCCACCTTTCCACCATTCCCCCCCATTGTCATTATATCTGCTCTTCGATTTCATGAGAATCTTCCATTCCCTTTATTCCCTCAGCTTTCTATCAACATTTCACCCCTCTCTTGACTTCACTGTTCTCTCCAGATAGGCTAGACCCAGATTCTCATCACTTCACCCATTCTCTAGCCAATATCCTTAAATTCTTTGCCCCTTTCCCTAAGTGCCCACACCACAAAATCCTGTTATTTTATCTGCCTTCTTTATTCCTATACTCAAACTGCTGGCTGCAGCTAAAGAAAACTCATACAACACCACAGATTAATGTCACATGGTTTCCAATCTTAGCTGAACCCTAAACATCATACAGAAATCCTATAATTAGGTACTTCCTTCTTGCACAGCATCTGAAGAAAAATCTCATAATTTGTTTTGCAACATATTAAAGAGCATGATGGGAAAAGCATGGGTTTTGGGATCATATGGATTACGTTTGGATGCTAGCTCTTTACTGCCTGTATGACCTTACTTCTCTGGGTCTTTTTCTCCCAATCTTTAAAATGGAGCTAATATTGCCTGTTGATGATGGATTGTTTTATTTACTTTTTAATTTTAATTCCAGTATAATTAACATGCAGTGTTATATTAGTTTCAGGTGTACAATATAATGATTCAGCAATTCTATGCATTACTCAGTCTCATTATAGTAAGTGTACTCTTAATCCCTTCCACCTAGTTCACCCAGCCCCCTTCCCCTCCTCTCTGGCAACCACCAGTTCATTCTCTTATCGTTGTGTCTGTTTTTTGTCTTTTTTTTCCTTGTTCATTTTTTAAATTTATTTTTATTTTTTAAAATTAAAAAAAATATTTTATTTATTTATTTGACAGAGAGAGACACAGTGAGAGAGAGAACACAAGCAGGGGGAGTGAGAGAGGGAGAACCAAGCTTCCCGCTGAGCAGGGAGCTCAATGCAGGGCTCAATCCCAGGACCCTGGACTAATGACCTGAGCCAAAGGCAACCTTTTAATGACTGAGCCACCCAGGAGCCCTAATTTTTATTTTGATGACAGATTGTTTTGAGGATTACATAAAATATTTAATTGGTTTAGTGAGGAGTCTCAATTCATTTAAAATACATATTTTAAAGTCTCACTATTGCTATCAACTATATTTTATTAAAAAGCTGCCTTTCCACTGAGTTCGTCTCAATGCAATTCCATAATATTTTGGTCATTTTAAGTTATTAAAACAGTCGTCTTCTCCACTAGTGCTTTTATGTAGGAGGCCGTGTGTGTGTGTGTGTGTGTGTGTGTGTGTGTGTGTAGTGAAGGTGTGAACTGCTTTCTCGAACTCCACCCTTCTCTCCATATACTTATCCTCTGGTGTCTGAATAGGAAGACAGGCAGGGGAGAACTTGTCTCTTTATACATTGTCAAGTTTGCTGTCCCCCTTCATTGCAAATGACCTTGCATCTTTTCTATAGGCTCAGTTATGACCTGGTGGTGACTACAATAAGTTCCATTCACAAATATGTCAATCCTAAGCAGTTTCAGTAAACACCGGTATCTTGGAAGACTTCACTTTGTCTTTCCTTTAAATTCCATCCCTCCCAGCTTTGCCTCTCACTCAAAGGACTGCTCACATGATTTAGTGGTTTATGTCTTACCTACTTTCTCATTGGCCGTTGCAACCCAACTTGGAGCCAAAGGTACAGATGGGATTAATTTTCTGTATCTCCCAGGAATCATGGACTTGAGATGAGATATTCTCATCCTCTTGGCCTGGTCACACCACAGATGAGGAAATTGAGGCACAGACAGGCCGAATAACTTATTTGTCTTCTATTCACCTTTGTATAGTTGAATGTATCTGCTAGGAACACAATTAAGATTTTTCAAATCTACTGTCAAAAGGGTTTCTTAGTTTCCTTTTTTCCATTATTATAAATAATTATTTGAGATTACAACAACCCACAATAAATTTAGTAATTTGTCATTTTTATGATATGGAAGAGGTTATATATCACAGCCCTTGTAATACCCTTGATACACCAGAATTATCTGTCCCTTGGAAATTTTTAGACTTCATCCACAAATCTGTCCCTCTCAAGTAGCAATTGTTCTGTAGGAGCTATTTCAATTGTTACTGGATGTTTTAATTTTTCTACATTTTGTTGGTTTTGATATTTTATATTTTTGTAAACATTAACCTCTCTGAGTTTTCCTTATATATTGCACAAGATAGTTCCTTCTCATTTTAAAATACTACTTTTATCCTTTGTTATATCACTCTTCAATCCTCTGGTTGTTGTTTGCCCAATACGATAAATTTATATAAGAAAAATATACGTAGGATAGTTTAACTTAATCAGATCAGAGATTTGTATCCATAGAATTTAAGATTTATAAATGCAACATTTATTTTTCACTAAAAAAGATTTTTTTGAATGCAATATTTCAAATGAGTTTAACATGGTTTGATATTAAATATGGTGTTTTTGGTACTATTTTATTCTTTAATGATTTAGTTTATACTTTTAAAAAGTACCCTCCCAAAATATTAATAATCTAAATTTCATCTAAGCAACTATATTTACACACACACACACACACACACAGAAATATACACAGTCAATATTTTCATTACTTATTTTTATTATTGCTGTTTACAAGAGCAATTACCAAAATACTTAAGTTCAGTAATAAATGTCTTTGTTTTTAAGATTCTTCTCATGGTTTTTTCATACTATCACAACAAAACAAAAATATGCCAATTTATAACATCAGGCTTGGTCATGGTTAGGTAGTTCTTAGGTTCTTAAACCTGTGCTATGATAACTTTTAATCTTTCTGAGAAATATGGATACTGGGTGTGGGGGAAATCAGAGTTCATTACATACTCAGAATCTATATAAATAAAAAAGTGGTTACAGTTTACTTCATATACATAATATTCTCACTTAATATTTATGTTATTTTAATTGCATTAGATCTGTATCCTTTCAAGTTTAATTAGTAGGAACACAAAAATTTTTATCTTTGGTGCCAACTACCAAAAAGAAAGATGTTTTTACTATTTCCTTTTACTCTGTAATAGGTATTGAAATATTTTACATAGTCTCAGGTTCACATGTTCTTTTGTGTGTTTAGTAGCATGCCCTCCACATTGGCAAAAAAAAATGTAGAAAACCTGAGCAAATGATTAAAAAAACAAAACCCAAAAACACTGCTTGAGTGGAAGTTGGCAGAGTTTTAGAATAACAAATAACAGTAACAAATAACAAATAAATATAAATAAATATAAACTCACAAAGCACCAAGATATATCTGCAATAATTCATACATTTCTTACAACTGTATAAAAAAAGTTTGGTGTTTAATAAATATTGTACCTAATATAAGGCTATGGTAACTATAAATCATGAAAATAAGTATAGTTTGATATAGCTATATAGCTTCTGATAATTCTTTCTGGAATTTATTATTATTATTTTTTAGGCTTCTTTCTGAACCTCAACTATTCAAGTTTTCTAAACTTGAATACCTATTCAAATGAGTTAATGCACATTTAAATCAGGAAAAGGAACCAATTACATCCTTTCATGTTTCTCTCACTTTCTATTCTCAGGAAAAGCTGACCCTTGGGCCAACTGCTCATGATTTGGAGAAATAAATGGAACTCTATGGGAGACTAAATGTAAAACTGCAATCAGATAAATTACAACAGGGATGTGGTAAGTAATAGACTACACAACTTAAATGTAACTTAACCTCTAAAATCTTTAAGTGACCCCAAAGTGTTTAAATAGAAACAGGAGGCCTTTGTTAGCAAACTTCTAAAACAGGAAAAAGTATCACTGGACTCAAATTCTTGTTGAGGGTAGAGACTTGCTTCTTAGTTTATCTCTTATTCATGTGCCAGGTGTAAAACCTTCCTTCTACAGTGCTCCGCCAATATTTATTAAATGAACTCTTTTGTATCTAAATGTTGGAAGGATCCTAATATTGCCAGTGAAAAGATTCAAGGAAAGGATGCTGCACTCTTTTGTTCTTCCTCAGCATACTTACTCTTGTACTCCGGGTTCAGGTGAAGAGTGGGAAGTGACTAGACGTAGGAGAAACGTGATGGTGTAAGGTGTCAGGAAGTAAATTTACGGGCCCTCCCTGAACCCTCTGGTCTTTTTCTTTTCTGCTTTTCCCTGCGCACATTCTTGTATAGGAGAAATTTTGCTACCCGCTTCCCGTACCCCCCCGCCCCCGCCATTGAATTTGAGAATTCAGGAACACGTCTTCTTTTTTATACCGCAGTGATCTATCAATGATGCTTCTGCAATGCATGATGACTTTAATCCCAATCCCAAATAAGACTGGGAGTCCCTCAATCCCTCCCGGGCTAGCCTTTTATCTCAAGCAGTTACGCTGCAGGGACAGGTCTTCCAAGTCTCCTTCAGAGAGGTGCCCCGAGGGCCTGAGGGATTACCCAGGGGAGGGCGGTACCGAAAAATACAGCCCGGAGGCCAAGTTCTTTTCATCTTCTCTTATCCCTCTGGGCGCTAGGATGGGGAGGGAGGGATGCAGCTGGAGCGTCGAGGCGACCCATCAGTCACCGGCTGAGCAAAGCGGCGTAAGGGTACCCGGCGGGACCTGCCCGCAGTTCCCGCCCCGCGCCGCGCACGCATTATGTAAGCGCCCGAGGCCCCGCCCCCCAACCAGGCCCCGCCCCCACACGGCCCGGACTCGGGCTCCGGCTCTGCCGGCGGAGGGGGCGGAGAGAAGCCGCAGCTGCAACTTCGCCTGGAGGCTCTGCGCCTACCCTGGGCTCAGCCGGGGACCCAGCCGCCGTCAACGCGGAGCCGCTGCTTCCCCGGCCCGGGCCTCAGCCCAGCGGGCTCGGCCATGGCAGCCGCCGGCGCCGCGGCGTATCTGGCCCCTGCGTTGCCCGCCGGTCGCTGAGCAGCCGTTAACCAGAGCGCCTGCCCGCCCTCCCGCTCTTGCCGCCGCGGCCCCAGGCTCTGCACAAGTTTCCGCCGCCGAAGAAGCAGCAGGCGAAGGCGGGGGAGGACGGTCGAGGGGAGTCGTGCGCCCCTGGCCCTCCCGCCCGCTATGTGGGGGCGCTTCTTGGCCCCAGAGGCCGGCGGCCGGGACAGCCCCGGCGGAGCCCGCAGTCTCCCGGCGGGTAAGTAACGGGACAGTCCCCCCGCTGGCGTGGGGGTTGCGGCCGACCAAGGCGCCTCGGGACCCCGCCGCCGCTCCCCTTCCTTCTCAGGCCTGGCTTCCCCCGGGCCGCCTCCCCGACGCCGCCGCGCGCACGCCCTCCCGGTTTCCTCCCGGCTGCAGGCACCCTGGCTGACATCTGGCGGGCCGCGTCCCGGCCCCGTCCGCCCCGCATCGTTCGGCTCGGCGTCCAGCCAGCTCCTCCTCGAGCCGCAGTCCCCGCGCCCCAACTTAAAGCTCGCCTGGGCCTCCTCGGGTTGCGCTTTGTTGTCCGGCCTCTTCCTTTTCCCTCGTGGGGTGTGTGGATAACGGGCTCACGGAGGAGCTGAGCGAGAAGGTCGCCGCGACCGTGCTGCGGCGGCGTCTCGGGGCGCGCCTGGGAGGGCCGGGGTCTGCTGCTGCCCACGCCCGCAGCTGCTACTTGGGGCGTTTCGGGGCGGGAGGAGGTTGCTGGTGATGCGGTCTCTTCCGTAAGTGATCCCGGAGGGGACTTCTGCCCCTCGGTGAAACCTGGTCACCTCCCCGCAGCCCTCTCTGGCGTAAAGGGAGGACACGTTCTGCATGAGCCAGTCGGTCTGTGAGCAGTGGGGGCGTTAATGCGTTTACTTCTCCCTGGCCCCTCAAGGAAGATTTTGGAGATTACCGCGTTCAGTGTGTGAAGGGAGCGGTTTGTATCGGACAGCCATTTCATGCCTGCATCTACTTAGAAGTTGTGTAGGAGCCACCAAATTAGGATAAATCCCTACCCCCCCCCCCCATTAGGAATAAAAAAAAATAAGGCTTGGATTGCCTGTGACGAGTTATTTGACACTGACGGTTCCTCCAGTCACTTTAATTGGATCTTGAACCGTTTTGGGAAGCTGAAAGTTATGTAGGCCTTTTACCCCCCCAAAATTGCCATAAATACAGACGCAAAATTTTTCCTACAACTTTAGGTGTTTCTAGAACCTCTAAGTAACCTTGTCCCACAAAATGTTTGAGTTCCACTTGTAACTGAAATTTTTGTGTACATTCAAAGCTATTTGCAAAACAAAGTAGAAGCAGTATTTTAAGTGTGAATTTTTTTCTGATAGTATTTTCTACTGTTCGAAATATATCAGGCACAGTTGCTATTAAAATTTCAAATAATGCAATTTTGTGATAGTCTAGAAATTTGTGATTTTTAAAGACATACTTTACTAGTTATTAGGGGGATGTAATTGACAAGTAGAAATTGTATGTATATTTAAGGTGTACAGCTTGTATAAGTGCATCATGAAATGATCTCCACAGTCAAACTGGTTAATATATCCATTACCTCATAGAGTTAACCATATTTTTGTGAGTGGTAAGAACACTTAAGATTTACTCTTTTAGCAAATTTCAAACGTACGGTACAGTATTGTTAACTATAGTCATCATATTGTACTTTTAGATGGAGACATAGATAAATTTTAAAATCCAGGGTTAGATTTAAAACCATTCTCTTAAGTCTGGTCTTGCAACACTTTTAGAAATAATGGGATTTAATGTGGGCATGAATTTAGTAAGAAAAATGTGAGTAGGAATTATTTTCTCTAAGATGTATACTACTTGTCCAAAAAAGGGGAGACTGCAGTTAAGAGGTTTCTGATGCTTACTGCATATTTGAAAATCCTGCAATCAAAGTAACTAAAGTAAGTGAGAAGAGGCTTCATTATCCCTAGAGGTTGGATGGAGTGGTTTCAATTTATAAGTACATGTCAGAAGCCATCTGTAATATCTTTGTAACCTAACCTCTTTAAATAGATTTGTAATAATATGTTTGGAAGTATAATATCACCTGAGCATTGTATCCATTTTTCCATTGTTTTCCATGAGGAAGAAAACATCCTAGTGCTTAGAAGTTAAGTAGCTGAAGGAAGGACTTTGAGGTTGTATTGCAGCCTTTAGACCTTCGCTGTAGCAAAGAACATAGTGGAAGGAGATACTTTATAAGCAGTACTCAAGTTGAAGTAATTTGGACAGGATATCTTTACAAAGTGTATATTTTATCTCAGTTTTTTTTTTTTTGATAATGATAAACCATTGGTACAATAGGACATATCTTTAAAAAAATTTTTTTCAGCTATATGCTGAGAGTGGATTACTTTTACAGTAATAATGATATAATTTTTGTTATGCTTCTTTATTTTCTTGAATGAATAAGTATTCTTTTTTAATATTTTATTTATTTGAGAGAGACAGATAATGAGAGAGAGCACGAGAGAGCACGAGTGGGAAGAGAGGGAAAAGCAGCGTTTCCACTGAGCGGAGAGCCCAATGTAGCCCAATCTCAAGACCATGATCCAAGCAGAAGGCAGACTCTTTTTTTTTAAAGATTATTTATTTATTTATTTGACAGAGAGAGAGAGAGAGAGAGACAGACAGACAGACAAGTAGGCAGATAGGCAGGCACAGAGAGGTGGAAGCAGGCTCCCTGCCAAGCAGAGAGCCCCGCGTGGGGCTTGATCCCAGGACCCTGGGATCATGACCTGAGCTGAAGGTAGAGGCTTTAACCCACTGAGCCACCCAGGCACCCCTTCGAAGGCATTCTCTTAACCAACTGAGCCACCCAGGCGTCCCATGAGCAAATAAGTATTTAAAATTATTTTTTAGTTAGTTTCATGAAGTTATACCATAGATGAAAAACTTAAGCATAGTTCCTTTTACAAATGAGCAGATGGTGAAGGTCAAGATAACGACCTCTGAGTTGATTTATGCAGGGATTTCTTTTCCTTTCTGAGAATTTGAAGAAAATTTATATTTTTGAAATAATGTCCAGTATATCTTTTGACTAAATTGAGTGATTGAGCTTTCCTGAAAACAAAGGGCTATCTTCTTATCAAATTTGTCAGCATTTGTTTTGGTTCTCAGGGCCAATACAAAGACCAGGGGTAAGTAAATAATTTCTGGTATTGAAATGAGTTTATTTCAATATGTGGGTTAATTATAGGTATCCTAAATATGATTTGTTTCTACAAATATCTAACTAAACTAAGGAGAAAATGAAAGGTATTGTAGAACCAGCTGAAAACACTGAAGGGAACATTTTTTTTTTAACTAATGGCAGTAAAAACAAATAGTAATAACAAGCGTGAGTTGGAAACTCCTGAACTTTTGACCTTTTCTTTAGTATTTAATTTTGTTTTCGTACCTATAGTTTTTTTTAGCTTTATAGAGTAACTATATAAATGTAAATAAGATGAATATGTTCTTATATTTCCATACAAAGAAAAAACAAAAGCCCCCTGATCCCACCTCTTTTTCTATTGGCAATTAGGGTTAGAAAGTTAATTTTAAATAGGACAAGTCTTTTATGTTTTTGGTTGAGTGCATTTGAGAATACACTACTCTTCAAAATGTACAATAGTTTCAAAGTTGGTTGAAGGATGGGTGTATTTCCCTTAGGTTTTTTGTTTTGCTTTGTTTTTTAGAGAGGGAGGGGCCGAGGGAGGAGAAGAGAGGGTATCTTAAGCAGGCTTCATGCCCAGTGCAGAGCCTGACATTGGGACTTGATCTCACATCCATCCCTGAGATCATGACCATGACCTGAGCCGAAATCAAGAGTTGGGATGCTTAACTGACTGGGCCACCCAGGTGCCTCTATCTCCCTTATGTTTTAAAAATCTAGTATGATATAGTAATATTTTGAGTACTTATACCTAGTTATACTGAATTTTATTCATTTTATAAATCATACTTTAAAAATATTAATATAGTCAACCCTTACAGCATTTTGGGGTAGGATATGATAGTTTTAAAGTGTGCTAAAATATGATGTTATAGAAAATATAAGCTCTGAAGAAATGTCATTTGTTTAGTGCCTTAAGCTTGAAATCTACCTCTTCCTAGGTGATGCTTTGCCATAAGGTGTTTAGTGATGTCATAATGATAGTGGCGGTAACTGGTATGATTACATCAGATACTAAGTTTTTCTGCTGTGGTTCGAATTAGATGGATCTAAAAGTACTGTGGTAACAATGAAACATAACTCTTTCACCTAAACTCAGTTGGCCATGTTCTATTATAATAGGCATTGGGAGGTGAGGGGTGAATCTCAACTTTAGTGATGACTTTTGTGAAATGAACTTGATTAGTAACTGGAATTTGATCACTTCTTGGCTTGAATGAAGCTGGTTAATTAATCTGAGGCCAGACAATAAATGGTGAGTTGGCAACCACTATTGTCATGTTGTGAATATTTCTGTATGTTGAGAACAGAAAGGTTTTACAGAGTCATGATTTTTCTGATTGGGTGAAATGTTTGTATGTGTATTCTGAAGACATGAAGAGTCCTAGATAGTATTTTATTGAGTGATGGCTTAATTAGTGGGAACTAATGTATAAAATGTACATTAAAAATTAATAATGTCATCATCTAGATAACTTCCAAAGCTGCAATGAAATACTAATTATTATTATACTTTAAGGGTATTTGTATTTTACACTGTCAAAAGGTAGAATTTGTCATATATGATCTTTCATTTTAAGTGCAGGAATGATCAACATAAAATGAACATCAAATTGCTCCTCATACTAATATTTTACTTCCACTTTCTATTTCTGTTTAATTAAAAAAATCCATTGTTATTACCTAGCATAGCAGTTGGCACATAATAAGTACTTGGTAAATGTTTGTGAGTCATTCTTTCAATAAATATTATGTAGTAGGCATTGTACTAGTCTCTAGGGATACATCACTGAACAAGAAAGATAAAGTCCCAGCTCTAAGGGAGTTTACATTCTAGTGAGGAGGAAGCTGTCTGTAAGTAAACTAACAAGAGAATTCACCTGGTAAGTGCTGTGAAGAAAAAGGAAACTGATTGAGGTGGCTGAAGATGGATAGAGCTACTTTGGATAGGCTGGTCAGGGAAGGCCTTTCTGAGGAGGTGATTTTGAGCTGAGGCCAGAATGATGAGAACCAGGCATGAGGGCAGGAGTGTTCAGGTGGAGGGTACAGAAACATCTCTACAGTAAAAATGAGGAGTTTGAGGAATATCAAGAGCCAGTAAATCTGGAGCATAGAGAGCAGGGATGTGAGATGAAAGAGGCCTGATAATGTAAGGCATTATAAGGAGTTTGGATTCTATTCTATGTGGGGGGGAAGCTAGCTATGACAGGGGAGGAGAGATGACTTTATTCATTCACCAGAGAGTGTCTACTACGAGTCTGACTCTATTCTATGTATTGGGGAAACAAAGTAGAAATTCTCTATTCTTGGTGTTTACAGATCACTCCTGGCTTTTTTGTGGGGGAAAGAAATTATGGAGGGGTGTGGGAAAGAAGAGCAGTAGGTAAGCCAGTTAATAGGTCGCTGTAGTGATTAGGTGACAGGTGACTGCTTTGATCATAGTGGTAAGATCAAATTTGGAGAGAAAAGAATTGATTTGGAATATTGAGAAAGCTGACAGGATTTACTAATGTTTTGGAGATGGAAAAGGAGGGAAAGAGAAATCAAAGATGCTATCTTAGTTTTGGCTTCAGTAATTATAGTGGATGGTAGTGCCATTTCCTGAGGCAGGGAAAAGTGAAGAAGGCAGGTAGAATTGAGTTCTGTTTTGGCCATGTGAAGTTTGAGATGCTTTTTAGAAGTTCAGGTACGATATTGAGTCTGGAGCTCATTGGGGAGATGCGAGAGGTGGAGGTATGAATGTTTAGAGATATCTGAGTGTAAATGGTGTTTATAGGTGGTCATAGAGAGTCACTATACTTTCAAGACAACAGATGATCAAGCTCTGGAACATTTAATGTTTTCTGTCAGGTAGAGGAAGAGGAACAATCCAAAGAAATAGAGGGAACAGCCAGTGAGTTCAGAGTAAAACCAGAGTGTGATGTTCTAGAAGAAAGGAGGCTGACGGAAAAAGTGATCACCAAAGTCTTATGGTTCTAAGGGGCCATGTAAAATGAGTCAGAAGAGAATGGATCAATGTCACTGGCCAGTTTCAGTGACAGACTCTTAAAAGTTTAAAACTGGTGGGAATTAGAGATTCTTGAAATCCACTCAATTCTTTATTGCATAGAGATTAATACATAAGTACTAAATAGAAGTTTGTGTTGGTTTCTCCCTACTACTTCTCAAGCTAGGATGACCAACTAGGTTTGCCTGGGATGCCCAGTTTTAAAACTAGGGGAAGTGTCTCCTGGGATGCCTTACATTGAACAGTGGCTGACTCTCGACTTTGCCCAGGGCACCTAAAATGGTGTAAGTAAGTGTTCTTCCCATCAGAATAGATTTTCTCAGTCAGGGAACCTAGACTTTGGTAATTAGTTTTATTTAATGGTTTGGCCTGAGAATCTGCCTCACAATAGTGACTCTGCCTCTATTTTTATTTCCCCGCGTCGTAAGTGGATTTAAGACTTCATTACATTGTGCTAAATTAATTCAAGTCATTGATTAGATTATAAACTACTTTAAAGAATGAGTTTAAGATCAAGAGCTTTGTTTCATGCCTTTTCTATATGGTAGATGTCTAGTAAATAAATCTGATTGCTTTATTGATGCTACTTTTCAGTACTAAAATTCAGAGTTAGAGATGAACTATAGTTTTTAGTTATCCTTCTGGAAGAGAATGGGATGAAAGATTTGGACTACATTTTATGTAAAATTCAAAGTTTTCTACAAGGTGGTTATATTGCTTTTGTAGAGGCAGATGTTGTGTGTTTATTGACCCTAAGAAATATATATTGTCTTGCCATGACATTACAGAAGCTTTCTAGAAGCTTTCTCAGTAGTATTGAGTTGAGGATTGCATCTCATTTGAGGAATAATGTACTGAAAAGTTTGACTAGAAATTAAGTTCTTTAATTTTGGGGAGATATTTGTTAATTTTCTCAAAACTTTATTTTGAAATGTTTTAGAATTAAAGTTGTTTTTTTTTTTTCAATTAATTATTTATTTTGGCCTCCACATCTGGTGAAGAGCCCAAACCTGAGCTGAGAACAAGAGTTAGATGCTTAACTGACCAAGCTAGCCAGGTGCCCCCTAGAACTAAAGTTTTGTTTTAGTTTTGGCATTTAAATATGTGTGGCATTTAGGCATGAGTAAACAAAGGGCTAACTAAGAAATAATTAGCTTACTCAGCTTCCTTTGGAGGCTAATGGCTACATAAATAAAAGCAACATTTATTAGGCCTAACTACTTCTTTATTTAGGAAAACTTTTTTTTTTTTTTTTTAGGAAAACTTTTTGATTGGGATTTTTATTTTCTCCCAGGTACTGTTGATCCTTCTAAGTTTTGGCATAATTTGCTACCATGTAGAATATTTTTTCTAGTGGCACTATGAAATAGTTATAGTCAAAGACAAAGGAAAACCTCTGGAGTACCATTTGGTATACTTTCTCCACATTTGTAGTGGTTTTATTAAAAACCTCTCATTTTTACTAGTTTATAAACAGAATAGGCTTAGGAGAGATTAAATTAAATGTGGCCTTCATTCTAAATGGCTACCAATGTACTTCTTTTGAATGTAGCATTTCAAGTAACCAGAAGATAGGACTTTTTCCCTTTTTACACATATATGAGTACTTGGCACATATTTATTGGTTTGAATTCATACTTTTTCTGTGTAAGGCCAACCACTTGTTTATCTGATCATTGTTCTTAATTGAAGTAATCTTAACCTCAACCTGAACCAAGAAAGGTCTTCCTTGTTATGGCAGAATTGTAAATAAGGAAATTCAGAATCGTATCTGAAGAATATAGTCTTACACTTTTTGTGGTAATGTGTCTTAAATTATTTAAAGTAGTTGTTGAATGAACTTCTCTATATTTTTATGTTAGAAAGCGAAGATGACTAGTTTTTTATTTAAAATTCAGTTTTTATTTAGATTCCCACCAATAGTTCCTTTTCTCCACATCCTTGCCAATATTTGTTATTTCTTGGCTCTTTGATGATGGCCGTTCTAACTGGTGTGAGGTGGTGTCTCATTATGGTTTAGATTTTCATTTTTCTGATGGTTAGTGATTGGTTAGTACCTTTTCATGTACCTGTTGGCTATTTGTATGTCTTTTTTGGAAAAATACCAAATCAGGTCCTCTGCCCATTTTAAAATCTAACATGTATGTGTGTGTCATGCACACACACACACATTATATATTATATACATTATATAATATACAATACACACACATTATATATATATAATATGTATATATATTTGGCTGTTCAGTTGTATGAGTTTCTTATATATTTTGGATATTAAGTCCTTTTCAAAGGGGCATTTGGGTGGCCCAGTTGGTTAGGTGTCTGACTTTGATCTCAGCTCAGATTTCCATCTCAAGGTCTTGAGGTCAGATCCCATGTTGGGCTCTGGCGGGTATGGAGCCTAAAAAAAAGCTTATCAGATATATGATTTGGGAATACTTTTTCACATTCCATAGGTTGCCTTTTCATTTTGTTGATGTAAAGCTGTGCAGAAGCTTTTTAGTTTGATATAGTCCTGCTTTTTTGTTGTTGTTGTTGTTGCCTTTGCTTTTGGTGGCAAATCCAAAAAAATTATTACCAAGACTGATGTCAAGGAGTTTACCTTCTGTGTTTTCTTCTAGGAGTTTTATGGTTTCAGGCCTTATGTGCAATTTTTAACTCATTTTTGAGTTGATTTTTGTGTATGGTATTAAGATGGGGTCTGATTTCATTCTTTGCATGTGACTGCCCAGTTTTCCCAACACCATTTATTGAAGAGACTATCCTTTTCCCATTGTATATTCTTGACTCCTTTGTAGTAAATTAATAGACCATATATGCATGGGTTTATTTCTGGGCCCTTTATTCTGTTCCATTGATTTATGTGTTTGTTTTTATGCCTGGCACTTTTTAAAATTTTTATTTATTGAAGATTTATATTTGAGAGAGAGAGAGAGTGAACATGAGTTGGAGGGGCAGAGGGACAGAGAGAGAGAATCTCAGGCAGACTCTGCGCTGAGCACAGATCCTGATGCACAGGTCCTGAGCCAAAACCAAGAGCTAGTGACACTTAACCAGCTGTGCCACCCAGGAGCCCCTTTATGCCTTGGCACTTTTAAAGGTATATCTCTTCATGATTTTTCACCAAGATGGCAGAGGAGTAGGAAACCTTAGTTTTGTCTGGTCTCAGGAATTCAGCTAGATAGCTATCAAATCATTCTGAATACCTGTGAACTCAACCAGAGATCTAAGAAAATAGCTGCAGTTCTTCAAATAGAAAAGCAACTGCTCTCTACAAGGTAGGAGGTGTGGAGAAGTGAATCCTAGCTGATATATGGGAAGACAGACTATGAGGGGAGGGAGTCTCTGTAAGCTGGCTACTGGAAAGTGATACAGCAGCAGAATGCAAAATCAAAACTTTTATTTTTATTTATTTATTTAAGATTTTTTCTTTTCTTGACAGAGAGATTGAAAGAGAGCACACGTAGGCAGAGTGGCAGGCAGAGGGAGAGGAAGTAGCAGGCTCCCCACTGAGCAGGGAGCCCAGTTCCGGGCTCGATCCCAGGACCCTGGGATCATGACCTGAGCTGAAGGCAGACACTTAACCAACTGATCCACCCAGGTACCCTGCAAAATTTAGAACTCTGCTCCTGTGAGGGACATCCCTGCCTGAAAGGTGCTCATGTGGTGAAGCAGGGTGGAATCCTAGGTGAGACGTCATGGTCTCAGGGCCCCCAGGGGTTACAGGAAGATGAGGGGGAGGGGTGCCTGAGTGCATCAGAGTTTCCAGGCATTGGAGTAGGGAAGCTGGCTGCTATCAGTGAGCCCAGGAGTGGGTTGCCATAAACTGAACTGTGGCCTGGTTGGGCAACTGCTTTCTGAGCAGGGGCCTAACATGTGGCAGAACCGGCAGAACTGATGGAGACCCCTGGGAGGATTGGTGCAGGTGAGAGCTGCAAGAGTCTGCTGAGTTTAGAGACTCAAAGTGGGGGTACCTGTCTGAGATGGAAATGCTTGGTCACAGGCTGGTTGAGCATGGAGTGGGGACCAAGACCAGGGAAGACAGGAGTGATTGACTGCATTTCCGTAAGGTTGCTCTGAGGAGTCAGGCCCAAACCTTTGAGATTGAGATGTCAGAATCTCAATTTGAGATTGAGGAGTTTGAGATTGAGAGGCCACCATTTCAATCTCATGGTCTAAAGCAGTGGGGAAAGCATTCAGGGAAGAAAAGCCATGTAGAACAGTCCAATCCAGAGCAGATTACAGCCTGGCCCCCTTGGCAAGGGCAGTGCAATTCTGCCCATGTCAAAGACACCTGAGAATCAGTGCAACAGGCCCCTCCCCCAGAAGATCAGCAAGAACATGTAGGCAAGACCAACTTTACCCATCATTGAGAACTGCAAAACTCCAGCACTGGGGGCTTATACCCTACAGAATTCATGTTTTTTTCCCATAATTCTTTAGTCTTTTAGTTTTAATTTTTTTTCTCTTTCCTTCTCAACCAATTTCTTATCCTTTCAACTTTTTAAAAAATCTTTTTTCATTTTCATTTTTACAATTCTAACCTTTCATTGTACTTAACTTTATTTTTGTATATATATAAATTTTTCCTTCTTTACCATTTTAGGATGCAGTTTCTTCTAACAGACCAAAATACATGAGAATCTAGTGTATGGCTCTATTCTCTTCACCTGTCTGGTCATATTCTCTCTCTTCTTCTTCTTCTTCTTTTTTTTTTGTTCTGTTCTGTTCTTTTTGTTCTGTTCTTTTTAAAATTTTTTATCTTTACAGTTATATTCTTTCAGTGTATTTTTGTATGTATAAATGTATAAGTTTTTCTTTTACAATTTTGAGATGTAGTTTCTTGTAACGAACCAACCAAAATACACTCAGGATATAGTGTGTTGCTCTGTTCTGTTTACTTGTCTGTTTATATTTCTTCTCTTTTCCCCTCTGCTTTTTTTCCCTTTTAATTTTCATTTATACAGTTACATTCTGTCCTTTCATTGTATTTTATTTTTTACATATGTAATTTCTTTTTTCTTTACAGTTTTGGGATCTAGTTTTCTGACAAACAGACCAAATACTCACAGGATCCAGTGTATTGGTTTGTTCTTGCCCCTGTCTGATTACAGTCTCTCTTTTAAAAAAAATTTTTTTTTTTCAGTTTGGGTCTTATCTGATTTTTTTAGTGTATGTTTCTCTGTGGTACTTGGGATAAGAGGTGCATAACCTACAGGGGTGGAAACATTAGACTTGGAGCAGACCTATCCACAGAGACCTGGCAGGCCAGAAAGGACTGGCACTATATCTTCAGGTACTAAATGAGAAACATTTGCAGCCTAGAATACTTTACCAAAATAGAAGGCTGTCATTCAAAATAGAAGGAGACATAAAAAGCTTCCAGGACAAACAGAAACTAAAAGAACTTGTGATCACCAAACTAGCCCTACAAGAAATATTAAAAGGGATCCTTTAAGCAAAGAGGGAGCCCAAAAGTAAGTAGACCAGAAAGGAACAGAGACAATCTAGAGAAATAGTGACTTTACAGGTAATGCAATGGCACTAAATTCATATCTTTCTGTAGTTACTCTGAATGTAAATGGACTAAATGCCGTAAAAGACATGGGGTGTGAAATTGGATAAAAAAAAACAAGACCCATTGATATGTTGTCTTCAAGAGACTCATTTTAGACCCAAAGACACCTCTAGACTTAAAGTGGGGGGGACTATATATATCATGCTAATGAACATGAAAAGAAAGCTGGGGTGGCAATCTTTATATCATGCAAGTTAGATTTTAGAACTAAAGACTGTAATAAGAGATGAGGAAGGACACTATATCATAATTAAAGGGTCTATCCAACAAGAAGATCTAACAATTGTAAATATGCCCCTAACTTGGAGCACCCAATTATATAAACAAATTAATAACAAAACTAAAGAAACACATCGATAATACAATAATAATAGGGGCCTTTAGCACCCTCCTCACTGCAATGAATGGATCATCTAAACAGAGGATCAACAAAGAAACAGCTTTGAATGACACAGTGGACCACATGGACTTTACAGATACATTCAGAACACTCCATCCTAAAGCAACCGGAAACATATTCTTCTTGAGTGCACATAGAACATTTTCCAGAATAGATGCCATACTGGGTCACAAATCAGGTCTCAAGGGGTAACAAAAAAATTGGGATCATTCCCTGCATATTTTCAGACTACAATGCTTTGGAACTCAATCTGAAGAGGAAATTTGGAAAGAACTCAAATACATGGAGACTAAAGAGCATCCTACTAAAGAATGAATGGGTCAACCAGGAAATAAAAGAATTAAAAAAAATTTATGGAAACAAGTGAAAATGAAACACAACTGTTCAAAACCTACCTTTGGTATGCAGCAAAAGCGGTCCTAAGAGGAAAGCGTATAGCAATACAAGCCTTTCTTTCTCAAGATATAAGAGAGGTCTCAAATATACAACCTAACCTTACACCTAAAGGAGCTGGAGAAAGAACAGCAAATAAAGCCTGAACCCAGCATAACAAGAGAAAAATAAAGATTAGAGCAGAAATCAGTGAAATAAAAACCAAAAGAACAGTTAAATAGATCAATGAATCTAGGAGCTGGTTCTTTGAAAGAATTAATAAGATCAATAAACCTCATGTCAGACTTACCAAAAGGAAAGAGAAGGAATTTACCAAATAAATAAAATCATAAATGAAGAAGGAGAGATCACAACCAATGCCAAAGAAATACAATTATAAGAACATATTATAAGCAACTATATGCCAACAAATTAGGCAATCTGGAAGAAATGAATGCATTCCTAGAAACATATAAACTATCAAAACTGAACCAGAAAGAAATAGAAAACCTGAAAATACCCATAACCAGTAAGGACATTGAAGCAGTAATCAAAAATCTCCCAACAAAAAGAGCCCTGGGCCAGACGGCTTCCCAGGGGATTTCTATCAAACATTTAAATTATTTTATTTATTTATTTATTTATTTATTTGACAGAGAGAGAGAGATCACAAGTAGGCAGAGAAGCAGGCAGAGAGAAAGGGGGAGGCAGGCTCCCTGCTGAGCAGAGAGCCCGATGTAGGGCTCGATCCCAGGACCCTGAGATCATGACCTGAGCCAAAGGCAGAGGCTTTAACCCACTGAGCCACCCAGGCGCCCCTCTATCAAACATTTAAAGAAGAATTAATACTATTCTTCTGAAACTATTCCAAAAAATAGAAATGGAAGGAAAAGTTGGCAGCATCAGAATTCCAGACTTCAAGCTCTATTACAAAGCTGTAATCATCAAGACAATATGGTACTGGCACAAAACAGACACACAGATCAACAGAACAGAATAGAGAGCCCAGAAATGGACCCTCAGCTATATGGTCAACTGATCTTCAACAAATCACAAAAAAATATCCCATGGAAAAAAGACAGTCTCTTCAATAAATGGTGCTAGGGAAATTGGACAGCCACATGCAGAAGAATGAAACCTGACCATTTCCTTACACCATACGCAAAAATAGACTCAAAATGGATGAAAGACCTAAATATGAGATAGGAATCCATCAAAATCCTGGAGGAGAACACAAGCAGCAACCTCTGTGATCTTGGCCACAGCAACTTCTTGCTAGACAGGTATCCAAAGGCAAGGGGAACAAAGGCAGAAAGGAATTATTCGGACTTCATCAAGATAGAAAGCTTTTGCACAGGAAAGGAAACTGTCAACAAAACCAAAAGACAACAGAATGGGAGAAGATACTTACAAATGTCTTATCAGATAAAGGGCTGGTATGCAGAATCTATAAAGAACTTATAAAAAAAAAAAAAAAGAACTTATGAAGCTCAACATCTAAGGAATACTCTAATAATAATAATCTAATAATTATGTAATCTAATAATCTAATATTAATAATAGTGTTAATACTATTAATAGTAATAGTATATATAGTAATAATATAGCATACTATAATTAATAATAATAGTATTAATAATAATAGATTTAATTAACAATCTAACAGATTATTAGATCTTATAATCTAATATAATAATAATCTAATCAAGAAATGGGCAGAAGACATGAACAGACATTTCTGCAAAGAAGATATCTAAATGGCCAACAGATACATGAAAAAATGCTCAACGTCACTCAGCATTAGAGAAATACAAATCAAAACCACAATGAAATCTACCTCATGTCAGTCAGAATGGCTAAAATTAACAAGTCAGGAAATGATATATATTGGTGCGGATGTGGAGCAGGGGGAACCCTCCTACACTGTTAGTGGGAATACAAGCTGGTGCAGCTATCTTAGAAAACAGTATGGAGGTTCCTCAAAAAGTTGAAAATAGAGCTATCCTGTGACCCAGTGCCCTACTTAATATTTACCCCAAAGATGCAGAGGTAAATGCAGATTTACCCCAAAGATACCCCTTACATCCAAAGGGGCACCTGCACCCCAATGTTTATAGTAGCAATGTCCACAATAGTCAGATGGAAAGAGTGCAGATATCCATTGGTAGATGAATGGATAAAGAAGATGTGGTGTGAACACTACTCAGCCATCACTTACCGTTTGCAGTGATGTGG
Organism: Procyon lotor; assembly: GCA_028646535.1. Lineage (NCBI taxonomy): Eukaryota > Metazoa > Chordata > Mammalia > Carnivora > Procyonidae > Procyon > Procyon lotor. Next base: position 37,245,887 of record CM053608.1, on the reverse strand, counting down.
TTGGAATTAGAGGGTCTTATGCTAAGTGAAATAAGTCAGTCAGAGAAAGATAATTAAATGATCTCACTCATGCGGAATCTAAGACACAAAAGAGGATCATAGGGTATGAGAAGAAAAAAAGAAAACAAAAAATTGGAGAGGGAGACAAACCATAAGAGACCCTTAACCATAAACAAATTGAGGGTTGCTGGAGGGATGAGAAGTGGGGGGATGGGTGACTAGGTGACAGATGTTAAGCAGGGCATGGGATGTAATGAGCACTGGGTATTAAGACTTATGTATCACTGACCTCTATCTTTCTGAACTCAATAATACATTATATGTTAATTAATTGAATTTGAATTAAATAAAAAATAAACGAATCTCTTCATATTCATTTAATTATCACAACAACCCTATAAGATAGGTACTCTAATTTGTAGTCTCTTTTTACCTGTGAAGAAATTGAGTTACAGTTTAGATAAGTGATTTAGTCCAGGGCTCCCCGCTTATAAGAGGTTGGATAGAGCTTGAGTCCAGGCAGCCTGGTTTCATAATCCATTCTTTACCACTAAGGTATACTAGTAATTCTATAATAAAAGATTAAAAAATAAGACAATTAGATTCACTTACCTTAGAAATAATCAGTACTGAAATGGACTGGATGATGACAATGAGGAACAAATATTGCAGTGTTAAGTTTCATTTTAGCTAGATAATCTCCAATATAGGTTGAGATTTTCTCTTTCTCTCTCTCTGTGTGTGTGGTTACCAGTAATGTGAATGCTTTTTTATGTTTTAATGTTCTTTTTAATTTTTTGTAACTTTTTCTGTTTTTTTTTTTTTCCTGTAGGAGATTGTTTTTTCATATTTGTTAGGAATTTTGGCCATCATCCCCCCAAACCATTTATGATAATTCTTTTTAGCTGCTTTGGAAAGTATTTACTGATCTTTAAATAGGTACTTAATTGCAAACTGTCTCAAGGTATAGTTAAAAATCTCTTGGATTTTTTTTTTTTTTTAAATCTCTTGGATTTTAAAAGAAACAGACAATAGCAACCCCGTCCCCCCAACCCTGTTTAATCTTTCTTCTGAAAGGAAATATATGTGTGTGTGTGTGTGTGTGTATTTATTTTTAAGATATTATTTGTCAGAGAGAGAGAGCACACAAGCAGGGAGAGCAGCAGACAGACAGAGGGAGAAGCAGATGCCTGGCTGAACAGGGAGCCCGAAGTAGGACTTGATCCCAGGACCCTGGGATCAGGACCTGAGCTGAAGGCAGATGTTAATCGACTGAGCCACCCTGGGTGTCCCAGGAAAAATATTTTTTAGACCTAATTATAAGGCTTCCAGAATTTTAATTTCATACCGTGAGCATTTATTTATTGGGTAGTGGTAGCAATAATGACTGGCAATAATGACTACATTTATTGAGACCCTGAATGACTCTGCAGCTCTGTGCTAGAGACTTAAAAAGAAAAAAAAAGGTTGTCTTTCACTGTTCTTAATCTGGTGAAGGAGAAGATAGTCATACATAAAGGGGTTAATATAATTTAGAAAATGCTGTTATTGGAATTTTGAATGATATATTGGGAAAACACAAAGAAGACACTTAGAACAAGTTAATTCTGAACTGAGACCTTTAAAGAAGGTAGAGAAGGAAAATAGTTTGGAGTCATTAAAGGACCTAATCTGTTTGGAGGCAGTGATTAAGTATGTGTGGCTGGAGAGTGTTCATAGGGGAGCTGGAATGGGTGAGTTTGGAGTTGGAGGGATTAGAAGGTAGGCTGTCAATTGGGTAAGAACTTTGGCAAATATAAGTAGTTTGAGTTTTATTTAAAATGCAGGAAAGAACCTATAAATTTATATGAACAGGAGAATGATGTAAATTTATGTCATTGTCAAAAGGTAACTCTGGTAGTACGGGGTGAGGATGGCTTGGGCGGAGTTATTTCAGCGGGAGCTTCTTGCAGCAGTCCAGCCAAGAGACATGATCTGTGATGGTGGGCGTGGAGAGGAGAGATCTAATTCATTTAGTATTTACAAAATGGACTCAAGAGTTTTCCAAACTGATTACCTGTAAGGGTTAAGGAAAAGAGGTGTTCTCTGGATTTATTTGTATTTAACTTAGTCATACATTGATTTCTACTGATAGTAGAATTAGGGCAGATGAGGGCCACTGTTCTGAACTTTGTGCAGAAGTACTTTGTACTTGCTAACATTTCAGAGGTGTTGAAATGCCAATCTTCTGGCATACAGGGGTAAATGTGCTTTGATATTTTGTGTTCTTATTTTTGTTTTGTTTTTTGTAAAACGGTTCTCAATCCACTGATAACCTGCATTTTGAGAAACACTGCAGTTTATATTCATGATTTGTATCATATTCAGCTTTTTATGCAAAAGTAAATCTTTGTTACTTTTATTTTCTTCTGGCTTAGAGTTGTTATTTAAAAAATTCAATAAGATAAGTTGTTATTTTTCTAAAGTGCAGTTATAGGTATATAATATGTTGTGGAAGACTTGATATTGTATGCATTTTTGCTTCCAACTAAAAAAAAGCTTCAGGAAGTGTAATAGGTTACCTCTTCACTTGATGCTAATCGTCTTATATTTTCCAGTGTGAGAATTATTAATTTTTAAATGTTACCCTTAGGCATTCAGTATTCTATTTAAAAGAATTGAAATTGGTGTTAAAAAATATACTGTTTTCCAAAGGGAAGTCCTAGTGTAGTGTCTTGATGATATCTTTGCTATTCTTACAGGAGTGCTTCTGTCTTTGTTCTAGAGAAAACTGATTTTACAGTCAATCATTCAATTGCTTTAATATGATAGGACTTAGGTAAGACTTTATTATTATAGACCACTCAATAATAATATTGTTATTTTAATTTTTTTAAAGTTCATAGCATGTCTCTAGTAATTGATTAGTCAGTCCCATTTCAGTAGCATAGTCGTATAAATATCATGTGAGAAAATTTTTCTTATATTTCCTGGTAAGCATAGTTCACCTATAGTTCTTAACTGACTTGTGATCTTGATTGAATTGAATAGAGACATGTCATTTTCGGAATGAATTAATTCAGTCTAAATTAAAGATTAGAATGTTATTTTATTCATGACATTTGTTAATTATCTTTAGTGTTCTAGGCATATAATATAAATTGGATCTTTTTTAAAAAAGTACAGTTGAGCTTTAAACAGTGCAGGAATTAGGGGTGCCAATCCCCTGTGCGGTCAAATCCATATGAATCTTTTGACTTTTCAAAAACTTAATTACTAATAGCTGTTGAATGGGAAGCCTTACAGATAACATAAACGGTTGATTAATGCATATGGTATATGTTATATGTATTATGTACTATGCTTACTATACTTAAAATATAGTATAAAATATATATGTAATATATATACAATATACAATATATGTACATATAATATATACAATATAAAATATATATACAATATACTACACTTACAATAAAGTAAGCTAGAGAAAAAACATTAAAATCACAAGAGAAAATATAATACTGTATTATACTTGTTAATACCATAAGTTTATATCATCTGTGTATAGGATAAATTGTCTGTATCTGTATCAATGTTGTCCTAAATGATACAAAACACTGTAGTTGTTATACATGTAACTAATGCTGGACACCAAAAATGAAAAGATAGTTTGAAAAAGAAAATTCATATATATATATTTACCGGTATAAGGATTCATGCATTGATAATGAAGAAGCAATAATATGATTGCTCATCAGTAGCCTAGCCTATGCATTAATGAATGAATCATTATAACATTTTTATGGCATATAGTATTACACTCATATTCATAATACATTGTTGGAAACTGTTACCTTTTTTTAAAAACTACTTATGTGTGATGATAGGCTGATACACAGTTTTCAGTTACTAGAGAGAGGGGCATACTATAAGGTAATGTAATTCTTTGAAAACAAAATAAAACTGAGAAAACTAATACATTATTGATTTTATATTTAATATTACTCATTGTATGCCTGTGTGAAGTAGGCTATACACTACCATACAGGTTTTACCAGAATGTTCTACATATGAATACTTAAGCACTTATGAAAACGGCACAAAAACATCTCATGCAGTTCTTGCCATACAATTATTAGATTTTCATGCAAAGACACATATATCCAACGGGTAAGTTTATTAACTATATGACATGAAGATTATTTACTGTTCATTAAGTGGAGGTGCATCATCATAGAGGTCTTTATCCTTGCCTTCATGTTGATAGGTTAAGGAGGAGGAGAAAAAGGAGGGGGGTCGGTCTTGCTTTCCTACAAGTACAAGTAGTAGAGATGGAAGAGGTGGAGGAAGTGGTTTGGGAGGCAGTAGAGGCAGGCACACTGGGTGTAACTTCATATAAATACATCATCATTTCTGTCTGACTTCCTGGCTTTTCATTTCTCAAAAAATGTTTCTATGCAGTACTAGTCATTCTTCCACCATTTTCTTTAGTTTTAGTGCTCGAATCATGGAATGGTCCGTGTTGTCAAAGAAGTCAAAGCAGTCTTGAGTAATCAGAACCCTTCTGCCAGATTGTTTAACGTCAGTTTGTTTTCTGGCACTACTGCTTCTATGTCTTCTTTCTCATTGTCTGGGCATTTGTTCAGAAGCTCTCCTCTCCAAGCCATCTTCTGTTCATTTCTGAGGTGTATCTATTAACTCTTGAATTTCTCCAAGATCCATATCTTGAAAGCCTCAATTTCCCACCTATTTTGCCATTTCCACAATCTCTTTTCATTATTCCTTTGATTGGCTCTGTTGTAAATCCTATAAAGTCATACACAACATCTTGACACAGTTTCATCCAGCAGGAATTTATTGTTTTTGGGTTGATGGCTTTCATGGCTTTTTCTATAACAATGATGGTATCTTGAGTGGTGTAATCCTTCCAGACTTTCATGATGTTCTTTCTATTGCAGTTCTGTACCATGATGTTCATAATCCTTTTCACAGGGAACCATGCAAAATGAATCTTAAAGGTCCTTATGACCTCTTGATTCAGAGGTTGAGTTAGAGACATCGTATTAGGGGCAAGTATGCCACTTTGATATCTTTGGTACTAAACTCATAAGGTTCTAGGTGATGAGGGGCTTTGTCTGATTATCAAAAGCACTTTAAAAAGCAGTCCCTTTCTGGCAAGGTACTTCCTGACTTGAGGGACAAAGCATCAATGGAACCAGTCTAGAAAAAGGGTTCTTGTTCGGGCTTCTTGTTTTGCAACCAAAAGACTGGATGCTGGTGGTTAGTTACCTTTTTCCTTCAAAGCTGGAGTTAGAAGCTTTACAGATAAGGACAGTCCTGGCCATACACCCGACTGCATTTGCACAGAACAAGAGTTAGCCCATCCCTTCCTGCATTAAGTTTTGGTGCTTGCTCCTCTTCCTTACTAATAAACATCTTTTGTGGCCATTTCTATCAGAGTAAGGCCCTTTTGTCTGCCTTAAAACCCTGTACAGGCAGATATCTTTTCTCATCAATGATTTTCATAATGCGTCTGGGACTTCATCTGCTGCCTCTTGGTGGGCAGAAGTTGTTTCTCCATTATCTTGACCTTTTTTAAGCCAACTTTCTTTCCAAAAACTATCAAACCATCTTGTGCTGGCATTAACTTCTTCAGCTTTAAATCCTTCACCTTCTTTTTGCTTTAAGTTGTCATGTACTGTAATAACTTTGGTTTTTCTTAAATCATACTAATCTTTAGATATGCCATTCTTACACAACCTTGCACCCACATAAGAGCTGTATTTTCAATACAAGATAAAGTATTTCACAAAAAGTTCAAGTTTTTTGCTCTTGCTGGTGTAGCTGCAACAACAGCTTCACAAATTTCCTTTTCATTTTTAATAATGATCTTTATGCTGGATTCATTTATTTAGAAATGGAAGGCAACTACAGGTACATACCTCAAACTATAGTACATATCAAGCATTCAACTTTTTCTTTCTAATGTCCTGGCTTTTTTTTTTACTTCTTGAGAGCATTTCTAGCATTACTAGTGGCACTTTGTATGGGTCCCATGGTGTTGGAGATTTATGTTATTGAACACAACATGATGAAAAATATGCAAGAACCACAAGAGATCGCTTTTTACTGTGATATACAGTGTACTGGAGATGATTAGCATCACGTGGCTTTTTAAGTGGATAACAGCAACAAGAGGTGGCTACAAAATTGTAACTGTACAGTATGTATGTACTATAGTTAATTTTATGCAATTATGATTTATTATTACATCTTTGTAGTAATACAAAGTACTGCATTTCTCTTGACTTCCAATGTCATCATGTACAGTGTGAAATGTTTGTGTAAGTTTTGATTAATTATAACTTTTTGTAATAGGTTTGTATATATTTTATGGTAGTGATAAAATAGGACTAGTATTTATATTTGTTTTGTGCATTCATGACAAACCTAACTTTTTCTTAATTTTTTGGTATCTCTTGGCTAGTTGGTTCATTTGCAAGTTTTTTCATATTGTCACAAATCTCCAAAAAATTTTCCGATATGTTCACTTAAAAATATTTTGTGTATAAGGGGAGGCACTCAATTCAAAGCTATTGTTCAAGGATCAACTATAATGTTAGAAGTCTAAAACTTATTTTTAATTTCTCTCACTATTATTAAGATTGGACATTGTTTTATATCTTTGTCACTTACATGTATTCCTAGCCTATTTATACTATTTGCTGGATATTCTTAAAAAATATTTCTCCAAGTAATAGGTTTGGATGTGGGAAAGAAAGTAGTGGGCTGGTTACCCTGTTTTAACTTTTATCTCTTTTCTTAGGAAGTTTTTTTTTTTTCTCCCCAAATACTTTTATTTTTTCAGTGTTACAAGATTAATTGTTCATGCACCACACCTCCTCAATACCCACCACCAGGCTCTCCCAACCCCCCACTCCCCCCTCCGAAACCCTCAGTTTGTTGCTCAGAGTCCATAGTCTCTCATGGTTCATCTCCCCCTCCGATTTCCCCCCATTCATTCACCCTTCCTTTCCTTCTCACAATGTCCTCCATGTTTTTCCTTACATGCTCCCTTTTTGATAATGGTTTAGACAGGATGTTGAGTTCATTTACAGAGGGTGTTAACTGAGGAGCCGATTGAAGAAAACCTTTTGTTGTAGATTATGGATAGATCAGAGTTAGAGCAGGCCTGGTTACAGAATACTTTCACTTGGTGCTTTAATATGTGAGTGATTAATCAAATGAATTAAGTCCCATTCTGAGAGAGGCCTAGAATCTAAGTTTTAAGTGGTTGTTCTGGACATCAAAGCTGGCTGTATGTCTCTTTGGTTAATATTTTTAAATTTTGAGTTAATTTAAATGTATATGTTTTTTGAGGGGTTGTTTTTTTGTGTGTGTGTGTGTGTTTGTTTGTTTTTTGCTTGTTTGTTTTGAGAGAGAAGGGAACTTGTTGGTGGGGGTTAGGCAGAGAGAAAGACTCTTAAGCAGGTTTCATGCCCAGCACGGAGCTGGATGTGGGGCTTGATCTCAGAACTGTGAGATCAAGACATGAGCCAAAATCAAGAGTCAGATGCCTAACTGACTGAGCCACCCTAGACATCCCTAAATATATATGGTTTTTAAGGCTTCTTGTTAACCTCATATATCTATAAAACCAAAACAAGCTTAACTCATAAATTATGTAAACAGAAATTTAAACTAGTACTAACATGGCATAGTGTTTTATTAAAATTATATCTTTAATGTTGGGATTAGTATTGGTAGAAAACAGCTTCAGGTCTGGTTTTATTAATCTGTTAATGAATTTTTATTTTTAATATTACAGAAAAAAGCTGTTCCTAAAATTGTGGTAAAATGATTTAATACATTTTGTGGACATGTTTATTATATTCTGATCCTTACATTTAAATCTAAAAACTTTGTTTTTTTCTAAAGACTGCTAGAAGGCACTCCTTGTATGGCAGTTTCAATGGTGTGTCAGTTTGTAATTCTGTGAAGATGTCTGTTTCATATGATGATAAGTGCACTGTGCGTTATTTGCTCTTTACTTAGGAGCAACTGCATTTGTGAACATAAAGCACAAATGCGGGCATTGAAATTATTGATAATAAATCTTTTTAACGTAGCTATTCAGATCATCTGTAATATGCTTATTAATTTTTTAAGGATGTCATTGAATGAAAGCCCAAAATTCCTGTGTAGAGCATGTTAACTTTCACAAAAATGTTTTCAGACTCCAATTTGAGAATCACTGTGTTCATCATTAATAAAGATAGGTGCTTCTATAGCTTTTATATAAATTCAATACATTTAAAATTGCTTTTTAAGATTACCATAATTTTAAAAAGATGTTATTTATTTATTTGAGAGAGAGAGCATGCGTGCACACTCTGCATGGGGGTTGTGGGAGAGGGAGAGAGAAAAGCCGACTCCCAGCTGAGCAAGGAGCCCTACAGATCCCAGGACCCTGATATCATGACCTGAGCCAACGGCAGACACCCGGATGACTGAGCCACTCTGGTGCCCCTCAGCTTACTGTAACTTTTATGAACTAGTTATAAGTGGTTCACAGACTGGCACTGCTCCTTGGATATACTTTGTGTGGCATTGTAATGGACAATAATTGAAGAATGAAATAAGAAGAAAAGTAAAATGAGGGATAAACCAGAAAAAGACAAATAAAAATTAAGTAAAAGTGGACAAGATAAGTGAAAATAAAGACCAGGAGAACATTAAAAAGTGATGTTAGCCAAAAAATAAAGATTTAATATAACTCAAAAGGGAAAATTGAGCAGAGTCAAGATGATGCTATGGTGTTAATCTTTTACCAAAACATAACTAAAGAAATACAAAATAATTTTAAATGTTAAATGATTAGGATACAGTAGAAAAAATTCATTTTCCATTAGCATATTCCACTTAAATTATCATGCAGTATGATTCCTTTAGGCTTTCCCTAGGCCCCAATTCTCAACTGATGCCTCTGAGGTATCACAGATGTCTGCATTTCAGATATTCCAGAGCAGAGTGCTGACATTTCGAGACAGATAGATGGATTTGATGTTTTAAATAAGACAGCAGTACGTATTTCAACATTAACCTATAGGCAGAAATCAGGGTCCTTTAGCAGAGGAAGCTGGGAAATCAGCAATGATTTTTTAGGTGTACAGTATGTAAGTTTATTTGATGACTCTTAGATATCATTGATCTATTTGAATTATTTGATACAGAAAATAACTTTTTTTTTTTTTTTTTAAAGATTTTATTTATTTGACAGAGAGAAAAACAGTGAGAGAGGGAACACAAGCAGAGGGAATGGTAGCGGGAGAAGCAGGCTTCCCGCAGAGCAGAGAGCCCGATGCGGGGCTCGATCCCAGGCCCCTGGGATCTGACCTGGACTGAAGGCAGACACTTAACGACTGAGCCATCCAGGCGCCCCTGAAAATAACTTTTTTTATGTGTATTTTTTCCTAAGGTCAAAAAAAGATCTCTTCTGTCTACTCTTAGACATAAATGTGCTAATTTTTGCATATTTTCCTTTGTAGGCCCAGATTATTCTTCATCAGCATGGTTACCTGGTAATGAATCATTGTGGCAGGCCACAAGTGTTACATCTAACCATCGAAATAGTCATATCAGGAGACATAGTATAACTTCCGACAGTGGTGACACCGGCATTGGAACTTCCTGTTCTGACAGCGTGGAAGGTGAGCTGAAATTCTTAGTGTTTAGAGTGTTTAGACGTGAGCCCTCAGAGAATGGTTGTAATTGAGAACATTCAAGGGATATGTTCTTTTGTTCCAAAATAAATTATAAAGTAATATTTGAATATTTACTAATGTTCAGTGTTATCATTATATCAGATGAAATTATCCCTCTGACCATATTAATTTTACCACATCACTTTTTAAACTATTTATTTCAATATAATTATAGATTCACAGGCAATTTTAAGAAACAGTACAGTGATTCTATGCACCCTTTCTTCCCTTTCTTCAGTACCTCCCACCTCCACCTATGGTAATACCTCACAAAACTGCAGTGCACTATCATAATTAGGATATTGATACAGTCAAAATACAGAACGTTTCTTTTATTTTTTTTTTAAAGATTTTTATTTGAGAGAGAGAGCGTGAGAGAGAGAGAAAGAGAGCACATGAAAAAGGGGAGAGTCAGAGAGGGAGAAGCAGATTCCCTGCTGAGCAGGGAGCCTGATGCAGGACTTGATCCTGGGATTCCAGGATCATGACCTCAGCCGAAGCAGTCGCTTAACCAATTGAGCCACCCAGGTGTCCTACAGAACATTTCTATTACCACAGTATACACCTCATGTTGCTCACCTTCCTCTACCCTCCCTTAACCTTTGGACACCACTAAATCTAGCCTCCATTTTTATAATTTTGTCATTTAAAGAATGCTGTATAAATGGAATCATATAATATGTAACCCTTTAATTTTGGCTTTTTTTCTCTGACAGTTTATCCGAGTTGTTGCATATATCAATAGTTCATTTCTCTTATTGCTAAGTAATATTCAGCAATGGTGGTATTAGGTAAACTACATTTTGCTTATATCAATAGTTCATTTCTCTTATTGCTAAGTAGTATTCAGCAATGGTGGTATTAGGTAAAACTACATTTTGCTTAAGTATTTTCCTACTGAAAGACATGTGGGTTGTTTCAGTTTTGACTGTTGGAAATAGAGTTGCTCTCACCATTTACATCCAGGAACATAATTGCTGGCTGTATGGCAGTTGAATGTTTAGTTTTTAAAGAAATTGTTACACTGTTTTTCAGAGTGATTATTTCATTTCAGTCAGCAATGGAAATGGATCATTGTGAGTGATCCAGTTTTTTTCTTCATTCTTGTTAGCATTGAAGACAATGCCACAAGATATTAATCTTATCTTGTGGTATTTTAATTCTAACCTTTCTGATGGGCATGTAGTGGTACCTCATTGTGGTTTTAGTTTTCATTTCCTTGAAGATTAATAATATTGACTGTTTCTTCACATGTTTATTTTCCATCTGTCTCTTCTCTTCAGTGAAATGTTTCTTCATGTCCTTTGCCTCTGTTTTAATCAGATTTTCTTTTTTTTTTTTACTGTTGAGCTTTTAAAGTTCTTTCTATATTTTTGATACTAATCCTTTGCTTGCTATGTGATTTGCAAATATATTCTTCCATTCTGCAGCTTGTCATTTCATCCTCTTATTGTCTTTTGCAAAACAAAAGTTTTAAAATTTGATGAAGTTTAGTTATAATTTTAGTGTATATATGGACTGTGCTTTTGGGGTCAAGTCTAAGAACTCTGAATAGTCCCAGATCTTCTAAAGATTTTTCTCTTGTTTTTTTTTGCCTTAAAGTTTTATCATTTTTTGTTTTCCATTTAATTCTTTGATCCATTTTTGAGTTAATTTATCATAAAACAAGTGTGTTTGGGTGTTCCCAAGACCACTCTTCAGCTCAGTGATTTACTGGAAGAAATTCCAGAACTCAGAAAAGCTATCATACTAATGGTTGTGGTTTATTGTGGTTTATAACAACATATTGACACAAAAATGGGAAATACAGTGCCATTTACAATCACTCCAAAAAAAAGAAGAAAATGAAATACTCAGGTATAATTCTAACAAAGCAGGTACAATACTGGTTAGTAAAATTAAAATTTAGGTTGATGATGAAATTCGATGAAAATTTGATGAAGTTTAGTTATAATTTTAGTGTATATATGGATTGTGCTTTTGGGGTCAAGTCTAAGAACTCTCCATAGTCCCAGATCTTTTAAAGATTTTTCTCTTGTTTTTTTTTTGCCTTAAAGTTTTATCATTTTTTGTTTTCATCAAATTTTAGAAAATTAGCTAAAGGACACAGAGTTAAATCACCAATAGAAAAAGTAGCAAAGGGCAGTATCTAGGAGACACTAGGTCCTCTCCCGGTGGAGTTGTATAGACAGTGCTTAATTCTCACAGCAGTGATTTGTGACAACACATACAGAGTACTGCTAATGAGGCAAAGTCATCCAAGCCTTGGTGTCCAGGATTTTTATTGTGGGTTGGTTATGTTGGCATGGTTGACCTTAATCTCTAGCCCTTGAGAACTCAAGCTTATAAAACATGTTTCAAGGCACCTACCATAAATCACATTATTAGAATAGACTATATGAAGTAACTCAAGGTCGGGAGGTAAACAAAGACAGTCTTATTAGACAGGGCATTCCAAGGGTTTAAAGGTTACCTCTTAGGAGCCAAAGATAAGGGCCAAACCTTCTTTGTAATGTGTAGGATGTTGAAAACCCTGGCATACTGATTTTAATCCTTTTTGCACAGTGTGAGACTAAAATTAGAATTCATTTGCTTTGCCTAATAAGTCTCAAAATTGGGTAGAATAATTATTCCCATTTTATTCTTCTTTTCCAAACTGTTTTAACTATTCTCATTCCTTTGCTTTTGTATATAAGTTTAATAATTTTGTCTATATCTACAAAAAAAATCTTGCTGGGATTTTATAGGAATTGTGTTATTCATAGATCAGCTTGGGAAGAATTGACATGTTTACTCTCTTGAGTTTTCTAGTCCATTAATATGCTATAGTTCTCCATTTATTTAAATTTTAATTTTACTCACCAGTATTGTACCTGCTTTGTTAGAATTATACCTGAGTATTTCATTTTCTTCTTTTTTTTGGCGTGATTGTAAATGGCATTGTATTTCCCATTTTTGTGTCAATATGTTGTTATTATATAGAAATACAGTTGGTTTTTGTATGTTTATCTTGTGGCATTGTTGAACTCTTTTTTTTTTTTTTTTGAACTCTTCTAGAGTTTTTTGGTAGATGTCTTGGGATTTTCTCTATAGACAATCATGTCATCAGTAAATAAGGATGTTTTTCCATTCTAATCTGTATGTCTTTTATTTCCCTTTCTTCACTTATCATCACAGTTACCAGACCATCCAGAATAGTGTTGAAGATGAGTAGTAGGAGTGAACATTCTTATCTTACAGATAAAGTGCTTAGTCTTCCAATGTTAAGTAGCTGTATGACAATTGTTAGCTGTAAGTTTTTTATAGATGTCATTTATCAATATGGGGAAATTTCCCTGTAGTCACACTTTGCTGAGAGGTTTTTGTTTTTTTTAAATAATGGGTATTGGATTTTGCAAATGCTTTTTCTGTATCATTTGATAAGTGATATTCTTCATTAACTTGTTGTTATGGTGGCAGATTTCCATAGCTTGATTTTTCAAATATTGAGTCAGCTTTCCATCCCTGAAACTCCACTTAGTCATAATGTAGAATTATTTTTATATATTGCTAAATTCTATTAATATTTTGTTAAGGAATTTTTCTGTGTATCCATAAGGAATATTGGTCTATAGTTTTTTTTGGGGGAGGACTGTCTTGTCCTGTTTCGATGTCAGGATAATACTAGCTTTATAAAATGAATTGGTAAGTATTCTTTCCTGTTTTCTGGAAGAGACTGTATAGAGTGACATTGATTCTTTAGATGTCTGGTAGAATCCTTTAGTGAAACCATCTGGGCCTGGAGGTTTCTTTTTTAATAGTTTTAAAGTCATGAATTCAGTTTCCTTAATAATTATAGGGCTATTCAAATTATGCTTCTTAAATTGGATGAATTGTGGTAGCTCCCCCCACCCTAAGTGGCCTGTTTTGTCTAAGTTGTCAAATTTATGTGTGTAGAGTTGTTCATAGCATTTCCTTTTTATCTCTTCTTGATGTCTGTAGCCTCTGTAGTGATACCCCCATTCCATTTCTGGTACTGGTAATTTGTGTCATCTTTCTTTTTTTATTTTTTAGTTTTAGTAGCAGTTTGTCAATTTTATTGACCTTTTCAAAGGGTCAGTTCTTCTTCATTTCATTTTCTCTTTTCAATTTCAGTAATTTCTGCTCTTTATTACTTCTTTTTGCTTTGGGTTTATTTTGCTCTTTTTCTAAGTTCTTAAGGTGGACGATTAGTGGTTTGAAACTTTCCCTCTTTTTATTTATTTATTTATTTTTATTTTTTCCCCCCAAATATGTTTATCTTTTCAGTGTTACAAGATTTATTGTTCATGCACCACACCCAGTGCTCTATGCAATATGTGCCCTCCTCAATACCCACCACCAATCTCACCCAACCCCCTCCCCCCCTCCTAAACCCTGTTTGTTGCTCAGAGTCCACAGTCTCTTATGGTTCATCTCCCTCTCTGATTTCCCCCCATTGACCTTTCCCTTCCTTCTCACAATGCCCTCCATGTTTTTCTTTATGCTCAGCACGTAAGTGAGACCATAATGTATTTGGCTCTCTCTGCTTGACTTATTTCACTCCGTATAATCTCTTCCAGTCCCATCCATGTTGATA
>CM053608.1:37177290-37231041 GCA_028646535.1 Procyon lotor | reverse complement strand
GTTGGTTTATGTAGTTGGCTGCTCCTATATTGGGGGCATAAATGTTTACGATTGTTAGATCTTCTTGGAGGATAGACCCTTTCAGAATGATGTAATGTCCTTCTGTATCTCTGACTACAGTCTTTAGCTGAAAATCTAATTTATCTGATAGGAGAATTGCTACCCCAGCTTTCTTTTGAGGCCCGTTGGCATGAAAGATGGTTCTCCATCCTTTCACTTTCAGTCTGGATGTATCTTTTGGTTCCAAATGTGTCTCTTGTAGACAGCATATGTACGGGTCCTGCCGTTTTATCCATTCTGCAACCCTGTGCCATTTTATGGGAGCGTTTAGGCAGTTCATGTTAAGAGTGATTATTGAAAGATAAGTGTTTATTGCCATCATGTTGTCTTTGTAGTCCTTGTTTCTATTGATTGTAAATTTCTGTTCTAAGACACTCATGGGTTCTCTCTACTTTTATAGAACCCCCTTTAATATTTCCTGGAGTGCTGGTTTCTTGGTCACATACTCTTTTAATCCTTGCCGATCTTGGAAGCTCTTTATCTCTCCATCCATTTTGAATGTCAGCCTTGCTGGATAAAGTATTCTTGGCTGCATGTTCTTCTCGTTTAGTGCCCTGAATATGTCCAGAAGTGAAAAATCTTGCTCCTCAGGCTGATTTCATGGCTGTTCAGCATGGTCTGGCAGATATCCAGCTCACTTTTGGGGACAGGTTGCAACAGGATCTCCTACCTCTCCACCATCTTGCCTCACCGCTCGAAACTTTCCCTCTTTTTAGATGGATATATTTGGTGCTATAAATTTTTCTGGCCATGGTTTTGACTTTTCTTGCAAATTTTATATTTTGTGTTTTCATTTAGTTGTTTTCTTAATTTACTTTGAGACTTCCTCTTTGACCTCAGGGTTGTTTAGTAATATGTTGTTTAGTTTCAAAGTTTGGCATTTTTCTGCTATCTTTCTGTTACTAATTTCAAATTAAGTTACTAATTTCAAGTGATTCTCTTGTGGTTTGTTTATTTTTCCTATCATGGAATAGGAACTGGTATTTACTGGATGCTCAATTTTGTTCAATGAGACAGTACATATATAGACTTTCAGTTAAGGTTCGTGTTTTTAGCCTGCTTTTGTACCTGATATTTCTGAGGTTAGAGTCTCTTTGATGTTCTCCCAGACAGGTGAACTCCCTGTGCTACATTTCCAGACTTATATTTTATGCCATGTATTCTTCTGTCCTGCTTCAATAATTAACACTTTATTTTCTAGCTTCTGGAATACTTTTTGCAATCTTTTTTATGATGGTCCTGTATTGTTCGTTGCCATGACTTTCTATTGTATTACTCTTCTGTTATTTCATTGGATCTTTAAAGGGAGAGGGTATAACTTCGTGCACTCAGTCAATGATCTTCAACCAGAAGTCCTGTGAAATAGGTACAAATAAAAAGAGAAAAGGACTGAAAAAAATAGTTATAAAACTTCCTAATGTCAACAATTCTATGTATTTCTTTCTCCTCAATTTAAAAAAAAGTAATAAATGCACATTTAAAAAAGCATAATGATGAACGTAATTTTAAAAGCAAATTTGTATTCCAGATATTGCTAAATTTTTGGGTTTTGAAAAATTTGAACCCATATGGAATTAAATAGAGGAAAAAGTTAAATCTCCCTTTGTTTCCTCTCTTATTTTTGCTTTATTTTCAGAGGTCACAAATGTTATTAGTGTGTTGCATATTCTTATCTCTTGCTGTGCATTTATTCACATACATATAGGTTTTAAAATAAAACTGGATCATCCCATATATGTTTGTGATGTGCTTTCATTTTTTTTTTTGACTTCTTAAAATTGGATTTCTTTAAAAAATAATTTTTATTGTAAATGAGTCACATGGCCTAATCCACATTACCTCCTAGAATTGTCTTTTTTCCCAGGACATTCAAACTTTGAGATAGGACAGGGACTGGGTTTGACTTTTTAGGAACTTAAGAGTAAAATAGGCTTCCATGGAGAGAGGAGGGAAACTGTTTTTTGATGTATTAGAAAGAACACAAAGAATGAATAAAAGTCTTGGCAATTTACAACAGATGAGTTTAAATCACAATCAGAATAAAACAAAAGCCTAGATTTTCTATCATATATATACATACATATATACATACATACATACATACATATATATATGGCATTTCTCTAGCAAATGTAACAACTTAAGTACTTTTTAAGGACACAAGCTTATTTGGAAGCTTAATATATGATATAAAGATAGCATTTCAAAGCAGTAAGGTGCCTAGTGACTCAGTTGGTTAAGCATCAAACTCTTGATTTCAGCTCAGGTCATGATTTCAGGGTCTAGAGATTGAGCCCCGAATTGGACTCCATGCTCAGGGCGAGTGCGCTTGAGATTCTCTCTCGCCCTCTGCCCTGCCCCCAACCCCGTATATGCACATGCTCTCTCTCAAATAAATTAATTTTTTAAAAAAAGCAGTAAAGAAAGATTAGGCCCAAAAAAGGAGGAAAGAGAGATCTTGACCTTAACTGTAAAAAAACTAAATTTGAAATGGATTAAAGAGTTAATGATTTCTGTTGAAAATCATGAAAATATTAGAAGATAGGAAATTAATGTGTTCTTAGATTAGAAATATTCTTAAAGCACAAAACATTTGATTTAATGAAAATTCAAAAGTTTTGATAAAAGGTAATAAGAGAGGACACACTGGGTATAAATATTTATAATGAAACTAAGTGGGGAGTAATATTCATATTATTTAAAGAACTTTTACAAATAAGAGCTCCTTACAAATAAGGAAAATGCCCCCATAGAAGTACTCATTTATAAAATTTACAATATTTCATAATTTAAAAAATTTCATAGGTAAAAGATAAGTAAACTAATAAACATCAAAAGGTGGTCAACATCATAGTGAAATGAAAATTTAGATGACGAAATACTGTTTCTCACCAACAGAGGAAAATTGTCCCTTTTCCCCCCAAAATAGACTGTAATATCCAGGGTCTGCGCATAGATGGGAAAAGTAGTACTCTAGTAACTGGTACATATATTCAGCCTTGATAGAGGGCAACTGGGCAGTGATAA
Source organism: Procyon lotor (assembly GCA_028646535.1). NCBI lineage: Eukaryota > Metazoa > Chordata > Mammalia > Carnivora > Procyonidae > Procyon > Procyon lotor. The sequence continues at coordinate 37,227,954 of CM053608.1, read as the reverse complement.
CTTAACAACTACATAGTGATAACTTAACAACTTACTATGTCCTAGGTACTGAAACGTTAACTCATTTAATACTCACAACCCTCTGAAGGAGAAAGTGAGCCATGAACAGGTGAATAAAGATAATATGTTTGAGAATAGTCATTGTAATGCTGTTTAATAAAAAATTAGGGACAACTTTAAGTATACTGATAGGGACATGGTTAAATATTTCACTGTGTATCCACTTAAAAAAAATTAGATAGCTCTGTACCTGCCAACCCAGAAAAAAAATCAAAGCAAATACCTACCTTAAGGCAACAAATTGAACACTCCCCTTTAACTCCTTTCTGAAATCTCTCTAAGCCTCACGGGAAAAGAAAACCAACCCTATGATGATAAGAACAGGAGAAAACAACAGTGAAATTCTGGGCAGCTATAATTCAGAACAATAAGTAAGAAATTTTTCTAAGAGATCCGAGAGAGCTGAATACTAAACAAGCAACAAATTTAGGAGCAAGCTGTCAATATATATTACTAAAAATCCTCAAAAGGGCTCAGGAACTGGTAGTACCAGCATTGCCAGGTTTCTCCACTGTATAGTAACTATTCAGCTTCCTACTGTATTTTGTTATTTGGATGCAATCTTAGGGGGAGGATTAAACTCTGTCTCCTGAAAGAGGAAGTACCTGAATTTAAAATTTAGAATTATTCTTTAAGATATATTTGTCCCTTCTCTTCCAATTTATTTAGTTATTCAGTTGTTTATATCAATATGGGCTCATGTATATATAGATACTTTTTTTTTTAAATTAAGCTTCAGACCTTATTAGAATTTCCCAGTTTTTCTTTTGATACCGTCCTCTATTCCTAACTGCTGTTCAGGATGCCATATTACTTTTAGTTGTAATGTCTCCTTAATCTTACTTGGTCTGTTACACTTTCTCATGCTTTCCTTTTTTCATAACCTTTAATAGTGTTGAGGAGGACTGGTTAGGCATTTTATAGACTGTCCCTCAAATTGGATTTGTCTGCTTTCTTATGATTAGATTGAGGTTATGCCTTTTGGGAAGAATCGTACAAAGATGAAAGTGCCATGTAGAGGGCACATGGTATGTATCTGGTATCAGTGGTAATGTTAACCTTGATCACTTGGTTAAAATATATTAAAAAATATAGTTTCTCCACTATAAAACTTATTTTTCCCTTTCATACTCTATTCTTTGAAAGCAAGTAACTAAGTCCAATTCAAACTCAAGTAATTAAGTCCAACCCCAACTGAGTGGGGGTACTTAGTTCTATAGCCTAGATGGGAAAATACATGTGTGTGTGTATATATATTATTTGGAATTTTTTTTTTTCTGTTTTCTAGAGGGAGGGTTGGGAAGAGGCAGAGGGAGAGAGAAAATCTTTTTTTTTTTTTAAAAGATTTTATTTATTTATCTGTCAGAGAGAGAGAACACAGGCAGGCAAAGAGGCAGGCAGAGGCAGAGGGAGAAGCAGGCTCCCCGCCAAGCAAGGAGCCCAATGCGGGACTCGATCCCAGGACCCCGAGATCATGACCCAAGCCGAAGGCAGTTGCTTAACCAACTGAGCCACCCAGGTGTCCCGAGAGAGAAAATCTTAAGCAGGCTGCGTGCTCAGTATGTAGCCTGACAGAAGGGCTCCATTTCACAACCCTGAGATCATGACCTGAGCTGACTGAAATCAAGAGTTGGATGCTTAACCGACTGAGCCACCCAGGCACCCCTACTGGGAATTCTTTTATAAGAAAGATCCATTTTTTCCTCCTTCATTATTTATTTATTCATTCATTCATTCATTCATTCATTCAGTCTTTATATCAGTATGGACTATGTATATTTATTTTGTGGATTGTGATTCAATAATATTTATTTTGTTGCTCAAATTACAGCATTGGCCATTGGGAACTCTTTCATTTTTACTCCTGTGATGCTTTCTGCCCCACATCTATCCTTCTGTTTTTTTGAGCACTTCCTTACTTTTGGGTACTATAAAGTATCCCATGCTCATCTTATATTTTCCCTACTCACACCCTGGAATCAGCTATTTCTCCAAGGAGTCCTAGTTCCTTTTATTGAAGAAGGGGATTTAGAAACCAAGATCTGGGTGCTCAGAATGCTTTCTAATGCTGGGGTGTCATGGCTTCTAGGCTATCCCAGAAGACAGAGCTAGGTTATGTAAGTATGTATACTAATGTGTCTACATACATATCTATAATTATTTCTATGTGGATCTCTCATTATTTATATTAAGCTAACATGAGTTTCATGTTGACATCTGACTCTAATCCAGTATAGTAGAGCTCATTTTAGCCTTTTCCCCTGCTCTTCTGTATATAACTTCCCACTTCCAACAGTGAGTTACTTTCCACCACCTACCATCCACTTATTTATTTATTCTTTTTTTTTTTTTTAAGATTTATTTATTTTTTGAGAGAGAACATGACAGCAAGTGCAGGGTGGGGAGGGTGAGGGAGAGAATCTCAAACAGGCGCCCCACTGAGCATGGAACCCAATGTGGGGCTTGATCTCATGACCCTGAGATCATGACCTGAACTGAAATCAAAAGTCAGACACTTAACACTTAACCCCTGAGCCACCCAGGGGCGCCCCAATCCATTTATTTTTTCAACCCCCAATATACAGGTAAAATAGGTTCAGAACCATTAACTCATCCTTCCATGTTAGTTTTTTAGTTCTTCTGTAGCAAATTACTACAACCTGGGTGGCTTAAAACAACAGAAATAGATTTTCTCATGGTTTTGGAGACTACAAGTCCAAAGTCAAGGTGCTAGCAGAGCCACGCTCCCTTCAAACACTGTAGGAATGAATTGTCTTTCCTTGCTTGCTTCTTCTAGCTTTTGGTGGTTACCAGCAGTTTGTCATTCCTTGGTTTGTTAGCATCATAGCTCTTATCTCTACCCCCTTTACGTGGCTTTCTTTGGCTCTCCTCTATGTCTTCGGGTCTCTCTCTTCTAAGGACACAGGTCATTGGATTCTAGAATCACTAGACTAGCAGGACCTCATTTTGACTTGATTATATCTACACAGACCCTGTTTCCAAATAAGGCCACATTATCAGGTTCTGCGATTTTAATGTATCTTTGAGGGCGTGATAACTCATTCCACAATGCTGTTATAGAATATGTGGTAAAATAGAAGGCATGAAATAAGTGCTGGAGAGTAATTTGAACTAAATTTAGTTGAATATAAAACAGGAGTACTGCTTTTAGAGTTTAGAAAAATGTCACTAGCTATTCTCATCAATGAACTTTAAAAATTAACTTTTTTTGAGGAGAGAATGATGTAGGAAGGGTAACAGATCGAAGATTTAAAAGTTGCAGAGTGGATGCCCTGGGATTTTCTTAGTGTTAGTGTAAGGCTGTTTACTGTTCCTTAACTTTGGTTCTATGTTATGACTTCTCAAAAATTTACTTGAGATCCAGAGATAAATTATTTAGCTTTTTGAAGCTTTGGCTTAGAAACTCAGTAATTAATTAATTAATTCTTCTTAAAGTTTTTTTTTTATTGATTTATTTGACAGAGAGAGAGAGAGATCACAAGTAGGCAGAGAGGCAGGCAGAGAGAGAGAGAGAGAGAGAGAGAGAGAGAGAGGGAAGCAGGCTCCCTGCTGAGCAGAGAGCCCAATTCGGGGCTTGATCCCAGGACTCTGAGATCATGACCCAAGCCGAAGGCAGAGGCTTTAACCCACTGTGCCACCCACGTGCCCCAGTAATCTTTTTTTTTTTAAATAGTTACTCAACCTCCATAGAATATTATGATATTAACCTAGATCCCGGCTGGGAATTTTCCTTCCTCAGTTTGGCCAAGGAGAGCTTAAAAATAATCCCCCTGCCTCCCCAGACTAGGCTACTCAATGTCAAGGCTGAGATGCTATCTTTTCATGACTGGCTGAAGAACTGAAAATATCTCATTGAGAATGTTAGTGGTAATCGTATCTTCTTCATAATCTCCTGAAACTTTGATCTTGGTGTATATTATTCTATAATTATTTATCTTTTCTATTGCTGTTTAGAAAACAGCCTTTTCTTTGTATTCTTTGAGACAGTTTGAAACTAATTTATTTGTTAGCAGTAGTAAAGATCACTTCCTTTTCTCACTGAGTTATTTACTAGGTGTTAAATTCAAGTTCTTTTAATCTTTTTAGGGATGAAGAGCATGATTTCCACTGTCTTCTTGAATTGGGCTGATGTGAAGATGTTATATTTTTTGGACTTAAACATTATTTTTTGCCATTACCTCCAAGTTGGACTCCCAACTCCTTTTCCTGTTAGTTTTTTAGTATCACTTGAAGCAATGAGTGATTTTACTGGTATATATAACATAAATCTATACAGAATACCCTAATGTCCAAGGAATTTGAGTTTAAGGCATGATCATGATACGTAGTGTTAATTTGGAGGCTACTATATGGATAGGGCATAGAGCAAATAGGGTGAGTTCTTAGGAAAGGATAAGGAAGGAGTGTAAAGAATGGTGGATGAAAGCAAGATGGAGTAGTAGGACTCAGGAAGACTGACAGTATCAGAAATTTGGGACTTCTGTGGAAAATGAATCAGAATTATGGTTTGAGTTGGTGTTGGTGATGAATGATCTTGAATGTGCTTATTATTGACTGCCTGGAGAGGTGAAGTGAACTGTTAAAAAAAAAAGCCGGCTATTTAAAAATGTTACCTGAATATAGGAAATAGTCTTAGGTAGTATTTGAAAGCAGGCATATTTATTTAACAGGCATATTCTTTTTTTTTTTCTTAAGATTTTGTTTTTATTTACTCATTTGAAAGAGACAGACAGCATAAGCAGAGGGAGAAGCAGACTCCCCACTGAGCAGGGAGCCCAACATGAAGCTGGATCCCGGGACCCTGAGATCATGACCTGAGCAGAATCATCACCCAGGAGCCTTTAGTAGGCATGTTCTATTTAGTTAGAAAGCATGGTGTATTTGCTTATGTAATACTGGATTCCAGTTAGTTTATGTTTTCCTTCTGAATTTGTCTTTCTGAAGTTCTCATGATATCTACTTCATGGGAACTGTTCTTTCGGTCTTTCCCTTCTTTGTTCTTTGGTAAGTGCCTGGAGTATTCTAACTTACAACTTGTTTTTCACTGTTGGGTTTACTTCATGGCATATCTGTTTTATGCAAAGGAATCAGGAAAATAACCATTGGGGAGGATTGCTGAATATTGAAAATAGTCTTGCATTAGAACATAGCTTGTAGGTTGAGATTTATAATAAAATGTCAGCATTAAAGCATGCTGTTTTAATTTATTTCATGTAAGTGTCACGTGGCTGTGCTTTATTTACTTTGGCCTTGTATTTTAGAAATCTTTTTATTATTCACTAACCATAGATCCATAAATAATTTATTTTTTCTCATTTGTAAAATCTGTATGAAATCCCGTACATTATAGAATGACCCAAAAATCTTCATCTCCTTTGTTCTACAAACCCCAGCTGAGAATTACCATAGCATATACTTATATTAATTTCTAAATAATGTACATGAAATTTGGACCAGTGTTACCAAGTATAATTTGAATTTGTTTTAGAGTGTATCTACAGAATATTTTATTAGCTGCCTTTAACTCTGTTACTGTTACTGCTTGTCTTGGAGGAGGGTATACATTCCTTCTTGATTTTTTTCAGTGCTGTGGCTTGAGGTGCTGCTTTATTTTGGTCTGTTGTGACAATTTTTAGGTGAAATGTGTAAATGTTTGAGTTCTTGAAAGACTATTGTAAAAATCTCAATATACAAATGAAATGTCTACATGATTTACATACTACGTGGAGCTATTAACAAAAACTTTTTTTTTAATTAACAAAAACTTTTGATTTAACCCTATAATTTATTTACTATACCTGGTATCAGTACATGTAGTTACAACTTTTATAAATTACTGTCAGTTTTTTTTGGAGACATTTGAAGTAGTTTATGGAAAATAATCGTAGAGAGCTGTGTGGTCCAGCATGGTGGCCATTGGTAACATGTGGCTCATTGAGTGCTTGGACTGTGCCTAGTCCAAATCGAGATGTAAAATGCACACTGGATTTTAAATACTTTGTGTAAAAAAATGTAAAATAGCTTAATACTTTTTAATACTGATTACGTGATGACATGATAATATTTTGGATTTGGTGGGTTAAATAAAGGCATTATTAAAGTCATTTTTACCTTTTCATTATTACTTTGAAGATACAGTGGTTACTACAAAACTTAAAATTACAACGGTAGCTTGTATTATATTTCTTTTGGATATATTGGACATACTGGTTTTGAGAGTGTATAATTTGTAAAGGGTTCATTTTCAAAGATTTTGAGTGTGTGTATATGGTTATGTATTTCCCAGTAGAAAGAATATCGGCTTCTCAAAATAATTCCTATAAGACCGCTTAATATTTAATGTAATAGAAATTTATATTGATAGTATTACGTCTATGATAAATTATATTCTACTGTGAGTCTGGAAGTACCAAGAGCACACCCCTTTTATCATTTTGACAGTAAGTGATAAGAGCTTCACTGCAGTGGGATTACTCTAGTTCCTTTGACAAAGAGAAAATTAGTTGAGTATGGTGGGGTATGGTTAGGGTTAAGTTAGGGAAGGGGAAAGTTAGGGAAGGGTTAGGTTAGGGAAGATTTTAGATTGGAGAATTCCTGAAATGCTGGAGTTCTGTTGCTCAGTTGGGAAATGCAGAAAAGGAATACTGTCACTAATTCCTGGTGTAATTCCCCTTTTCGGGTCTGAGGTGTAGGCGCTCAGACTTAATTAGGAGAGAAGAGGAACATTCCCCCTGGAGTCTCAGAGCATAGTTTGCTGTGAGACCAGTAGGTACCCACATGAAGGTGAGTAGGGAGAAGAGGATGATTGCACCGCTCTTTCATATATAAAGTTTGGTTGGAAATTGAGTGTTAGGAGGAAAGAGCCTTTCTTGCTACTTCTAAAGTTTGGCTGTTCTTTGTGAGTAATAACATTATGCTTATTTTATACAGTTCAGATATTTAACTTGTGATAGTAAATTTTGAGTTCTTATTCACCTTAGTAATTATTTCTCTTTGTGTGAGGATGATCATGATTGAATAGATGTACCACTGTATGCTAAATGTAAACTTAATTTATTGGGTATAGATCAAAGAATAATGGAATACATGGAATAATTTTTATTAAATTCCGTGGTACATTACTTTAAGTACAGTACACCAGTGAAGTAAGTTATCAAAGCTTAAACTGAATGGTACTGTCTAGTCAGACTCCCCTCCTCACCCTATTCTCTGCCTTCTATTATTGTTTGGTTTTAAGTCATGCTTCAAGTGATGCTCTTTGGCCACTCCTAAATCCTCAGAATAGCCTATGAATCATCTGAAAAATAACTTGCATTCTTTTTTATTTTAATTCTTTAAGAGCTTAAAATCTGCATATGAGTATAGAGTAACTGAATACAGACTATAAATGCTCCATGAATTACAACTCTCCATTTTTATAAATGACCACTATATAAATAGAAGTACCTTTTTTTCTTTCCAACCCATAGCTTCTAGAGATTCATTCACTTAATAAGTATTTATTGAATAACTTATTGTCTTTCAAGAACCACAGAATCGAAAATATCAGAGGAAAGGATTACATCAGAATCTCAGTATGAATGAAACTTTAGGACAGAATGAATTTCTTAAAATTGCAACTGATTTGCTTTTAGCTCTAGTATTTTGAGATTTCAAATAATGCTAGATAAGGATGTGAGGTTTTTTGTTTTGTTTTGTTTTTAGTTAACAAGTTGAGGTACTAATTTAACATTAGTAGTATGACCTTTTAGCTGTGGTAATTTTTTCATGAGGTGTCAAATTCAGGTTGGTAGGAAATAGATCTGTGACATGAGGATCGATGAGTCTACAAGACCACCAAATTGTAACATAGGCCACCCCAGCAGCTACCAGTTTCTTCCAAAATTTTCTTTGCTGAGACCTGGAGGCTTTAAACAGCTATTGTTACCACGGAAGTTAGTTTGAGAGGGAGTGGTTTTTGAAGTACGAATGCAGCACTTGGGTAGCATATAACCTAGATGTGGTGCCAGAGTTGAATGATAAAGGGAGAAGCCAGAGGAGATTGGGAGTATAGGACCCTGTGGCAGTAAAAGAACTTAATTTTTGGGGCGCCTGGGTGGCTCAGTCGTTAAACGGCTGCCTTCGGCCCGGGTCAGATCCCAGGGTCCTGGGATCGAGCCCCGCGTCGGGCTCTCTGCTCTGCAGGAGGCCTGCTTCTCCCGCTACCACTCCCTCTGCTTGTGTTCCCTCTCTCTCTGTGTTTCTCTCTGTCAAATAAATAAAATCTTTAAAAAAAAAAAAAAAAAAAAAAACTTAATTTTTGCTTAGGCTGCCTTTGTCACCTTCCGCAGGAGAGTCTTCCTCTCCCTTAGGACGCAGAGCCTGGGAGGCAGACTTGCCCGCAGTTCTTTTATCTTTTTAAATCTGAGTTCTTAAATGTAGCTCCTAACTGTCAGTTTGGAGTTAATTTTCAAGCATATTTATATACTTTACTAAAAAAAAAAAGGTACAGGTAGAGTTAAATAATTTTTTACTTTGATAATTCCCAACTGCTAATTTGTATTAGAGATAATTTTCTTATCTAATTAACCTCATTTATTTCGAAAGGAGGGACTGATAAAAATGGACTTCAATTTAATCATATCTTCATTAGTTGTTTTTACTAAGAAATAATAGGGCTGTTTAATAATATAAATTTTGAGGTCATCCTGTGAATATGTATATATATCAGAAGGTAAGAAAAATCAGAAAAGTTACCAGTTGGTGCGTTGTCTTTATTTTATGAAGGAGTCAAAGCCTTGTGAGGTAAGGACTTGTTCAGTCAGTTATCTCTTCATATTGCCAATATTTACTGAGTGTCTGGTAGTGTGAGATACTGTGCTAGGGTAAGGGTTAGGATTAACAGAAATTTTCCCGTTCTTTGTGTTTATAAAGTCTAGTGGAGAAGACAGGAAATAATTAACATAAAATAGCAACGTGATAGATGAAGTATACAGGGTAAGGGGGCATACCCGAATCCACTGGATTAGGGCAAAGACCCCTGGCAGAAGTAATGTTTAAATCGAGGTCCAAAATGTAAGTAGGAGCTGGCAGGGCACAAGGGGAGAGGAGAGTAGGCTCAGAGAATAGCATGTTCCCAGACAGGAAGGTGTGAGATTCTGGGGATGGAGCAGAGGACACCAGACTATCCGGATGCAAGGAGAGGGCTTTTGTTGCAGGTAGGCCCCTTGGTGACTTTATAAAAAGAGAGTGAGAAAGGAGGACATGAGGTGATTCAGGAGACATGTAGGAAGTGAAAAAAGTACATTCTTCCTATTTAAACAGCTCTGTTTAGATGGAATTCACACACCATACAATTCAGCTATTTTAAATGTATAAATCAGGGATGGCTGGCTGGCTCAGTGGGTAGGGCATGCAGCTCTTGAGGGTTGTGAGTTTGAGACCCATGTTGGGCATGGAGCCTCCTAAAAAAGTAAAGTGTACAATTCAGTGACTTTTAGTGTATTCAGAGAGTTGTATATCACCAGTATTACGTTTAGGACATTTTTCATTATCCTTGAAAGAAACCCCATATCCCTTAGCTGTCATGCCAAACACTCTGATTCTCCCAGCTCTAGGCAGCCACTAATTTTGGAGGATGTCATAAAAACTTCTTTTTTTGTGTATTTTATTACAGTGACTAGGTTTTAGTAGTTTAATTTGCCAGATAGTTTCTTTAAAATAAATACCTCATTTTAAGGTAAAGTAAATACTCTTGTTCTTAGTTTTTGTTTTTTTTTTTTACTTTTTTTTCTCTTTTACAGAAAATTTCAAATACATGCCAAATTAGAAAGGTAAAATGGTAAAACCCACATGTACATAATACCAAATTTATACAATTATAAATTACAACACATGGCACTCTTAACAGCTATTGATGTATTCTAGCTACCACTTCTCCACTTACCCCTATGCCCTTGGTAATATTTTTAAGCAAATTGAGAGTGCTCTCTTAGCCTTTTAATTATAATAATAGTATTAATTGAGAATTTACTATAAAGGCATAATGATAAGTTGACATGATTATTTCAGTTAATTAAAAAATTATAATTAGGCGTAATTTTATACCCATTTTCTAGGTGAAGTAAGTGATATTTAGATCATTTTCTAATCTGTTATCTTTGTTTAGTTTATAAAATGCTCATTTCATTGGTGAATAATAATATGCTTTTGCAAGTTCATAACTTTGGAAATTTCAGACTATAGTAATGGCTACTCCAGTAACTGGGCTTCCAGATACTATAGTAGTCAGTTAGCCTTAACATTAACAAAAATACCTCCCATAAATTTTTGCAATATGGAGTTTTCTACTTTATACATGATTTAAAAAGAATCTTCATTATAGAATACTTTGGAGGTAAAATATGATTAACTGTATTTTTTTTTAACTGATGAAAAAAGAGTTAGAGCAGGTTAATAATGTATCTGGGGTTATATAGCTTTTCAAGTGGTAGAGCTGAGATTCTTCAAATCTAACTCCAAAGCTCTGCCTTAACCCCACAGTGTAAGATACCTGTACTCAGAAGGGAGAAACTAGAGGGAAAGAAGTCCTGCGAGGTGTAATTTAGAATGGTATAGGTAACCCTAAACTGAGAAACAGACTCATATTCTATTTTGAGATTCATACTTGGTCAAGTAATTGAACCTTTATGGACTTTAGTTCTTTATTTGCATATAGGAGTAGGTCAGAGGTTATACACAGAACATTTTTCTTTTACTCATAAAAGTAAATAATTTCACAGCAGTATTCAGGATAATTATGACTTACATTCTTTTGCAAACCAAGTAACTTTTTCCTTTGGCCTTCATCTCTACTTTCTTTTCTTGTTGATCTACATTGTTTGTTAAAATGAATATTTGAATTTTAAATTCTTAAACATGGCATATAATGGCATTACAGCTCTAGAAGGCTTACCGGAGGTATATTTTGCATCATTATGGAACTTCATTTTTACTTTAACTGTTATTCATTCATCCATTCATTTATTCACTCAGTTGTTCTGTTATTTTGTTTCTTGACCTGGTAGGATATGAATGCTTAAACCTGATCAAGCTGAGCTGAATTTAGTTCATTTTAGTTCCCTGTGATGAACCTATGTATTTCTGACCTGGAAAGGCTGTTCACACAGCCATGGCTTTAGGGAGGTTAATGACTTCACATCTCCCCAAACTACAGATGGAGGATTGATGGATAGATGGATAATTTGTTGTCTATTCTGTCATGGTAAGTTTGGTTTCTAAGAAAATTTGCATTTTCAAAAATCACATCCTGTAATTTAAGAGAGTAAGTTCTAATTTAATTTGTGAAAATTTTTAGAGGAAAGAAATAACTTACAGCTCTTTATACATAAACTGCCTAATGAGACTTAAGACTAGTAGGACATATCCAGAAAATGGTACAGATGAATGGAATTTTAAAAGGCACTGAAGAAAAAAAATTTAAATTTTTGTGTAAATAAAAAAAGCTGTTTGTACTGACTGGCTTTTAAAATAAGTTTTGTTTTGGATTGTTGGCCTCTTAAAGCTGTACTGCAGATTGTCCTTTAATTAAATTGCTAATAATCTGTTTGGAGATCAGAAATGCCTTCTACCCTCTTTGTTTGAAGCCAGATTTTCATTTTATTTTATAAACACAGAAATGTGTATGTGCAGAATTGCATACTATTGCTATCATGCACAATTGCTAAAGGAGTAGGCCATACATTTGGCTCTAAGGAAACAAGTTTCTCATTTTCCTTAAATAAAAGCAAGCAGTTTGGGAAAGCATGATTTGCTATGATATTGATAGTTGACATACAGTTTTCCTAATGTTATTGATAGTTTTTTTTTTTTATATGATTCTTTTTTGTGATTATTCTCAGACTTTATGCAGATATCATAATAATTTATCAGGATTGGTTTGGCTTTTGGGGGTCTATTGTGGTTCCATACCAATTTTAGGATTGTTAGTTCTGGCTATGTGAAAAATGCCAGTGTTATGTTGGTAGGGTTAGATTGCTTTGGGTAGTTATAGACATTTTAACAATATTTGTTCTTCCAACCCATGAGCATGGAAAATTTTTCCCATTTCTTTGTGTATTCTTCAGTTTCTTTCATATGTGTCCTATAGTTTTCAGAGAAGAGGACTTAGTGTTTTAGGTGTATCTTTTGTAAACATTTTAACTAGATGAAAAATGATTTGGACAATTCTTTTTGAGTAGATTTGCACTTACTGTGATGATTATTATATTTTGGTGCATTTTAAGACCCTATTTATTGTGTACTTTCTTTTCTGCTTTCATCTCAGGTTTTTTTCCATTCTTTCTTGCCTTTTTTTTTTTTTTTTTTTTTTTAAGATTTTATTTATTTGACAGAGAGAAACACAGCGAGAGAGGGAACACAAGCAGAGGGAGTGGTAGCGGGAGAAGCAGGCTTCTGCTGAGCAGGGAGCCCGATGCGGGGTTCGATCCCAGGACCCCGGGATCATGACCCGAGCCGAAGGCAGTCGCTTAACAACTGAGCCACCTAGGTGCCCCTCTTGCCTTTTTTTGATTGACTTTTTCTTCATGCTATTTTCCTAATAAAGAAAATTTTCTAATAAAGAAGTTATATACTACCTATGTTTTTTTTTTAAACAGCTTTATTGAGATATAATCCACATACCATTTACCCATTAAAAGTGTACAATTTAATGTTTTTAATGTATTTTTATTATTGTGCAGTTACTACCACAATCTAATTTTAAAACATTTTTAACCTCCCTAAAAGAAATCCACTAGCTGTCACTCTGCTTCTTCCCTAAGCAACCACTAATCTTTTCTGTCTCTATAGATTTCTTTGTTTTTGTCAATTCATATAAATTGGATCATTTTATACATAGTCCTTTGTGACTGATTTCACTTAGCACAATGTTTTTAAGATTCATTCATGTTGTAGCATATACCACTACTTCATTTCTCTTTATTGTCATATAATATTTCATTGTATGGGTAATACCACAATTTGTCTTTTCATCAGTTGATGGACATTCTGGCTTCTTTTGGCTTTGGGTCATTAAGAATAATGTCTCTATTAACATATTTTCATTTCTCTTGGGTATGTACCTACAAGTGGAATTGCTGGGTTATATGGTAACTCTGTTTAATCTTTTGAGGAGCTGCTAAACTGTTTCTTAAGCAATAGTGCCTTTTCTTTTCCCACCAGCATTGTATGAGGGTTCCAATTTCTCCTCATCCTTGCCAACAATATCTGTCATTTTGTTGATAGCTCTTCTAGTGGGTCTGAAGTGGTATCTTACTGTGGTTTTGGTTTGCATTTTCCTGATGACTACATGATGTCGAGCATCTTTTCATATGCTTTAATAAGTCCATTTATATATCTTCTTTGAAGAAATATCTGTTCAAATCTGAAGCCATTTTTAAATTGGGGCATCTGTGTTTTTACTGAGTTGTAAAGAGTTTTTTTTTTTAAATGTATTCTAGATACAAATCCCTATCAGATAAATGATTTGCAAAAATTCTCTCCCATCTTGGGGGTAGTCTGGGTAGTCTTTTTAGTTTTTTTTTTTTTTTTAAAGATTTTATTTATTTATTTGACAGAGAGAGAGATCACAAGCAGGCAGAGAGGCAGGAGGAAGCAGGCTCCCCGCTGAGCAGAGAGCCCTATGCGGGGCTCGATCCCAGGACCCTGAGATCATGACCCAAGCCGAAGGCAGAGGCCTAAACCACTGAGCCACCCAGGCGCCCCGTCTTTTTAGTTTCTTGATAGTCTAACTGGAAGCAAGTTTTAAAATTTTTGATATAATGTCCAATTTATTTTTACTTTCTTTTGTTACTTGGGCTTTTGGTATTATATGTATATATATTTATATTTTGGTATTATATTTAGGAAACCACTGCCTGACTTAATGTCATGAATATTTAAACACCTATAGTTTCTTCTGAGAGTTTTATAGTTTCAGCTGTTACATTTAGGGCTATGGTTCATTTTGAGTTAATATTTATGGATGGTACAAGATAGGGATCCAACTTAATTCTTTGCCCTGTGGCTGTACAGTTGTACTAGGTCTACCTCTTCTTTTATTTTTAATGTAGATGTTATGTAACCCTCAGCTTGATGGTCTAGAATGGTAATTAGACTCTTTCTCTTCCTCTTACAGATATAAGGACCTTAAAAATGGAATTCTGGGGGTACCTGGGTGGCTCAGTTTGTTAAGTAAGTGTCTGCCTGCGGCCCAGGGTCCTGGGATTAAAAAAAAAAATGGGAACGCTGATCCACCCTTGTTTTGAATTATATGTTAGAGTTGCAAATCTTTTGATTTTATCTTTTTTTAGCCCACAAATTAGATATTGTTTTTATTGTTTTATGTGGTTGTCATCCTTTGTTTTTTAGATTTAATTGCATTTACTTAAAAAACCAACTCTTTATTATTATTATTATTTTTATTATTTTTTACAACTCATGACTCATTTGTCTTCTTCCTGAAAGAAACTAAAAGAATCTTAGTAGTTCTTTTAGTGAGTCGGTTGATAAACTCTGTTTTTGCTTAGAAGATAACATTTTGCCCATATTCTTGAAAGATAGCTTACCTTTCTAAGCAAGTCTTGGGTGCCAGTTATTTATTGTTAACCCTTTGAAGATATTATTCACTGTGTTTTGAATTCCATTACTGTTGTTGAGAGGTTGGCTATTATCCTGAGTTTTTTTGTGAATAATCTGCCTTTTCTCTCTGGCTCACTTCTTATTGTCTGGTGTTTTGTAGTTTCCTTAGGATAAACATTAGTCTTGCTCTGTAGCTGTGTATATAATGGTGAATTATAAACCCTGAGGGGAAGGGATATATTTATATTTTTGTGAATGATGTATTTACATTGTCTTTTCTACACAGTACAGTGCCTTGTATATAATACATTCCTAGGAGAGTCTTTGGTTGAATTATTGTTGAATTTTCTTTTTTTTTTAAAGATTTTATTTATTGACAGAGAGTGAGATCACAAGTAGGCAGAGAGGCAGGTGGCGGGGGGCGGGGGCAGGCTCCCTGCTGAGCAGAGACCCTATGCAGAGCTCAATCCCAGGACCCTGAGATCATGACTTGAGCCTAAGGCAGAGGCTTTAACCCACTGAGCCACCCAGGTGCTGCTGTTGAATTTCTTTATATAGCTCTTTTCCTACCAGTATGTAGTTTAGAATATTTTAAAATATTTATAAAAATACAAGGAATGCTTAGAAATGTTCATTTGTCTTAAAAAAAAGGATGGGGTTACATGTGGCATAAAAAAATTTTTTTTCTGATATGATTACAGCATTAGCAGGAAGGAAAAAAGTAGCATGCTGTTGTATAAAACTTTATTGTCTTTGGATTAGAGTTAAAATTTTTATTTAAAAATGTAATATTTGTTATAATTCACATTGACAACTATATTAAGCAGTTACATTTGATTTGATTTGAGAGAGATTGGGAACATGCATGTGGATTCAGGGCCAGAGGGAGAGGGAGAGGGAGAGAGAGAGAGAGAGAGAATCTTAAGCAGGCTCCACACCTAGCATGGAGTCCAGTGTGGGGCCTGATCTCCTGAGCCTGAGATCATGACCTGAGCTGACTTCAAGAATTGGATGTTTAACCAGCTGAGCCATCCAGGTGCCCCTAAATAGTTACATTTTAAATAAAAATATTTTGATATGGGGTTGTATAGTTTCCTGATTAATTTTTTTAATGTAAAAACTTGTGATTTATTGTTGTAATATAGGTCTGAAGGGTGTGGTCTTTCTAAAACTTATTTGCTTTTATTTAAGAAGGGTAGAACAGAGAGAGAGACTAATACAAGAAGAATCAGTGTATTCCTGTATTGCCAGATAACAATAACATGACAGTGAAACAAAAGGTTGAGATTTTGTCATAATTCAGAATACATTATCTTAAATATTCAGTTGTATTATCAGGTTATAGCAAAGTCCTCCTCTTATATTTTTCCCTTGCAATCCAAAATCTATCTGAAACCATTAGCTGTACCATGCTCTCTGTGAATGCTGTAGACCCTGTCCTCTGGTTTTTAAAAGGACTACCCTTTGCTGGTTTCAGATTTCACTGTGGTAACTTAGATGTGGGCCAGATGCCATTGTAATAACTTGCATTTGGGATTTGTGGCTACAATTAGGTAGGATAATGAAGCACCATTAGGAATTGCATTACATCTATCTCTAATTGCCTCTGTTTCATTAGGGCAAAAATAACATTCTTAAGGTGTTAATATTTTCTGGACCCCTCTCTGAGATATAATGGTCTTTTTTTTAGATATCAGTGCTATCAAATATTTACTTTTTTTCTTCATTATTTCATGTAGTATGTGTACGTATGTGCTTATGTGTGTGAATATACTAGGCTTTAATCCTTAGTTTTTGTTAAATCAGTTTGTACACTAGAACTCAGATACTGGTGATGGTTGAACTAGGGATATTTAAGCTTGAAAGCTTCAGAACTGGAATCAGACAGACGGAATGATGTAATGGTGAATAGAACAGAGAATCACATACTCAGTAGTCATATTTCCTGTTCCCCTGTCTACTTTGATTGAATCAGTATCTCTTGGAGTAGGGCTCAATTGTTTTTGATGTTAACCCATTTGAGAAATTCAAAAAAGTGACTTTTAGGAGTAAATTTGTTCTCAAAGTGTAATGTTCTTCGAATAGCGTATATCAATTATTTTCAGATTTGTAGGAGGAAATACTAGTATGATGTGGAATTGGTTTTTATCATCAATTATTGATTTTCCATGCAGTTTGGAAATACTGAGTTAGCAAAAGTTGACAGAAAAGAAGCACATTTATCAGATTTAAGTAGCAGCCAAGACTGATGATCTGTGGTCTCAGAGGTTTCAGCTGTGACATGGAAAGTGAGACAGTCACCTGATACATTATTCATACTTAAGTAACAGTGTTATTTGAGATATTTTAAACTTGAGGTCACAAAACAAACATCTTTGCAATAGTTTGACCAAATGGTAAGGTTATGCTCCTTGAAAAGAAATTAAGACACTGTATAAAGTTAAATATGAAAACATCTTTCTCCTTTTCTCTTCTTTTCCATGATGAGGGGTATACCTTTGTGTATTAAGTTTTGGGTGTATTCTTCCACACTGTTTCTCTGCTCATGAATGTGTATGTATTTATATATATTTGCTTATATGCTTGCATATTTTAAATATTGATATATACAAACAGATTGTTTTTCTTCGCTCAAAGGCTATAACAATTTAATTTCTCATTATTGTAGCCTTTAGTAATCTTAGGAATAGGATAGGGAACACACTTTAACTATTAATGAGTTTGAACGTCTTTTTTTTTAAGAGTTTAATTATTTATTTGCGAGAGAGAGAGCATGAACATGAGCAAGAGCAGGAAGGAAGGGCAGAGGGAGATGGAGAGCAGGCTCTCCCCACTGAGCAGGGAGCCTGACTCATGGCTCTAGACCCCAGGATCATGACCTGAGCAGAAGGCAGATACGTAACTGACTGAGCCACCCACATGCCCTGAACATTTTTTTTTAAAAACATGTATTCTTTATTTGCATTTCTTGTGATTTGCTTTCTGATTTCCTTTGCCCATTTTAAAATCTGGTAGTTAGGTTACGTTTTGTTTTTAAATTTATTGGAGTTCCAGGGCGCCTGGGTGGCTCAGTGGGTTAAAGCTTCTGCCGTCCGCTCAGGTCATGGAGCCTGCTTCCCTCTCTCTCTCTGCCTACTTGTGATCTCTCTCTCTCTCTCTGTCAAATAAATAAATAAAATCTTAGAAAAAAATTATTGGAGTTCCTTGTATCCTATGGATTTAGTCTTTTGTCTGTTACGTGGCAGAATAACATTTACTTATTAGCTTTTTTAGTGGTGTAATAATAACTAATGTTTTTCTCTGTACCAGAAATTCTCCTGAGTCCTTTATGTGTGTTTTTTCATTTAATCTTCACTATCGTTCTGCCCGCTTTATGGACGAGGGGACTGTGATGCAAGAAGGTTAAATAAGCCATTTGAATACATGCTGCTAAGTGGTAGAGCCAGGATTTGAATCTAAAACAACTAATTTTAAAACTGTTACATTTAACCTTTACACTTTACTTACAAAGTTTTTTAAATGTGAAAAACTGAAAACTTCAGATTCTTTTAAAGATATTTAATGATTTTAATACAAATATTCCTTTAATAATAGTAACACAAATGTGTATAGATAGATTCACACACACACCTTTATGTAATTGCTAAATATATGTAGCACTGTAATATATTAATGCAGATATTTCATACACTTTCAGGGATATGTGTCCTGTTTCTGTTTAGAACTGACCTTCAGTAGCATATTCCCTTATTTTTTTCTATTGATTATCATAATAATCTATTAATCTTCCTGTTGCCAATCATTTTGCTTTAATCTACCCTCAACACTGTTATTGGAATAATATTTTAAGTATGATTTCGATCATGTTAATTCACTCCTTTGGAAACTTTCGGTGGTAATCACATTTCTTGATGAATGAAGGCCAGGCTCTTTCCTTACTGGGGCATTTGAAGACTTAAATAGTTCTGTTTCTTCTTTACCTTTCAAGAATTACCTTGAGGAAATTTTTTCTGTTTAGAACATTTAGTCTGCTCTCTGTGATACAGTATGTAGTATACTAGTCTTTGAAACCAATGGTTCACATTCAGATTTCCATGGCACCTTGTTACAGTATACATAATGCAAAGCACTGTCATTTCTTGAATTTCTACATGGTCTCACCTCAGTTGTGGCAGACTGGAAAAGGGGTGAGAGAACCAGCCATATTTTTCTGAAGCAGAGTTTGCATGGCCAACAAAAAGTTTTTCTCTCTTTAGATTGTGTGTTGGGGCTGATGGAGATTGACTAAAGTCCTGCCCCAGCCACCCTAGGGCACAGCCACTGGTGGTAAGTACAGGCTTGCAGTATCTGATCTTACTTCTTATGATCTTGAGCAATATACTTAACTTTTCTAAATGTTAATTTCCTCCTTTGAGCAACTTTTCTGGGTATTTACTACATACAGCAGATAAACGGGATAATTTGTTTTTTTCTTTGGGAGTTGCATTCTTCTGGCTTTATACTTGGTTTGGTTAGTGTTCTTAATCAGCAGAAGCTTAATGAGGAATTTATTTAAGGGTGTTTAGTACCTCATAGAATTTGGGGCGGGGAGAATGTTGGAGAACCAGGCTTAAGATTAAACTTACAGGTAGGATCCCTTACATCACCTTTGAGAACTATCACTTCTCCAGCCCCACCACATACCAGTGCTGCCCAGTTGTTGCCACTCTGGGCCAGAACTTCATTGGCTGCTGCTGGTGCTGCCGTTGTGGAAGGCTAATGCCTCTGCTGTTGTTCGTACCAGCCAGAAATGGTAGCTCCATATAGAGCCATTTTCTTATGTGACTCACTTCTAAACTGAAATCTTGTGCAGGTATTTCTGAATGTCTACACCATAGTTGCAGAGTATGTTGGGAATCTGAGGTCTAAAATTAATTTTGGGAAATTAGACTTATAATGTGGAAATTACCCTGAGTATAAAAAGATTCTGCAGAAGCTGATGAGAAGCTTGAGCATGATAAATAAATATTCACTATAGTGTTTTTGCTTGTATTCTTTCATCTGTAATTTTTTTTTTTTCTTTATCTCCAGGTGAATAAATTCTGTGCTGGAATTTCATTGTTTGAATTAGTCTACCTGGCTCTTTCACATCTGAGTTTTCTTATGGCCTTTTCATCATTTCTTTCTTTTTTTTTTTTTTTAAAGATTTTATTTATTTATTTGACAGGAGAGAGATCACAAGTAGGCAGAGAGACAGGCAGAGAGAGAAGGGGAAGCAGGCTCCCCACTGAGCAGAGACCCGGATGCAGGGCTGGATCCCAGGATGCTGGGATCATGACCTGAGCCGAAGGCAGAGGCTTTTTAACCTCTCAGGCACCCCTCATCATTTCTTTTTGCATTGTTTTATTTCTTTAGGACATCAAAGCTCACAAGTAGTATTAAACATATTCTAGTATGAACCAAACAGTATGTAAAAATATAGAATAACCTGGGAAAGTTGCCTTTCATCACTCACCTCTTCTCCTCTCACACTTTCAATTATTATCCCCTTTTGAAGTGTCCCCTGATAAAAATTTATAATCTTTAATTTTAATTTGACACATTTGATAATTTGTCACTTGATGCTAACAAAGTTCATGGTAGAGAGAGGTCTTTATTTGTGGTTTGGGTTTCCATGGAGCCTACTAAACTTTGTGTAGAAGAATAATATGTAAAGGCTTGACCTATGTCATTTTGCTGTGTGAAGAAGAATAATATGTAAAGGCAATAGCTGTGTCATCATTTTCAAAGTGAAGGCTTATAACTTAGGGGTTTGGTGAAAATGCAGAGAATATGCAGGTAGCAGTTTAAGTAGACTCCAGGAGTTCTAGCTTGGGAAACATACCACTGATGATGCCATTTAAGGGAGACTGGGAATGGGGGAACTACTCTGTGTCTGCAAGTGTATTGCTAGAGTGCTGTCTGATTATATTCCATTATTGCAGGATATTCTTTACTCATATTTCTGTTTTTGAATTAGAGTTTGGGCAAGTGCTAAAATGTTTGAGTGTGGCATAGAGTTCCACAGTTTAGGAAAGATTGTGAAAATTAACCATTTTCTAGTAGTTATTTCTGAGGTTTCAGTGCTGGATGATGAATAAGACCTCTCAGTGGGGAGATGGGATTTTTCTTTTTAAAAAGTAACAATAATTAGGTTAAATAGGGTGACTATAAACCTGTTTTCTAGTTATTTGTCATCTGTAAGTAGATGGTAAATGGGCATATATTTCATTATGTATTCATTTTTAGAAAATAATATTTGAAAATATTTGGTTTATTTCAGATAAACATAATAATAATAACCACATTTTGATAAAGTGTCTCTGAAAAACTTGTGCTGGGAAACCATATTCAGATATTTATTTTGGCATTTTGCATTTAGCAAATTTTTTCCCTCTTAATTATAACTAATTTGACATTCTTTTTTCTTTCTAGATCATTCAACTTCAAGTGGCACATTATCTTTTAAGCCTAGTCGATCATTGCTTACTCTTCCTACTGCCCATGTCATGCCGTCTAACTCCAGTGCTTCAGTTTCCAAACATAGGGAATCATTGACATCGGATGGCTCAAAATGGAGTACAAGCCTCATGCAAACTTTGGGAAACCATAGTAGGGGAGAGCAGGACTCTTCACTAGACATGAAGGACTTCCGGCCTCTACGGAAATGGTCATCTTTATCCAAACTCACTGCCCCGGATAACTGCAGTCAGGGTGGCATTGTCCATGCTGAAGAGTCAAGGAGTGGTTTGGAAAAGACAGGGAGAGCCAAGGTTTTAACGTCTCAATTAAGAACAATTGGGCCTAGCTGCTTACATGATAGTATGGAGATGCTTAAGCTAGAGGACAAGGAAATAAATAAAAAACGATCATCAACTCTGGACTGCAAATATAAATTTGAGAGCTGTAGCAAAGAGGACTTTAAAGCTTCTTCCTCGACTCTTAGGAGACCGACCTTAGACATGACATACAGTGCCTTACCTGAAAGCAAGCCCATTATGACAAGTGCAGAGGCCTTTGAACCTCCAAAATACTTAATGCTGGGTCAACAGGCGGTAGGTGGAGTTCCCATTCAGCCTTCTGTGAGGACACAGATGTGGCTTACGGAGCAGTTGCGGACAAACCCTTTGGAAAGTAGAACTACAGAGGACTCTTGCAGTTTAGCTCCTTGGCAACAGCAGCAAATTGAAGAGTTTCGACAAGAAAATGAAACACCCGTGCAGGTAAGTCTCAAAATCTAGTGTTTGCTTCCCTCCGGTGGATATGTACAGTAGCACACTTGCAAGTTAAGCATAGGACAGTGTGTCTCTCCATTGGTGCAGATTGTTTTACTTTTCCTTTTTCCTTTAAGTTACTAAACTATAAATGGTATAAACTCCCAAAGTACTGTTTTGATAAGCGAAAGTTAAAAAATTTTGAAGCTGATTAACATGAAAAACTTAAAAACCTTGTACCTTAGTCTTTACTTTCCTTCTCATTTGTTAAGTCAGCATAAAAATAGACAAAGCAACACATATTCAATTTAAACATGGAAGAGACAAAGGAACTGGCATGGTATAGTAGAACATAAATTTGGGGCTACGAGGTCTTGGATTTTGTCCTATGAGATTCAGAACCTGGGTGATTTTCCATCTGGGCCTCAGTCTCTTTTTCTATTCTTCTTTTTATGGATGAATAATTAACATATAACATTGCATTAGTTTCAGTTCTACGACATAACGACTTGATATATGTGTATTTTGTGAGACGATCACCACAATAAGTCTAAGTCTGGTCTGTTTAATGTCCATCACCATATATAGTTTGAATTTTTTTTTTCCCTTGTGATAACTTGTAAAATTTTGTCTCTTAGCAACTTTCAAATATATAATAGTGTATTATTAACTAGAGTTATCATGGTGTACAGTAGGTACATCCTAATGACTTATGACTCCGAGATCACGACCCGAGCTGAAGGCAGAGGCTTTTTAACTCAGTGAGCCCCTGACTTGGAAGTTTTTATCTTTTGACTTCCTTCACCCATTTTGTTCACCTCACCCCGCCCTGCTGAACAGCCATCAGTTCTCTGTGATTTTTTTCTTTTTTTTAAGATTCTACATATAAATGAGATGATACAGTATTTGTCTTTGACTTTTTTCACTTATCACAGTGCCCTCAGGGTACACTCATATTGTCATAAATGGCAAGCTTTCATTTGTTGTAACTGAATAATATTCCATTGTATATATACCACATTTTCTTTGTTCATTCATCAGTGGGTACTTAGGTTGCTTTCATGTCCTGACTATTGTAAATAGTGCTCCAGAGACATAGGAGTGCATATATCCTTTGGGTTAGTGTTTTCATTTCTTTCAGATAAGTACTCAGACAGGAACTGCTAGATCATATGGGGTAGTACTATTTTAATTTTTCGAGGACCCCCTCATACTGTTTTCCATAGTGGCTGCACCAATATACATTCCCACCTATAATGCACAAGGGTTGTCTTTTCTCCACATCCTTGCCAATACTTGTTATCTCTTGTCTTTTTGATAATGACCATTCTAAGAGGTGTGAGGTGATAGCTCATTATAGTTTTGATTTGCATTTCCCTGAGAGTGATGTTGAGGACCTTTTTGTGGCTGTCTGCATGTCTTCTCATTTCTTCATCTATGAAATGAGAAGATGGAACTAAAGCCATTTTTAAAGTTTTGGTGGTGTTTGAAATTATTTAGGTTTATAAGCAGCAGTGTGCTTATTTAAAAAAGATTAAGTTGGGTATCAGGATTTATTAATCAGGGGCACCTGGGTGGCTTAGTCGGTTGAGAATCTGCTTTTACCTCAGGTCATGATCTCAGGGTCCTGGGACTGAGCCCCATGTTGGGATCCCTGCTCGATGGGGAGCCTCCTTCTCCCTCTCCTTCTCCCTGCCACTCCCCCTGTTTGTGTGCTCTTTCTCTCTCTCTCAAATAAATAAAATCTTAAAAGATTTATTAATCAGTTTGAGGAAAGCACTTTATAAAATATCACATATAAATAAAAGTGGTATGTATCCTCTAAAGTAACATGTAAATATGTACATTTCTTGTTCTGGAAATATTTTCTATTCCAGAATGATTTCCACATCTCACTTTAACTGGGAAAGTAATTATCTGTAAGAATTTTTTGGTAAATCTTATCATTCATTTTTACCAGAATTTTCTGAAACTAATTAATTCCATCAGAAAGTATAATATTTCCCTTAGAGAAAACAATTATAATTACTATTCATTACTGCTACTAATAAAAAATAGTAAAGATTAAAGTGATATATGCTATGAAAGGGTAAGGAGATCACTTATTTAGAAACTTCACAAATCTGAGTCCCAAAACATGCACACACCTGAATGTACTACATTTACAGAGGAATCCTTAATACATCCCATGTGCCTTCCGTATTCTTGTTTTGGGCACAGTATTGAACAATCTTAATGTATAAAAAGCACATAACCAAAAAGAAGCATTACTATGATGTTTGAAATACAGAAAAGAGCAATTTAACTAGATATGTGATTGACCAGTTCAAGTGATTGAAAGATAGGGAACCTAATTTTTATAATTTTTAAAGATTTTATTTATTTATTTGAGAGTGAGAGGGAGATGCAGACTCCCTGCTGAGCAGAGAGCCTGATGTGGGGCTTGATCCCAGGACTTTGGGATCATGACCTGAGCCAAAGGCAGATGCCTAACCAACTGAGCCACCCCGGCGCACCAGAAACCTAATTTTTAAAATACTATTATATTTTATTCCACAAATGCTTTCTGATTATATGAGAATAGGGATCAGGCAGTTAGTTCTTCAGCTGGTATTTTTGCACAGAATTGTAGTTGTCCATGGGGTGCTGAGTAATAACTATTCCAACCTGAAGGTGTGATAGAAAAATAACTGAGAAAATTGGATGAATTTAAAGGAATAAGTACTAATTTATTTCTTTTATTCTATTTGGGAAACCCCTCTGCTCTGAAGTTTTTCCCAAAGTTGAAGCAATGCAGAGTCTAAGCAGCTTGGAGGTGCACTGTAGAGCCAAACTTATTTTTAAATCTTCTGCCTAGTACTTGGTAGAGGAAGGAGGCCACTAGAGGAGAACATCTGCACACACCCTGGCATGTTCTGCTTTTTGATGAACCATATTTGGGAGGGTCTCTTTGTTGTGCTCCTATGTTGTACTAGAGGTGAAACCTGGTAAAGAAAACTGAAGACACTTCAGTTGCCATGTTTAAATGATCACTTCTGTTCTCATCCCTTCTTGGACTATTACAGAAAACCCTTCTTAAATACCTTCTCCTTGGAACCTCCAAGTGTTGTCTTTATTATAAAAGTTCTTATCTTAGTTATTTTTTTAAAGACTTTAAAGAATTGATTTCCTTTTTGTCTAGTTTTTACATAAAGGGAAGAACCATAATTAGGATCAGACCACCTGATAAGTTGTGAGAATGTGAGAATGAATTTCAAGCGCAACTCCTAAACTCTCACCAGGAAAGAAACCCCTTTTTTTACAACCAAGGAAAGGAATTTGGCGGAGAGTCTCAATCTAACACCACCATAGATTTATATAGAACTTAGTAGTTCTCGAGAGTGTTTATCTCATTTGATCTGCAAAGTTTCTTTCCCTGCTTTTCTGCCTACACAGGTTAATACTGTAATGTGGAGGTTTGGCTCTTCTTAGGAATAATCATTGAGTCAGCCTCACAGTCTCATGCTCATGCTGTTCCTTGATTCCCATGATTTCCTCCTAACTCAGAATGCAGGTAGTGTAGTACTCTCAAACGTTTTCCTTTGTGAATGAAGAAAGGCCATCTATGCCTTTAGGTGATTAGAATATAGACCTCCATGTGCAAACTGTCTTTGGTTGTTTCCTTAGTTCTGTGTGTCACCCCTCCTCCCACCTTCCTCGAAACCTCTCTGACCCTACAAGGACTGTGGCAGAAGACAAAGACCAACAGTGCCTTGTCTTCTCTGTGGAAAGAATGTATCCTTGACTATTTCCCTCTTTTTTTTCTTTTCTGGGGGATGGGAGAATGGGGGGAGGGTGTGGAAGGTGTATACCTCTACATACAACAGTATCCATTGGATTCCTTTAAGCCCACAGTGCATCTTTTCAGGCAGTAGTGAAGAAGTGGTCTGTTTATTGAGGAAGTCGTTTATTTTCTTTTGTCCTACATTCCCTGGGATGTTTCTAAGTTCTAGGTTGCAATCATTTTTTAAAAAGAGGAAGATAAAATTTTGTACCCCATTTAAATCATGATGGGGCTTGATCAGGCCAAAATATTGACACCTAGTGATTTCAGCATATTTTGCTGAAAAATTTTTAAAAATAAAAAATGTAAAAATTTGGTAAAATGACTTAAGTGACTTGGTTTTTGTTTAACATGACAAAAGAATGAAAAAGTTTTATTTTTAATTTTTATTTTTTAAAAGATTATTTATTTATTTGACAGAGAGAGATCACAATTAGGCAGAGAGGCAGGCAGAGAGAGAGGGGAAGCAGGCTCCCTGCTGAGCAGAGAGCCCAATGCGGGGCTCCCTCCCAGGACCCTGAGATCATGACCTGAGCGAAAGGCAGAGGCTTTAACCCACTGAGCCACCCAGGCACCCCGAAAAAGTTTTATTTTTAACATGAGATGTTTTATGTATTCTATTGTATACTCTGAAAAGAAGCCATTTTCTTATTTTTTCTTATTTTTGTACTTTTTTTTTTACTGTTTAAAATCTAACTGTGCACTGAAAGCCGTGAACCCTGTGACACTCTAAATAGATAGGATGTGACATTATGACACATTCGCTTGGTAGTTGAAAAGCATTTTGTATATCTGCTTTAATAAATTAGTAATATGTTTGAGTTTTTTTTAACCTTTCAACTTTTCTACATAGTATTGGCTTGTGATTTTTATACATCAGAAGAGCAAATTTTTTTTTAAAAAAACTTATTTTCTTACTTTGCAAGAAGCCTAAAAAATAAAGGAGAAATACAGTCTAAACAGTATAAAATTCATTATTTTATGTAGGTCTGCCCTCTTGTGTCTGTATGAGGAAATCTTGATCTTATTTTCAGAAAAGTCACTGAAAACAATCTACAAAAGCAAAACTGCTTATAATGATTGTTTTATGGCCATATCAATCATGAGTTGTATTAAAAAGTGATTTCACTGAATTCAAAAAGTTCTTTTTAATATAGGTGATTTGCATTAAATGAACATTTTGAACCAACTACTTTATAAAGGGCAACATTAAACATTTAAAAATTAGTTCATTTGTAGTACCCTATAAATTAAGGTTAAAACTTATTCTACAGTAGAAAGAACATTTGGTATTTAAAAATTTTAAATACATTGTTTTATTATATCTTACTCTTTACATATCATGATAAACAATAAATAAGTTCCTTTTAAAGAATAGGTTTTTTTTCTACATTATAATCTGAGTTACGGTATTCTGTAATCCTCAAAAAGGTTTTTAATTTCTATTAAAGTCAGAAAGAAAAACAAAAAACATTTCTATTTTACTTAGGGAAATACCCCATAACTTCACATTTTATAGTTTGATATTGATGTTGTAATAATGAACAATACAATGAAAGGAACAGAATTTAGCATTTCAAGTTTTCCACTTATTAATACCAGTGCAGCTAATTATAGAACTTGGTTACTTTTTTCACGAGTAATTATGATACCAGTGATGTGAATGTATTGCTCGTTATTTATAAGCTTTCTAGTTGATATTGGGGGTCTCCAGCCCATAGATGAGGCTTTGCTGAAATCTCCCTGTCAGTGTGAGATCCTTTTTCCTCTGTTCCTCAAATATCAGTGAATCAAAACTATCCCCCTCCCCATCTCCAGTACCTGTCAGGTACGAAGAAAAAAACTTAAAAGTATCTCCTTTACTGATCTGTTAGTCACACTTGGGTCATAAACCAAGGTCAGTACTGACTTTTCAAATTCTTTTAGTAACCACATTTTAGCAAATCATACAGTGAATTATGTGTTCTCTCCTCTTGTAGTAATTGCTATATTAGTAATATGTCTTGAAGTTAAAATTATTGGATTATGCAATATAGGTATAAACCTATACCTAATTCTAAGTTGAATCAAGTTAAATTAACAAATTTTGGTGAATGTATTTTCTAGTCATACAAACAAGTTTTACTTCTGTTATGAGTTGGAAGATATTTTTAAGTGATCAGAGAGGAAATTGAAAATATTTTTGGCAAGAAAATAACTGTAGATTAACATTGCTGGGTTTATAATTTAGCATGATAGAATGGCCTACCAAGTAGGTATTGACCATTTGGTTGACAGATTAAGGAAAATAGCTGTATTCTGTTATAAACCACAGGACAAAAAGTTCATGTCAAAATGTGACCAAAGAATTAATTTTGGAACCCCAAATTTTATTTATTTTAATGCTTGAAAGAATATATTTTCTTTTATTTTTTCAAATTCTTCTCCTTGCCTATATTGAGGATGAGCTTAAGAATAGAAGACAATCTGAAATTATCCTAAAGTCTTAAGATTTCATGATTTCAGAGACAGTATGGTTAAGTTACATACATAGATGATCAACTACAGTGCCTGAAGTTAGGTTAGACTCTCTTCTATTAGTGTATTAGTAATTATGGCTAATCATACTGTCAGCTGTTAAATTAAGCCAGTAGTTCTTGTTTGCTGATCATAATGTACTACAGAGAACAGATTATAGTTTGCCTTCATATACTAGAATTCTATAATTCTTTGAAAAAGTTAGTTAAGAGATATTTTATTTATGTAAGAGTATGGCCTTACTTTTCCTACTTGGTTCTCATAAACTTTAAAGAAAATGTTAGTGTAATACAAAGGAAGAATACAATTTCTATTTTATAATGTAGGTTATGTGAGTTACTACAAAGAGTTCTGAATGATAATAATAAAGATAACATGTGAGGAATCAGTAGGCTATTTCAAATGATGACTCTTCATTTGAATGAGTATTTTGGTACTTGGTGAAGACCTGAAAAATATTTAATAAACATCACAGAGGCTTTTACAGTACAATATAAATTATATTTACCCCAATAGTGAAGCTAATTCTTTATATGTGAAACGAACTGGTTAGCAGTGCAGTTTCAAAACTAAACCCTACTTCATTCTCAGAAAAGCTGTAGGATAGAAACTTAACAAGCTCTGTAAGTTTCTGAATTCAGCAGTTACATTATGCACACTTGCAGTCATTTTGAATTTTTGAAAATAAAGCTCTTTCCATGTTTACAAGATCCCACAGGTGAATACATTTGCTAACAATTTGTTTTGTCCTGAATCTTGACCTTTTCACAAAGAAATTCTTCTATTTAGGAAGTGGTCTGTTATGTAGTATTTTTCCCCTCTTCATGGGATGGCAGATTTTAAGCTGATGGTGACAAGTTGCATCCCGGAGATTGCAGCAGAACTTCAGAGAAGCATCACAATGATGCAGATCAACAAGAGACATATTAAAATGAGACAGAAATTTATAAATAGGTTCTGGAGATTTTGGCGTGCTTGTTGAGGCATTTCAATGGTTGAAGCTCTTCTTATAGCAGAGCGAGTGAGGTATTGGACTTTCTCCATGACCTCAGGAAAGCAGGAAGTCTCAGGTTTTAAATGGTGAAGAGAAAGGTAAGAAGCTGGCAGCCAAATGTGAGCTCCGTCACTCTCTTCTTTTGGGTAGCCTGGAATGTAAAAATAGCAAATGGATTAGGATCATGTGTAACCTATTCTCTGAAGAGGTAAAAACACAATTTTGTATTTACTCATCTTCCTCAATATTTGTATTTATGACATCAAATATCTCTGTAGTCTTTTTTGGTGAAGGTCACCATGTTGTCTTTTTTGTCTTGTGTTTGGAGTGTAAGAACTTCAGTCTTTGCCACCTCCTCTCAAAATGACTAGAAATATAGTTTGGTTTAGGGTGCAGTTCATTTCGGATTATTCCCTTGAGCAAAAGTTCTCACATATGGTTTCATAAAGACTATTTTTCTGTGAGCATAATGGTTGTGAACATT
Organism: Procyon lotor; assembly: GCA_028646535.1. Taxonomy (NCBI): domain Eukaryota; kingdom Metazoa; phylum Chordata; class Mammalia; order Carnivora; family Procyonidae; genus Procyon; species Procyon lotor. The sequence continues at coordinate 37,198,225 of CM053608.1, read as the reverse complement.
AGTGTATTACTAGCTTTAGGGAAAATCTCATAAAAGCAAATTCATGTAAGAAATTATTTTACAGATTTTGATTTTAGTCCAAAATAAAAGTTAAATGAGGAGCATTTTAGGGGGACTGTAGGTAGATTAAAATACTTGTCATCACTTCTTATGATTTTATAGCTTTGTAGAATATGCTATTTTGAGTAACATTTTAACAAGACTGGATATTAAGTACTGAAGACTGTCAGGCTCAGAAAGCATAGTAATAAAATTATCATTATCTTGGGGTGCCTCAATGGCACAGTTAGTTCAGCCTCTGACTCTTGGTTTTGGCTCAGGTCATGATCCTCAGGGTCATGAGATCCAGCACCCCCATCAGGTGCCACGCTCAGCACTGAGTCTGCTTAAGTTTGTCTTTCCTTCTGCCCCTCCCCTGCGCATGCATTCACACATGCTCTTTCTCTCCCTCTCTCTAAAATAAATAAATCTTATAAAAAATTAGTGTTATCTCACTGTGTACCATAGACAGTCCTTATTTAGAAATGACCTGTACTCAAGAGTGGTGGTTTTCATTTTCTTTCTTTCAGAGCTTCCATTAGTTAATCTGTCTAATTAATTATTTGTGGTAATTAATAAGTGAAACAAAAATAAAACAATGCATTATTATAGAAAAATTAGAGATTAGAAATTATCTATAAATTAAGCATCTAGAGATAATAGTTACTAAGATTTGGGAATATTTTGTTGTCAGGATATTTCTATATAAATTTTGAAGTAAAAATTAGAGATGGAGTTTAAAAAAAGCCTATAATTAACTGCCCGGAGATAATGGCTGTTAACATTTGTTGATAGGTCATTGTTGATTAAGATATTACTACCTATCCCAGCATCTACATTTCATTTTCTTCCTAATCTCTGCACATTCCATGAAAGCCTAGCTCAAGCCATCAGCTCTGTTTCTGAGAGAAGCTAGTGCTGGAGAGAGGAAAGAGAACTGACAGAATGGGAGAGGGAAGATATATTTCAGGCATGATCAGTGAGACTAGGCATTTAGGTTTACAAAGAAACCATGTGGTAAGTGGTTGTTAGATTCTGTATTTTCAGTACTTTAGTTTGGCTCTATTAGGTTTGAATTATATACTAGACTAGGCTTTCATTTGGCTGGAGACTCTGGCCTCCTTCCTAGTATTGATCTATAGTGAGGAGATCCAAACAGCTAACTTAACACCAAACTGCATTCTCTTAAAGACTTGGTAACAACTGGTGTTTCCCTAGCATATGTACGTCTGTAGCATATATTCTTCATTGTCCAACACAAGTGGCTGTTAATATAACATCTGTTCTACTTGGTAGATAACAGTTTCAGTGCGTTTATTTAATTTAATTACCTTTGTTTGAATTCCTCAGATAAAATACTGTAGAAATAAAGCCTTTTTATTTTGTCCCTTAAGAGAGTGCATCCTTTTTTTTCTGCTTATATATGCATAAATATAATGAATTTATACTGTTGGTTAAATGTGGGGAAGAATCCCATTATTCATTCTTCTATATATTTGACTAGTTCATGTGAGAATGTATAAAGGCATAGCTCAGAAAGGAATAAGAACTAGCACTGGTCATTCCTTTAGAACTTACATTTTTATGAAGTTTCATGACTTAAATGGTCTGTAAGTTCTGATTTTAAAAATTACTTTGAGAAAAAACATGGAAAGGGAGGAAGCTGGCTAGTTGTTCATCATGAAGCATATATGCAAGAGTCATTCCCTACCCTGACACTTTGATGAGTGGGACTTCAGTCACATGAAACATGTCACCTTTCCATAAATACTTCATTGCCTTTTTTGATTCTGTCTTTTGCACATGTTGTTCTGGCTCTGCCTGGAATGTCTCCCCTCCACTTCCCCCCCCCCCCGCTCTACCTTTGATTCTTTGCCAGGCAAACTTCAGTTGATCCTTAAGGCCCAGTTTAAATGTCACTTCCTAATGAAACTTTCCATTACTCATTAAGGTAGAATTGGTCATTGCCTCTGCTGGTTTTCAGTAGGGCTTTAGTGTTACCTATATCAGGAGAGCTATCCGGCTGTGCTGTAATTTTGTGCTATAAATTCACATGTCCTCATCCTCAGGTAGACTTGTAGATCATGAGTATAAGGAACTCTACATATTTATTTTGTATTCTAGTATGCAGTGCATAGTTGTTAGTATTTGAATATATCAGTGAAGCGGAATAAGGGATTCTTATGATTTAATTTAATAGTTTTAGAAAATTGGTAATGATCAAAGGTAGTGCTGGGACTAACAGATTAACCACTTAGAATAACAGAATTTGTTAGTTGAACACAGATTATAATCTACAGTATTCTTCTCAAGTCTCTGTTACAGATGAGGGAAATGAGGCTTAGAGGTTTTCAGATTAGATAAATTGTCAATATTAACATTAACCTGAAGGAACCTTTGTACAGATGAGTATTTGGTGTTTGTGAAATATGAAGAGGTACATCCTAGGGAGATGCACTCTACTGGTGAAAGTATGATGAACATATTTAAAGAAGAGCTCCTCCATTCCTCAGAGGCAAGCTGTAAATAGGGTAATATTTGAAGGAAATCCTCAAAAGTAGTTTCACTTTATATTTGTTTTGTCTGATGATAATAGAGCATTCTTTTAGGATTAATTGTAAATAGATTGTATTGGGAGGTTTTGAACTTGTATCTGGCACCATCAGTGATGGAGATAGAAATTAGTCCCACTTCCCCTTTTAAAGTAAATATATAGATTAGTTGTGTGGGACAGGAGGAGTAAGGACACTAAAAGTTAATTCATCACTTGCTGTAGAATCAGAATATTGAAAATATGAAAGATTCTTTGGTAGGGATCTGGTTGTAGAAATGCCATATGCCTGTTGAGTTACATGTAAGAGGCAGAAAAGTACCCAACACAGTATTTTGTATACTATGGGATCTATGATTATTTTAATTTTTGGAGGAAGGGGAAGAACACTATTCTTTTTTATAAAGTCTTTCTTTGTGATTTATAAAATCTTTTGTTATCCACTTTTCCTCATTTGCTCAAAAAAAAGTAAAATTGGGAAGTATATACTGTCAAGTTCAAGATCCTATTCTGTGTTTTGAAATGGAGGAATGAAAGAGACAAACCACAGGGAACTCCTAATCTTCCAACTACGGACAGTACCATAGTTGGCAACATTTTGGGTGAAAGGTACTATATCAGCTTCTGCCAGGGCCCTCACTTTGTAGTGAGTCCTATTTCTTTTCTTTTGTGTGTGTGTGTGTGTGTGTGTGTGTGTGTGTGTGTCCGTCCTATTTCTTAATGTAATATTAGATGCATACTTGTACAAAACAAACCATCAATCTCAGTAGACTTTGAAAAACTTTTGATGGTCTGCTTTATAACTTGCTAGGAAATTGAATCAATTTAACAATGCAGTATATGGTGAACAGCAATCCTCACCTATAATTTAAGTACTTTCAGTGCTTTGCATAATTTTCTGAACTTAATTTTGGAGGGTATTTTCTCTCTGAAGCCATAAATTCCTGAGATTCTTTATGGAATTCAGAACTTTGCTTCTTTTTTATTTTTGACTGCTTACTTATTTTAGTAAATGTAGGCATATTTTCCTAGTAAACTCAAGTATTACACATCTAACACAGCAGTCCTACAGATACTTTTTAGAATTTTTTTCCATTTAATTGGTTCAGAAGATTAGAATATAGATTTGAGTGTACAGGACCTGTCAATATATATTAAGATTATTTTGGGGTTTTGTTTTTTCTTACTATTCACTGTCATTTTCACAGATATCTGCAGATATCTGGAAGTGATTATATATGCATGTTTTGTGACTTGTTGAATTAAGTCAGGACAGTTCGTTATAGATTTATTATCTATCTGTTGGCATGCAGAAGTTCAGTTTGGTAGAATAATTTTCCTTTTGAGATTGCCTAATATTAAATTTGGATGTTCTGTTTGACGTTACTTTGTGGCCGCAACATTCCAGAACTTTGTTGGTCTGCACTGGCTATTTGAAAGAAGTTTCAGGCTACTTCTGCCTGGTTAGGAAAAGAATTGTGTAAACATAAAAATCAATATATTCTCAGCCCCTAAATTGACTCCATAATAAAATGTTTTCCTTGCTGTAGACCTCTGCCTTGAGGAAAATTCATTAAACAATAGCATAGAGAGATTTTCTCTTTGAAATTGTCACATCGCTGTTGCTGATTTGTCTGTAGGCTTGTCCTCATTATGTTTATTATGTTAAGATTAATTTATTCAGTATTAAAGTATTCTTTTTAACTCAGTAGTTGAGACTTCAGATTCTTCTTTTGGGGGAAAAGATGTAGGAAGGGAGTGCAAAGGGAAAGTTTTAAGGAAAAATGAATGCTAGTTATATAAACCCCCACTAATATAAGTGAAATGGTCTTCTTTTTGTTTTTTTTTTTTTTTTGAAAGACCTGAAGGTGGAGTACATTTTAAAAATCACTAGAGGTCCTCAGTTGACTGTGATTATACTGGGGTGGAGCTGTAGCCCCAGGCTTCATTTTACTATGTTTATTTGGTAATACGTGCTTTACAATTAATGTAAGAACATTGAAGTACAATTTCTAGAAATGTTCGAAAGACTATGTATCTGCTTTAGGTAATTGTAATTTAGAAAGATTTCCTTGATTTTTAACCTTTAAGTTTATTCCTTTGCTACTCTGATCAACACCGTTAATTCACAGTTTAGACGAAAGTCATTTTCATAGCATAAATAACAAAGCAAGATTCCTCTGTTCTAGCACTTTATAATAAATGGGGTGGAATATTTTAAATGGTAGAATGTGAGCAGGTCAGAAATGAAATTGAGGTAAGGATTTAATATTGGAACTGGAATAAAGTACAGAAGTGTGTGGTTTTTTTGAAAAGTTTTGAAAAATTAACCTAGATTTTAAACATCAAGGCTAAGTAGATCAAAGGCATGAATATTTTAGGAATGAAACAAATTAAAGGAAACATCAATTGTGGTATGTTCTAACATTTTTAAAAGCCTGTAAGTTATTTTGAGTTTTGCCTTCCATGATTTACTATTTAATAACAAGGATATTTGTAACTTTCTTATATCCCTGTCTTTAAAAGTGATCAGGAGAATATTATATAGGTTATTAAGGACATAACGCCCCATGTGTAAATTAGCTTTGAATGAAATGGAGTGGTTTTGAATTTAAATGAAGTTTGTATCCTCTAACTTTGCATTTAGGGTACCATTAACAGTATTTGAGGACTTTCAGTTTATTTTGCTTTGCCAATGTCATGATGTATTTTTAAGCCATGTTGATCAGTGGATGTGATGTGCATGTGGTTTAGAGTTCTAAAATCTTGGCTCCAGCCAAGACACCACCATTTTCCTAGTTCTGTGACCTTGCAGTTCACCTTTTTGCATCTGTTTCCTAATGTAAAATAGAGATGCAGTATCATGTAGGGAGTTAAAAGGATCAAATGAAATTTTTGTATATATCGGTACATTTAGAAGATTGTTCAGCAATGAAGAAGGAAGTTTTGATTGACTATTTCTATGATTGGTAATAAACATACAGTCGAACCTAGTTAATCTAATCTTTACATTTAATTTTTACTTAAAAATTAATATATAATCTAATACATTAAATAATATGTAATACATTTAATACATTAAATTTTTAAAAAGATTTATTTATTTATTTGACAGGGACACACACACACACACACACACACACACACACACACACAGCGAGAGAGGGAACACAAGCAGGGGCAATGGGAGAGGGGGAAGCAGACTTCTCGCCGAGCAGGGAGCCCGATGTGGGGCTGGATCCCAGGACCTTAGGATCATGACCTGAGCCGAAGGCAGACGCTTAAGGACTGAGCCACCCAGGCGCCCCTAGAATTTTTATTCTTTTATACAAATTTTGTTTGTATAATACAAACATTGTATTAATTAATTGTAAATTAATTAATTTTACATTAATTAATTAATGTAAAATATTATTACTGTATAATAATAATACAACTATTCTGTCTTCAATTAATTAGGTTAAGAAACAGTACATAAAAATATGAACCAAATAGTTTTTTTCTGGAATATTATTTTCCTTAATGTCCACAAAGTGCCATTAAAATAATTCTAATATTTGAGTTTTAGGAAATGATAGTGACTGGCTTTTCTTAGTAAAGCAAGTATTTAGCTCTTTCACATGTTTTTAAACAATCAGTTTTTCATAACGTTCTTCATATTTCTTCTGTTTTATTTCATTTGACACTTTTTTAAAAAATTAATTTCAAACCTCCTGTCTGTAAACAAAGACAATACTTAAATTTCACCTTATGATAGAGGTAAACTAGTTGGGACATAATGTCTGACACTAGGGTATTTGTGTTTGGAAATTTGAATAGCTGTCACTGTAACTGTGTAATTTTTATTAGCCTGTATACATTATTTATCTAAGGATAACTTTAATAGCACAATTTGTGCTCTTTCCAGAAATTATCAACTTTTTGGAGCAATATGTGATGTGTTGAAATTCTGGTACCATAAAAGAATTCATGAATATCCCATTTGAAGTGTGAGAATATAATCTATGAGGTATTTGAGTAAAAATGCATAAATATGTAAATAAACACCTGCACCAAGTGACTTTTATGTGATACCAAAGGAAAACCATTTTATGAATATAAAGATATTGAGAGGCAGTTACAGTGCCTCAGTGATAGGCAAAAATTAGAGATGTTTTTGCACGTCTTAAGGAAAGCTGCTTGTGGAATTACAAAGTTCTTTCTGTAAAAAAGCTATAGAGTTAATATTTGTCATAGGAACTTAGAATTCCAGAGATAAATTTTATTTTGACATACATATGAAAATGTCCTTTATATCCTGACTGATAGAGATTTAAGAATGAAGACACATTTCATATATTAAACTGAGGATTGTAACATCAAGAGTATAAGTGGAATTCAAACAGAAGTCATAAAATTTATTGTATCATTTTCATTTCCGGGCATTTAAAAAATTTCCTTTTCTCTCATCACCTCCCTTCTAAATGCAGGAAAGGATAAGGAGATACCAGGGAGGATGGTAACTTGATAACAGTATATTCATTAATAGGCAGAATAAACATTTTTACCAAGTTCACATAAACGAGATATTTATGAATATTCTACCAGAATAATGTCTCTTTAAAAGTGCCAAATTGGTATTCTCTAACTTTACAAAGAATTTTACACATGTTTTTGATGGGTGTTTTAAAATTTCCAAGCTTGTTGTTTGTGATATAGTATTGGATTTCATATAAGTAACAGAATTTATTAAATCTTGGAATTCTTTTTAGAAGTGTTTTTTAGAAGTTGAGTTCATAGAGAGGGAAAAAGTCCCCAAATGCATTTTAAGAGTAGTTTGTCTTATATTTTTAAAAATTCCATAAAATATTTACTGTAAAGAATCCTAACAATGATATTGGAATAGTCATGCCAGCAGTGTGCATGTTGTACAATCACACGACTGCTGATAGTGTCACAGCTGTGACTGGAAGCCCAGTCCTACCCTGTTTCTCAGCACAGTTACAGATAATGAGATGAAGCCATTGTTTTTGCTTAAAGAGGTGAAATCTTCATCACCACCAAATATGGTAACATAATTGAAAGATATTTTAATTGGCAGGAATTCACTTTTGAAAAGCAAAATAAAAATGAAAGTCAAATTAAAATGACAAACCAATAACCAAGATTAAAGATGATGAAACACTTATTATTTCAAAGTTAAGTCTGATTCTTATTGTCCCTGAACAGATATGCATTTATTTAGAAATTAAAGTTTTGTCATATCAAACATTTTATTGTTTAACTTGGAACTGAAATTTACAAAACATGACTAGCTCTTGAAAAAGTTCAGTAATTCTGAATTATAGAAAACAAAAATTACCAAAATCAGTGAACTCTATTTCTTACCTTGACTGTTGTGATGATTACAGTGTGGATTATTGTAAAGTTGTATGAAGTCTTATCGGTGTTTAATTGGAAAGTTTTCTGACTCTGTTACCAGACTTATGGGAACAATTGAAGTAGGTGTAGGAGAAAAAGTGCTCTAGGGCGGTCTTATGATGTCACACAAGAATTCTGAAGTTGTGATTGGTTAGCATAGTCTTATCACAACCAAACTTTTTAGAATGTCATTTATCTTACTTTAAGTATGGAAAGGTCATTAACACTTTGTGCCACGTTTTCTGCTTGTGATTTTTAAAAGTATATGGAAGATAAATGGGGGAAAACAAGTTCAGGGTGGTAGAAAGTTCCCTTTAAAGATTCATGAATCTTCTTCAGGCTTAGAAATAATTGTGTACTGATGGTGATAATGTTGAGGAACTAAAATATATAGGAATTTTAATGAGTGAGAATATTACTGGTTTAAGTCAAACAGCTTTCATTGTGTCATTGCTGCTGTTGCTTTAATCCTACAGTTTCATAAGGTTAGCTTCTAACAATACAGTAATTAAACATTTTCACAGAATCATGTTTAATACCTTTTACTGTCTTGTTCTCTTTCTTCATACCACTGTGTATATGGGGGAGGGGTGTGTCTGAGAAAACCAGGCTAATGATTTCAGTTTAAAAAATTAGCTTTATCATATAAAGTAAGAACTAATACATGAATTTAATTAGTTTGTTTTCTTCAAGTAGAGCTTTAACAATATATTTATGAACAATAATTATCATATTTAAACTGATATATATTACCCCAAGAAAAGTTGCAATTCACAAATTTCAGTATTTTAAGATTTTTTAACGGCTGCAATAAACTATCATAAAATCTTAACTAAAATTTTAATAAGCAGAGGTAGTAACTTTATAGTAAAAACGAAATAATCACAGATTCCTAATCGGTGGCTTCATAGTTAATAGTGATGCTTTCTTGAAAATAGGTGTGCCTTTTGTTAGATATTTAAGGTATGTAATATTTCTAAAAGGATTGCCTCATTTAATGCAGCAATTGTTTTCCTGAAAATTACTATACAGATGAAATTTGAGTAAGTGGAATGGTATTTGAACTTCCTAGAACAATTTATCTTTTAGAACTGGGAAAAGAATTCTTTGGAAAAGGTAGGCATTATTTTCCTACTTTCTCTGATTTTTTTGTTTATACTATATATTACATTTACCTCAATCACCACACCTACAAATTCTGATTTTTAAATATCTTCTGTAATTTTTGGAGGAAGTATTTGCTATTTTATTTTATTTTATTTTTTTATGTTTATAGTAGAGTGAGCTCCACCCGCTTCCCTTTCTTATGGGTAACTAAAATGTGGTGCAGCAGCTGCTTATGTGTCCTTAAATGGAGATGGTTTTGGCTTCTTCCAAAGAAAGATAAAATCCTTCTCTAGAGCAAATCTCTTGTTATTTAAAGAACTAGCTAAAACTAACAAAAAAATATTTCAAATGACCCTCTGTGAACATTTCTAAGAGAAAATTTACAACTTAAAAATAAAACCCCAAATTAAAGAAATCGCATGAATAATGTTGACATTTTGCTCAAAGTGCTACAAGCATTTTTTCTTTCAATCCTTAAATAATAAAGATCTCTTATTATTCTCATCAGTTGCCAATGATGATTGAAATATAAACCTAGGTTGGAAATACAAGCCTCTAACGTGGTTTATAGTGGGTTGTCAAAGATGACACAGCTGCTGAGCAACACAGTGAGGATTCAACTCTGGACCTGCTGCCTTATTAGAATGGGTTTGTTGTGAGAGCTTAGTGAGATGAAGTATGTGCCCTGACTTAGAGATCTGCCATGGAGTGTCCATTTAGTGTTGGTGCAGTCAGTGAACATGGCAGTAGGGGTGCCAAAACCCCCTCCCACGTGGTTGAAAATCCACCGATAACTTTTGATTCCTCAAAAACTGCTAATAATCTACTGTTAACCAGAAGCCTTATCCATAATATAAACAGAACATATATTTTGTGTGTGTGTGTGTGTGTGTGTGTGTGTGTATTTTATATATTGTATTCTTACAATAAAGTAAACTAGAGAAGAGAAAATGTTAAGAAAATCATAAGGAAAAAACATTTATAGTACTGGGCATAAATTTATTTATAAACATCCACGTATAGGTGGACCCATGCTGTTCAATCCCATGTTATTCAAGGGTCATCTGTGCTTATTTTCTCTTTCCTTTAGAAGAGGACTTTTTTCTTTTCTTTTCTTTTCTTTTTTTTTTTTAAGATTTTATTTATTTATTTTGAGAGAGAGTGAGCACAGAGGGAGAGGGAGAAACAGACTCTTGGCTGAGCAGGGAACCTGACGTGAGGTTTGATCCCGGAACCTTGGAATCATGACCTGAACCGAAAGCAGACGCTTAACTGACTGACCACCCAGGCAACTCCCAGAAGATGATTCTTAACCTGCAGTCCAGGAGTAGAGTTGAGTAGTCTTGAACTTGGATAGGAAAAAAACGAATTACATCTTTCTATTTACTAAACTCTAAATAAGATTTAGTATATCTTCAGTTTTGACTATAGACTACAAATTGCAGAAGTGTTAGCAATAATACATTTGACTGTCACTATAGCAATATCAGGTAATTTCATATATTTGTTTGCCGCTAGCTTAAAATACTGTTTACGTCCATCAAGAAAATTATCACAATTAGGCTTGCCTGGAAATACTGTTATTTAATGCATTAATAAAGAAGCACAGATATTACACTGCAAATTTGCTTTTTAAAAATAATCTTTCAGTGTAAATCATTTCCTTTCTAATCTCATGCATCTTATTTATCTTTTAAAAAAGTTTTAGCACAGTCCTAGATGTACAGAATTATTGCAAATATAGTATGGAGAGTTTCTGTATACCCCATACCCAGTTTTTCCTGTTGGTAACATCCTACATTAGTAGAGTACGTTTGTCACAACAGTTGTACCAGTGTTGCCTACATTATTTTAACTAAAGCCCATACTTTATTGAAATGTCCTCAGTTTTCTCTAGTGTCCTTTTCTAGGATCCTATTCAGGATATACTAGATTACATTTACTAGACATGTCACCTTTTGGTCCTTTTGGTTTTGACAATTTCTAAGACTTTTCTTTTTTTGAGAGACCCAGACCATTTTAAAGAGTACTGGTCAGATATTTCGTGGAATGTTCCCCAGTTGTGATTTGCCAGATGTTTCTGTCATGGTCAGACTGCCAGAGAGATAAAGTTCCATTTTCATTACATATCAAGAGTATGTACGGTCAACATGACTTAGCACTACTGCTACCTTGATCACCTGGCTGAAGTGTAGAGTCACCATCATTTTCCACTGTAAACTTTACTTGCCCCCTTCCTTACCATGTTCCAGAAGAAAGCAACTATGCACAGCCCACCCTTAGCTTCACTACCTTAAGAGTGGAGTGTCCATAAAAATTGTTCAGAATCCTGTGTATTTTAAGCATTTAAAAACATTCTGAGAATGGATCAGTAGGCCTCACCAGTTTGCCATATGGCACAAAAAGGTAAGAATTCCTGTGTTAGAGGATGTTTCTATAGTTGTATGGACAGCCCTTTCTGAAAGAGGGGGGGACTAAGTTTTCAAACAAGCTAAAATCCAGACCTCTTTGTGTTTTTAGGGCCTGTCTTTCTAGCTTTGTCTCTTATCACATTCCTTTGTATCCTGTGTTCTGGCCCTCTTCAGCTGCCTGTGGCCCTCCGAACAGGCTATTGTTCTATTTTAAGCCTCCCTCCTCCTTATGAACTTGTATTCCCAGCGAAATGCTCTTTCACTTTACATCTGTGCAGCCCTCCCTGCCTCATGCCAATTTTGCATGTTCCTCTATTATTTGTCTCTTTTTATTATGTTTATTAGTAGTATCTGCCTAGACTAGACTACAAGCTCTTTTAGAGCTCATCAAGTAACTCATATTTACACCGCTATCTACTTTCTCTGGTATGATTACCTAGTCTAGAACCTGGCTCATTATAACTCTTAAGTACTGATTGAATAATGATTGGACAAGTGAATAAAAAGGAAACCAGGGAAGATTGCAAGGTGGTAGTGAATGAGTGATCCTGAAGAAGAAAATGTTAAGGACAATTAAAAAATTCTTCTCAATTTCAAAGCTCACATGGCAGTGCGGGGCGGGGGGTGCAGCGAGAAAGATGTGAATGGTTGAGACACTTGGCATAAGAGTAGAATAACAGAAAATAATTTTTCTTATTATTTAAATTTGTTGAAAATGCGCCTGGGTGGCTGAGAGAGAGAGCGAGCACAAGCAAGGGTTGGGCAGAGGGAGAAGCAGACTCCCTGACCAGGGAGCCAGATGCAGGGCTGATCCAGGACCGTGGGATCATGACCGAAGGCAGACCCTTACCCAACTGAGCCACCCAGGTGCCCCATACATATGCTTGATTTTTTTTACTTTTTCACATTTTGATGTATGTGTGTAACATACCGATTTGTGGAGTAGCTATGTATTGGTCATGGCTTATTGAGGAGCTATGGAACTTGAACTGCCTCTTGTCTTTTTCTTACTACTTTTCCTTAATGATTTTCAGAAAATGAATCTTTCTGTACTCTAGTTTTCTCATAAATAAAATGAAGGCATATTGAATTAATTTCTAATGTATCTTTGAGGCTCAAATGTTCTATGACTATACCAAGCTAGCTTCAAAAATGTGGTTATTTTTTTAAAAACCATTTATCTTACTCGCTCTGTTAAAATAATTAAACATGTAAATTTCACATTTTGGCTCCTAATTCATTCCTTTTGTCAAACTACAGGTTTACTGGTTGCCAAACACTATACTATATAAACAATATGGTTAAAAAAAGTCTTTATATATCTTTTATTTAAAAAAAAAACTCTTAAAATAAGAAACCAATGTCTGTTAATTGAAGAATAATTTATACTTATTAATGTGTTTGAGCATTGTGATTATATATTGTAATGAACCTGTTATTTATGGCATATAAATGTACCATAACTTATTGAATTAGCCTCTTTTTGTTATTAAATGATTTATAATTTTTGCCCTTACAAACCACAAAAACATGATGAATGTTTGTATAAATGAATCTGATATATTTCTTTGTCTTTTTCAGTCTCTTGGCTCTGTAAACTTGTTATAACTATTCATTCAAGGATGACCATACTCTTTTTTTTTTTTTTTTTTTTAATATTTTATTTATTTGACAGAGAAACACAGCGAGAGAGGGAACACAAGCAGAGGGAATGGTAGCGGGAGAAGCAGGCTTCCTGCTGAGCAAGGAGCCCGATGCAGGGCTCGATCCCAGGACTCTGGGATCATGACCTGAGCCGAAGGCAGACACTTAACGACTGAGCCACCCAGGCGCCCCAGGATGACCATACTCTTAAATGAATCTGATTTGTGTAAAATCCAATGTAATATTTAAAAGTTAGGTAGTTAGTTAATAGTATTTCCTTTAAATTAGATTTAAATTTTAAATTTTAAATTTCTTTGAGAAAATGACCTAAGAACAGGAATTTTGTGGTGAGGATTAGTTAGACTCTGGAACTGGTAAACATTCAGAGTGATATGAATGGCCACTCTAGCAACTGAAGGAGTAACACTCTTAGTTTAGATCAGGTGGCCTCTTAAATTGTATGCTTCTGTGCTAGGATGGGGGAGATATCCTTACCTTAATTTAGGTCTGAGCTTTCATAGAAAGGCATTGATAATATTAACATTTAAGACAAGTCTTTGATTACCTTAGGTGAGAACCTCTAAAATATAATAACTTCTCTTTTTCAATTACACACTTAGCTTTCTTGAAATTGTTAGAATGCAAATGCAACTGATTGTTAATTTTTCAGCATAGATGCATTCTTGGCAATGTATGTAAAATGGATTTTGATATGTGGAATTCATGTTTACCTATAAAGCAAGAGATGTAAAGTATCCCAGTGGAAAAGATTAATAAGTCCAACTTCGTAATATGTAGGCATTGTAACATTCTTTTTTTTAAAGATTTTATTTATTTGTGAGAGAGGGAGGGAGGGAATGAAAGAATGAACGAGCATAAGCAGGGGAAACTGCAGGCAGAGGAACTGCTGGGCAAGGAGCCTGATGTGGGACTCCGTCCTAGGACCCTGGGAGCATGACCTGAGCCAAAGGCAGATGCTTAGCCAACTGAGCCACCCAGGCGTCCCGCCATTATAACTTTTTATCTACAGTTAGTGTACTGAGAGTTGTAACCCATCTCCAAATTAAAAGCTTATGTAACAAAACAAAAGGATGTGAACATTTCATCATCTGCTGTTTTCGTTTGCCTTTAGGTTAATTGATCAAGCATGGTGAGTGGTTTTCAGGACAGCCCTAGTATTGGTATCAAGAGGATAATTTTGGCACAGTTCATTAGCTTCTCTTGCTAATGTATTCAATTTTGTAGATTTATTGCTTAGTTGGGATCATAGACATTTGAAGAATTGATTTTTGACTCAAGAAGTAATATATTGATGTTTTTAAATCTAGCTTGAAAAAATAAATATTAAAAATTAATATTAGTATAATTATAAATCTGTGTAATAAATATTAGAGAACCACAAAGTCCTCTTAAGACTTCACATTTCCAACATAGAATACAGCATGGCCACTGAAGACTGTATTTCAAATTTATCTCTAAAATGAAAACGAAAGTTAAATTAGTTATGTGGATTACTCAGAGATTTGCTGGGTCTGAAAGAAATGAGGGTAGACCTCAAGGGCAGAAAAGTATGATTTTTATTCAAATGTAAGTTTGTGAATTGATCTTTGAACTATAATCTTTAAAGTGTTTATATTTCTCTCTATTATGTATATCATTGCTATGAAGATGATAAAATTTTAAGTAAGGATAATTTGGGAGATGGTAGCTTTTTGTTATTGTAAATTTTTAGATTGCTTAAGATTTAGCAAAGATTGTCAGGTTTTGTGCTGTGTATCAGGGATTATAAAAAAAAAATAAGGCCTGGCTTATGATAGACTAATCACTGTCCTAATTACTGTCGTTATACTCTAATTACAATATTTGCTTCTGCCTTTGGAAGTATTTAGAATTTTTTTATGAAGGCTGAAAAATATACTTAAGGGACTGTATTTTATTCATATTCATTTGACTGTATGCTGTAGACATATTCTTTGATCGTATGCTGTAGGCCAGGTGTTGAACTAGACTCGGGATTAAAAAAAATTCTAACATTTCTGATTCTAATATTTTTTAGAGAACTATGTGAGGGGATGTTTGAATTGAATAGCAACTTAACTCATGTTTTATGCTCTATTTCTTCTTGACAATTTTGGCCTGAGAAGATTTTCCATTGTTAACTGTTGAAATAAACATTTTTTGAAGTACATTTTTTAAAAATAGTATTTTTAACATTTTGAAAAAGAAAACATCTTATGGCCCATAGTTGCACTGTTAGAAAAGAAAAAAGTAGTATATGGACAGTAAGCAAAGTCAATAATCTAACTGATACAAAGTAAAAGTCTACTTCCTCTCTTCCCACCAGCTAACTAACCATCATTAATATTTCCCTTTGTCCTTTTAGAAAGATCCTTTCATACATTTTTAAAATAATATAATGTAAACAGTGCTTTTGTCTTAAAGCACATTTATTATTATGTGTTTTTCTTTTATCTCTTGATAGTAAAATATGATAAAGAACTTGAATAAAACATTTTGGTAATATGCTTTTAAAAAGAAATGAAATATGTTAGAGCTTGTGCTACAGTTCTGCATAAGGTCTGGTTCTATAGTGTGGTACATTTGGTATCTATAACCTTGGGCAAGATCCCAGATAAATCCACATTATGTTAAATATTTCATTTTGATAGAATTCTCTCCATTTCCATCTCATATGATATTCCTTTCATGAATTGTCAGTTATACTCTTTATTATTCACCCCCTCCCCTATTTGGTTACCAGTAGAAGCTATCAGCTTTGTTAATTACAATGAACAAATTAAGTTTATTAAATTCTTTTGTCAATATATTTCATCTTAAATTTTTAAAATAAATTACAATAACAAATGGTTTGGATAAAGCTATACTGTTTTATAAGTAAAAATTAATGATTAAATTTGAAGACTTAAGCTTCATTTTTTTTTTTTTTTTTTTAAATCTTCTGATTGATTTGCTTAAGGAAAATGATTTGCTCCTCAGTCTTGGGTATACCATTTCCCCCTTCACTTTTGCATTTTGATTGTGATGAGATCATGTTTCATGCCCAGATCATTCCTTTGTTGGCATTTTTTAAAAAACATGCTAATACTAATAAAGATTGCAGTTTATGTATCCATAGCAGTTTGATTTTGGAGAGGAAAAAAGTCCCTTCTTCCAAAAGAAAAGAGTTAATTTAATAGTAAGTTAGTTGTTTAGCAAGGTGGAAATAAGTAATATTTTTAGGATTCTCTTTATTTTTATGTACATGTATTTTTAAGATATAAAATACAGGTATGTATTCCTCTTATCAGTTTTTTTAAAATTCTTTCAGAGTTTTTACCCTTGAAGTAACTTGATATATTTGCATTATTATTTCAGTAAAGCAGATTAGGATGGCAAAGATAGCTAGCATTGTAGAATTAAGAATTGAATTGAAGAAATAATGAGATCATTCAAACACAGTTCCTTCTATAATTTAAATTTCAGAAGTCAAGATGTAGACTTTGTAATTATTCATTAGAAAGAGGTTATGGGCAGAATATTTTTAAATATGCTCTTTTGATATGAATTTTGTTAGAGAAAATTTGTGGTAATCCACTCTAAATAATTACATGGGCTTAAGATACAGATTTTTTTAAATAAATGCACATTTCTTTTAGTAATACTATAATATGTAAGATACTGATTTTGCTTGAAAGCACAGTTCTTTTAGTAATCATATAATCCCATTCTTTTCCTACTGTTGGTGAATAAAAAGTTCTTTGAATTCTACATAATTTGTAGTTTTTTTAATCTTCATTACTGAGCTTTGTGAATTTACTTTCGAGTGAAATATCATGATTCTTTTACTAAAAAGTACTTGTAGAGTATTGCTTCAGATAGACTGTTCCAGGAAACAGGAAGATTTGCTGTGTTATGTGACATGTTGTGAGTGATGAATGAGCTAAGGAACAAAGGCAAATGAAGGAGAGATAACGAGCTTGAAGAACTGCAGAGGTTGTATTGCAGTTAAGTGTAGTAGCACTAGATTATCTAAACTTAACAGTATTTGTCTAGGCTGAGGCCAAAGAATTTTGAGCTATTTTCAGCTGCAATATAGTAAGCTTATTTTAGAAGCATGTTTGACCATTAAGTGACATATTTTGGCAACTTTTCACAGCATCTGGGTCTCATCTAAGTAGCATGTATTTGGGATTGTGGGTGCCTGCTATCTCTATTCAATTATCAGAGTGGAATTGGCAGTTTACAATAAGAGATGCCTGTGTATGTGTTATGGGTCCCTAAATCTGGATGGTTGGGGTTTAGATGCAGAAGAGTAATGATTCTTCTTTGGCTATAAACTACTGTTTTCTTCTATAAACCACCATCACAACAGTATATGTTATGCATTTGTAGGAAAACATGTAAATGAGGAATTCCCATCTCCCCTTGAATTTGGTAATTTGAATACAAAATACCATTTAATCCCAATTACGTCTGGAAAGTAAAAGTAAAAATACTTTTTACTTATAAAAAGTATCCTTGTTTCACCTGCACAGATTTTGAAGTGTTTGTTGCTTTGATGACATCTTTTCTGTTCCATACTTGAAATTAGCTCGCACAGTTACATGGCTTTATAATTATCCTTTAGATTTCATGTTTATGTCTAGTTAGAGTTTTATTATTGTTCATAAGGGGTAAGTATAAATTATGTATTAAGTTGCCAATTCTCCTTGATTACTTGTATTGGGTGTAGTCACATAGAAACATGACTGACTACTTGAAATTCTAAGTAGAACAGCATCACCACAGTAATTTTGTGTTTTATTGATATGTGAATTTTGATAATTTTTTTCCTAGAAACATTCAACACTCTTCAGTGTGTCTTATTCAGATTCTATCAAAAGAGTCCTATGTTTTCTAGAATATGATATAAATATGTATTTTACTATCGATACATAACTTGACAAACTGGTATGTCTCTCATGACCAGTTATGATTTATACGATAGAAATTTTTGTTTTCTAACTACTTGGGGTAAAAATGTTAAAAAATGTATTGCTAACAGGCTATATAAAATCTTTTCCTCTTCTCATATTAGGGAACAGAGTTGTCCTCTGTCTTAAGAGAAGCCTTCTGTGTTCTAGAGTATTAACAACTCTTAAGAATCAGCTTGTAGGTGGTTGTGGGGGAGGAAAAATATTTTTTCCTCTACCTCTCTGAGACTTGTAATAAAAGACAGGTGAACAAGAGAAAAACAAATTCATTAACATGTGTACCTCATGTACACATGGAAGATATGCAGGGGAAAATGAGGAACTCATTAAGAGGCAGAATACAATCCAGGATTAAATACCATATTAATGAGGAAAGTTGAGAAGGATGTAGGCCTCTGAGGGGAGAGGAAATGATTTTAGGAAAGATAGATAGGTCCTTAAAAGAATGGATGGGAGATATGATAGTCTGTGAGAAAGTTTGTCTGAGTGCAGCATCGGTTACAAGTCCTCCCTTGTTGATGAATTTCCAGGGAGGGGATTTATGACAGTTGAGGTCCTTTAGGCAGATAAATAGAGTTCAGAGAAAGCCTCTTCCCACATTTGCTGTTTTTTAAGTGCCTGTGGCTCAAAATAATGTGTCAGAGGGGCATATTTTGGGGTGGCATGTCCAGATTCCCTACAGCCATTTCTGGGGGTGGCATATTCTGCTACCCCTCATTTTGTTATTGCATTCTTGGTGTACAGCATTTACTTCATCCAGTCTTTTATCTCTGGATTGTTTGCAGATGTAAGATAGTACCAAAGTGATGAAGAGATAGGAAATCACACCATTTTTAGTTCGCCTATAAAAAAAGATGGTGAGCTGGACTTGCCAACTTCTGTTCTACCTAATTTTCTATTTCAGAAAGACATACTAAAGTCTTCACTGTGATGCAGATTCATTTGTTCATATTTTTTTTTTTAAGTTTTATTTATTTAAGTAATCTCTACACCCAGCATGGAGCTCAAACTCATGACCCTGAGATCAAGAGTTACACGTTCCTGCAACTGAGCCAGCTAGGCGCCCATTTATTTTTTAATAGTTTTTCTTCATAGGAGGTTTATTGTGTCTATTTTATCTTCTTGGTGAATGTTGCTTTTTACTAGTATAAAACTTTCTCATTTTTAAATTTTTATTTATCTAAGGATTTTAAAAAATTTAATCCTTTTTTGGCTAGACTTTTATGACATCCAGGAAGGATAACTGCATTCCTGGTTATGTTTTGTTGGTGTTAGCCAGTATTGTGCAAGAGCATAGTCTGCAAACCACATTAACTCCTAATCCACAATAAAACAAAGAAAACATTAATATTTATCTTGGTCTCGATTTTTCAATAACTTTCACTATGAAGGTTTTAGGGCAAATTCACTTGGTTACCTTTCTTTTTGCACACATGTTAATGTTCCAGAGCTAAGCTAGTGCTATCCAGAACTATAAAGTGTGCATCTGTGTATTCTCAAGGTTCCTATTATGTCATTGTCAGGGGGAGAAGCCTCATCCCAGCTGCTTTTGGGTACAGTGCTCGGAAACTAATAGGTAATTGATACTAATAAGATTTTTTAAGTTATCTTCAGTTTATCAAATATGTAATTAGGAGAGGACAGTTTCTGTTTTAGAAATAAAGGGGAGGAAGCCCTTAACATTTGCTGACACATTACATTGGCAGTTTTTGAAGAATAACCCTCTGAAACGGGACACCTGGGTGGGTCAGGCAGTTAAGTGTCCAGCTTTGGTTCAGGTCATGATCCTGGGGTCCTAGGATCCTAGGATTGAGCCCTGCAAGCTCCCTCGTCTCATCATGTAGGGCTTCCTGCTAACAGGGAATCCTGCTTCCCCCCCAACCCCGGCTCCTCTCCCTGTTCCTGCTTTCACTCTCTCTCTCTCAAATAAATGAAATCTTAAAAAGAAAAACCAATAGAATAACCTCTGAGAGACTGTAATGTGGAAGAACCAGTTTGAACACAATCTAATTCCCTTCTTACTCTTCAACTCTTTGTTTTAGAACTTACAAAATGTGTTTTCAGGGTAGATAACTGATTTTTTTCCCACATGTACTACAAAACATTCATATGCTATTTCTGTCAGATTCTCATTCAGCCTTGCTGAGACTGAAGTCTGAACTGCTGTAAGTTATAGTAAAAATAAATTTTCACAATTGTTCCTTTTCTGTGTTTCTTTCATAGTATAGCACTGTTTATATTGATGCAAGGTCATAAAGGTACGGTCAGTGCTTTGCTAGTTGAGACTTTATGATTTTTTTTAAAAAAATCTGTTAAGTATCTAGTTCAAGTTGCACTTTAGAATTCTGTTTATTTTAGAATTTCTGTTTATTTAGTTTTTTTAAAAGCCTTAGATGAAAAAAACTCCATAATTGTCATTTTTAATAGCAGGCAGTTAGAAATAATTTAAAAATTTATTTTAAACCTGCAGCATTTGGTTGTGGGTCAGATTTTGTGTTCTCCTTTTTAAATTCTTTTTATGAATCAGGGTTGAAGTTTAGTAAGGAAAGACTATCATGCTGCTATCTTGGTAATTCATTGTTTATTACATTTTTTTTAAAATTAAGGTATAGGGGCGCCTGGGTGGCTCAGTCGTTAAGCGTCTGCCTTCGGCCCAGGTCAGATCCCAGCGTCCTGGGATCGAGCCCCGCATCGGGCTCTCTGCGCGGCAGGGGGCCTGCTTCTCCCGCTACCATTCCCTCTGCTTGTGTTCCCTCTCTCGCTGTGTTTCTCGCTGTCAAATAAATAAAATCTTTAAAAAAAAATAAAAA
>CM053608.1:37112246-37176790 GCA_028646535.1 Procyon lotor | reverse complement strand
TGATCCCGGGGTCCTGGGATCGAGCCCCACATCGGGCTCTCTGTTCAGCGGGGAGCCTGCTTCTCCCGCTCCCATTCCCTCTGCTTGTGTTCCCTCTCTCACTGTGTTTCTCACTGTCAAATAAATAAAAATCTTTGAAAAAAAAAAAAGATAGCTTTCAAAATTACTACTATCTAATATACATTAAATTGAGGTCAGGGATATTCGTAATTGTTAAAGCTCCATAAAAGTGTTCTAGAAGATAGGGAATTTTAAATGGGTAGAATAATTTTGCCCTCCTATTTTAGTCTAATTCTGACTTTGGGAATTAAATTCTCTGACATAAAATGCCTGCCATTTTACTATACCTTCCTAAAACACAGCTTTTTGCATTCTCTTTTCAGGTGGATACAATGGGCACCATTTGAGGCTGTCTGTCACTAGTAAGCATTTTCTGAAAGAAAAGTGTGATAAAAATACAAATAGTTATATTACTCATATATGATCCCCTTAAGGGATAGAGAACTCTTTCCTGCAGGGATAAACCCATACGCTACTTGGGCTTTTCTCACGTGGTAAGATTGACTTTCGCTGTGTCTTGGAGGTCATTCACTTTCATCTGCTGGGCACCTGGTTTTATAGATTTGAGGATCAATGCCCAGAACACACCCCTGCATTTCAAAGACGTCTGTACCAGAAGAAAAGAATATTTTAAGGTAGAATCCTTTTCTTTTCTTTTTTTTTTTTTTTCAGATCATTACCTATTCTTTTTTCTTCATTTTTCCCTTCAGATGGGTCATTCTGAATTCGGTAAGTCCAGCTGCGATTTTTCTATCATAGAACACAGCCTCTGAGCTTCATCTTCCTTTCCTTCCCGAATCCAGCCTATGAGAGCTTTTGGCGGGGCCGCATGACCCGTTTGTGGTCAGTCAAAATGAGCAGCCTCTCCAAAAGCCAAGCCAGGCCTAGGGGAGGCCTGAAAAGGATCCGCTACATCAAACCATGAACGAACCAAACCAAAGGAATCGCTTTCGTCTCAACACCATGCTCTGGTTCATTCAAAAGCCAAGAGACCAAAAGAAAAGGGGTTGATTTTATGCAAAGGGCAAGATGACTGCAGGCTGGTGCCTCGGTATTAGCAGCGCACAGCTGGACCCCCGCCCCCCACCAGCCCCTGGGAAGGCTGTGCTGCAGGCTGCAGGGAATGCTGCTAGATGAAGGCAGGGAGCGAAAGGAGAAAAGCCAGGAAACGAATTCTCAGGGTTTCACTGATTCAGTCAACAGTCCCACCGCGGTCCCCACATGCTCCTTCAGCAGCTGCTCTGCTTCCCCTTGTCTCCATTCACCAGCCCCCAGCTTTGAGGTCAAGGGCAAGTGGCGGCCTCGGGGCAGTTACCAGCCACTCGTGCTGATCACGGAAGACACCCAAATGGATACCCTGCCCTTGCTCACTCGTGTTTCACAGGTACACACACTCATGTATGCAGGGAGCAAGCAAGCACTAAAGTAGGGGCAAACATTCTTTAGGTAAAGAATGCCCGTGACACGGTCCTTCCCACGTGTCCAGATTTTAATCAATCATTGCAAAGCAGAGTTTTGAAACATTGCTTTTGTCATTCTTGAGTTGTTACCCTGTAGGATGAGAAACAGATTTTCCTCTTTAACAAAATATATTGTTCTCACTGGGGATTTTTTTTTTTTTTTAGTCTGTTAAACATGTAAAATTTTAAAAGTCAAGACTTTGGGTATGTAGGGAAGGAAAATCAGGATGCTGAAGGGAGGGCCAGAGCTGTTGCTAATGAACCAGGAGGGCCCTTCCCAGGTGAAAGGGAAGTTCACCCCCTAACTTGCCCCACATGCCCGCTACAGCTGGCCTAAAGGCCATGTGGGCCTTGGTCTTCTGGGATTTTTCTCTCACCAGGTTTATATAAACATCAAATACTTATTATGCTTGGAAGAAAGCTTTAAAAACATTAAGAATAAAATTTAAATATTAATAAACACAAAGATTCTTTATGTAAATTCCCTTGTGCATGTCCTTTCTTGGCAAGGAAAAATGATGAAGCCAAATTATTAAAATATTTTGTGTCTGGGTCTGGCCTGGGGTGGAACACTTTCCTGGAGTCCAGCTTCTTTCTTCTCAACAGCATTCCCCACCACCTCTCTGACGAGCACTGCTCTACCTCTGGCGAGCCAAAGCACAGAGGAGGGGGTAGTGGCAGTAAACAGAATGAGGCCCACTGAGCAAGATTTCTTGATTCCATGGAAACCGTATGTCTTGAGTGCGAACTGTGAGCAGCCAACCTTGGTGCTTCTCATGTAATTGGGGACCAGTGGTATAAATTCAGTAAATTAATATATAGGCAAATACATATATAGTAAAGAACTGCTCAGTGTTCTCTATGAGGCTCACCAAACCCGCAAGCCAAGGAAATGTAGCTATGGAAGGTGGTCTCCAAAGAGGGCAGCCATGAAGTCCCCCATTCCTGTAGGTCTGTGTCACTCCTCCCGGTGTCTATTTCCCCCTGCCTCGCATGGGGCCTGAAATGTGACAGAATGATGTCGTACCAGTTCTGGTCCAGCTCGTAAGAGGCCTGGCAGCTTCCATTTTGGTTCTGATAGGAGCCTTAAGCTACTGCCCTCTAGTGAGAGCGGCCAGCCATCCCAGCTCAGGCACCATGCATGTAGGGCAAGCCATTCTGGACGGTCCAGTTTATATAGAAACAGGTAACTGAGCCAATCCCCTCCAGATGGTACAGACTTTCCACTTAATTTCTACTTCTTTCATTTCACTAAATGTCGAACAAGGATCCTCTATTAGAAGTCTTGCTTGGACTTCTTTTCTCACCTTTCGAGTCTTCTTAGCTCTTCACTCAAGAGGTTGTGCAGCTCCAGCTTTTCCAGAATAAGTTCACACTGCCTCTGGTACTGCTTCAGAGGGTTTTCAGGAAAGGCAGTGTGGAGCGCATTCACACCTCCTAGCAGCGCCCCTCCCTGAAGGGGCAAGAAAATGGAAAATAGCGGGGGGAGTCGCCAGGTCAGCCCACACCGAGGAAGCACCCACTAGAGACCACTGCTCCTAGATCAGTATTTTCTCCACCCCCATCTTGGGTATCACAATCACCTGGGGGCCTTTTCCAAATTTCAGCAGTTCCCTGCCCCAATTCCTGGCAGTGAGCATCGCTCCAAGAAGCACACAGCCTCTAGTGGGGCCAGGAGGATCCCTCAGTGTGCCGAGGGAAAAAGAGAGAGACCCACTACTGTACCCCAGTGGGCAAAAGCAATGCTACCGATGCAAAGGGTATTTCCACGACAAGTTTTCCGCCTTCTTTCAAATGGTTTCCTTTGGATCCAGTTCTTTTGGATCTATGTCTAGAATACGATCTTTTTTATAACTTCTGATATGCTATCAATCGTCTTCTTTTTTTACATGCTTATAATTAGGGTTCAAACATTAGGTGCAAAATACCCTCACCTGCATCGAAGATTCCATTACTGACACCGCTGTAACCGCGTCTTCCAGAGTCACAGTGTCACGAAACATCAGGCGAGCGTGAGCTAAGAAAATTAGGAAGACAGAAACGTTTTTAATGAGTATTTGAGGTGATATATGTTATACTTTGTCTGAGGCCCTTGAAAAATTGTATTTAATGAATGCGCTACTAATCACAAATTCATTTTACTAAAACAAGCACAAAGGCCTAATTTCAACTAGCTTTCAAGTTGCTTCTCTAATAATGGGCCTAATCTTGCACAGCCCATGGCAATTCTGGGTATTTATATGAAAAAGTACTCTGGGCTCCAAAAGGAAAGGGGTTCTTGAAGCATATCTCTAAAATTCAGTATTTAATCCTTATTTTCTTGTCTTTTATAGAAATGCACAGTATAAAACTGATTTCTCTTCTCTGGCACTTCTCTTTATCTGTGGGTTTTTCAAAACTACCAAACTCACCAGCCTGCATTTGGGGTACTTCCTGTCTTAATATTAGCTATAAATCCTTGACAATGTAAAATACATTGGTTTTATAGAACTTTTTATTAAGCATTCTGTCATCATATGATACATTCAGTTCATGTGGAATTTTTTTTTTTAAGAGTTATCTTTACAAGAGCTATTAGGTAAATAGCTAGTAACTAGTGTAAAAGTCACTATTAGGAAAAAAAGTCTTGAGATGCAGATTCCCTGTATGTATGCACATAAGTCTCAGGCCTTTGGGATGGGCTAGTTTCCTATGTTAGGGGTGGGGCGTGAATGGCAATTAGTGAGAAAAAAACCCAGAGATGCTATATAGGAAAAACTCTAAACAAGAAAGTGTTCCATCCGAAATGCTAACAGACTGTCACTGAGAAACAACTTTAGTAGATAAGACTTTCTAAACAAATGCTGTCTCTAAGATTCCACTTTCTTAATGAAGCTACATTCTACTCAATACACATCATCTGTCCCCAGAAGAATGGAAATTTCATAGCTCAGAGCCTTTGCTTTTTAAGCGACTATGAGCACCTTAGAGATTCTTCTTATTCATCTTTGAATTCATGGTGCCAAGCTCCATGCCTTGCACATACTGAGCGCCCAACAGAAGTATTATTTGTTGAATGAAATGAACCTTCCGCTAATCGGATCAAGCTTTCCAACAGACGGATGGTGGTTCGGGCGGCGTTCCGGGAATCACTCTGCCTCTGCATCTGGTAGTACCGGAGAAGGACCTGATTACCCTCATCAGACAGCATGGGCTGGAGATTCCGAATCAGGCAGAAGTAGGTTTTCATCTTTTCCATGCTCCAGAGCTTCTCTGATTTGCTTGGGTAACCTGTATGTATGAGGTGCTAGGTCAGTAATTTCTAGGAACAGGCAAACATCTCGCTTTAAGGGTTTTGATAAAGTTCTTACCCTCATTTTTAAAAAGATAATCTTCAAGTCTGTGGCCACTGAAACCTAGATCTGACTCTGCATAGCACAGAGTTCAAGAATAAGTAGCCTTAGGATCTAAGTTCAATAAAGGTAAAATTCCTACAGGGGCTAAAATTATCTACAATAATTCTGGTCTGTCCTGTCGTAATACATAGTATTTGAGTAAATCTAATTAAAGAGAAACTTACATTTAGAGATTTCTGTTTCATAATTCAGTCCAGTTTTCTTCACATACAAGAGATGAGTGATAACTATATATCATAAGGTTGCCCCCTTTTATCACAAAGAACATTGGTACCAACTGTAATATCATCGGTAGGGCCCTTGTCCTTCTACTCATTATTCTGGGCACAATAAGTGGCTCCTCTGACTGCCTTCTTTTTTTTTTTTTAAGATTTTATTTATTTATTTGACAGAGAGAGAGACAGAGATCACAAGTAGGCAGAGAGGCAGGCAGAGAGAGGGGGGGAAGCAGGCTCCCTGCTGAGCAGAGAGCCCGATGAGGGGCTCGATCCCAGGACCCTGAGATCATGGCCTGAGCGGAAGACAGAGGCTTTAACCCACTGAGCCACCCAGGCGCCCCCTCTGACTACCATCTGTGCGAGCTTTGCTCTGATGCTGCTTATGTAGGGTACCTTGGGCATTTACTTCATTTTCTTCAAAGAGAATTTCATGTGGTTATGTTTACTTTTTCTTGGTCAACTTGAATTATTTATCTTCACGTACCTTTGTTTTCTAAGATAAAGGAGGAAATTATACGATCCCAGTCTTCATTCTTGGTATCAAGCAAAACCAGGATCAGATCAAATCGACTTAAGAGAGGGCTGCCGAGGGCGATGTTCACAGACACAGACTCATGGGGGTCATACTGGCCTTTGGGGTTAGTTGCTGCCAGGATGGTGGTCCTTGTGTTCAGCTTGCACACGAGGCTATTAAAAGAAAGCATACAACTCACTGACTGTTGAGACTCAAATAAAAAGCGAAATT
Source organism: Procyon lotor (assembly GCA_028646535.1). NCBI lineage: Eukaryota > Metazoa > Chordata > Mammalia > Carnivora > Procyonidae > Procyon > Procyon lotor. Next base: position 37,170,912 of record CM053608.1, on the reverse strand, counting down.
AAATTTGTTACTAAAAAGGGGCTACTCTTATAACTTGAAAATGTAGAGAAACTTGTGTGAAAGAGGATGTGGAATGATAGAAGGACGTATCACAAACATCAGGTTTGAAGGAAGTACATTTACAGCAGCCTATCCTGAAGGGAAGTTACTACTGAAAAAACACTTCTTAGGCCCCTCCTATGAGCAGATCCCCCTGCTGGGTGCTAAGAGGTATACAAAACTAACTAAATATGGATACTGCTCTTAAGGAGCTTGTAATCTACAAGCTACAATGGTTAGAGAGGAAAGACTGTGGTAGGTTCTAGAAGGATAAAGTTCCCAGGGGAAGCAAAGATGATGTATATTCATTTATGTGGATGGAAGAGATGATTAGAGAGACATTATCAAGTAGTTTTTGAACTGGACCCTTCCCTTCATAACATCTGGACTTTAAGTGGAGGTAGATAGGTGTGTGCATGTATACCAATACACATGTACAATATACATACATATACGATATATGTATATGTATATTTATACAATATTGTATATAATACACATACAATGTATATACAAATATATGCACATACATACACACACACATATTTCTGAGAGTGAAGGTGAGGGGCAGGGGTAAGGGTGACTTTGGAGAATGGTAAGTGGTTGAAGCAAAAACTTCTGGTGTGCCCGCTTAATTTTTCTAAAAGTGAAAGAAACTAGAGTCAGAAAAAGAGAGGGAGGGAAAGAAACGAAGGGAAAGACAGGGGGAGGGGGAAAGAAAGTCAGGAAAAAATAAGGATTGATTGGCATCATGTCTTTTGTTTGTTTTGAATACAGCTGACACGCAATGTTACATTAGTTTCAGGTGCATGAGTTAAGTGATTTTTTTTTTTTTAAAGATTTTATTTATTTATTTGGCAGAGAGAGATGACAAGTAGGCAGAGAGGCAGGCAGAGGGAGAGAGGGAAGCAGGCTATCCGCTGAGTAGAGAGCCCAATGAGAGGCTCAATCCCAGGACCCTGAGATCATGACCTGAGTCAAAGGCAGAGGCTTTAACCCACTGAGCTACTCAGGCGCTCCAAGTTAAGTGATTTGACAAGTTTATACATTATGCTATGTTCACAAGTGTAGCTATTATCTGTCCCATTAAATTGCTACTACAATATCACTGACTATATTCCTTATGCTCTGCTTTTTAATTCCATGACTTACTCATTCCAAAACTGAATTCATTCCCTCTCCCTTTCACCTATTTTGCCCAAACTCCCATCCCCCTTCCCTTTGGCAACCATCAGTTTGTTATTTGTAGTTATAGTTCTGATTTTTATTTTTTTTTAATTTAATTTATGAGTGGAACCATATAAGATATTTGTCTTTCTTAGTCTGACATATTTCACTCAGCATAGTATCTTCTAGGTCCATCCATGCTGTCTCAAATGGCATGATCTCATCCTTTTTCATGATTGTGTAGTATTTGTGTGTATGTGTGTATATACATACACTTCACATTTTCCTTATATATTTGTCTATTGATGGACACTTAGGTGGCTTCCATGTTTTAGCTGTTGTAAATAATGCTTCAATAAACATAAGAGTGCGTGTATCTTTTTGAGCTAGTGTTTTTGTTTTCTAGTAGTGGAATTATTGGACCACATGATGTATCTATTTTTAATTTTTGAGGAACTTCTATACTGCCTTCCACAATGGCTATACCAGTTTACATTTCCACCAACAGTACACAAGGGTTCCTTTTTCTCCACATCCTAACATTTGTTTCTTATCTTTGATATTTTAGCCATTCTAACATGATATCTCATGATAGTTTTGATTTGCATTTCCCTGATGCTTAGTGACACTGAGCTTCTTTTTATGTGTCTCTTGGCCATCTGTATGTCATCTTTAGAAAAATGTCTATTCAGGTCCAGAAAATCCTAAGGAATCCACCAAAAAAGTACCAGAATAAACAAATTTAGTAAAATGGTAAGATACAAAATTATTACCAAGAAATATGTAGCTTTTCCATACACTAACAATGAAATTGCATTAAGAGAAGTTAAAAAATAACACCATTTACAGCTGCACCAAAAAAAATAAAATACCTGGAAATAAGCTTAACCAAAGAGGCGAATGACCTATACTCTGAAAACTATAATAACACTGAAGAAAGAAATTAAAGGTGACACAAACAAATGGAAAGATTTTCCAGGCTCATAGGTTGGAAGAAGAAATATCATTAAAATGTCTACACTACCCAAAGTAATCTACAAATGCAATGCAATCTCTATCAAAATACCAACATTATTTTTCAAAGAACAGAACAAATAAGAACAAAATTTCTATGGAATCACAGAACACCCCAAATAGTCAAAGCAATCCTGAGAAAAAAGAACAAAGATGGAGATATCACAATACCAGATTTCAAGATATATTACAAAGCTATAGTGACTGAAACAATATGATACTGGCACAAAAAACAGACCTACAGATCGATGGAACAGAACAGAGACTCTAGAAACAAACTCACGATTACGCGCTCAGTTCATCTATGAGAAAGGAGGCAAGAATACATGATGGGGAAAAGACAGTTTTTTTCAATTGGAAAAATTGGACAGCTACATGTAGAAGACTGGAACTGGACTACTTTCTAATACCATACACAAAAATAAAATAGATTAAAGATCTAAACATGAGACCTGAAACCATAAAAGTCCTAGAAGAGACCATGGACAGCAATTTCTCTGATGTCAGCCACAGCAACACTTCCCTCCCTCCCTCCCTCCCTCCCTTCCTCCCCTCCCTCCCTCTCTCTTCCATTCCTTCCTTCCTTCCAATAGATTTTATTTATCTATTTATTTGTTTATTTGAAAGACAGAGTGTGTGTCTGCTTGCACAAGCAGGAAGGAGGGGCAGAGGCAGAGGGAGAGGGACAAGCAGAGTCCACTCTGAGCCCCTGAAGTGGGGCTCAATCTCAGGATCCTAAGATCATGTCCTGAGCTGAAACTGAGTCAGATACTTAACTGACTGAGCCACTCAGGTGCCCATATAGCAACATTTTTCTAGATATGTCTCCTAAGACAAGGGAAATGAAGGCAAAGATAAACTATTGGGACTACATCAAAATCAAAAGCTTCTTCACAGCAAAGGAAACCATCAAGAAAACAAAAGACAATTTACTGAATGGGAGAAGATGTTTGTAAAAGATAAATCTGGAGGGGGTTAATATCCAAAATATATAAAAAAAACTTACACAACTCAGAACCAGAAAAACCAAATGATCCAATTAAAAAATGGGCAGAAGACCTGAATAGCTATTTTTCCAAGGAAGACATACAGATAGCCAACAGACACATTAAAAACATCATGTTTTTGAGGCGAAACAGTGAAGGGCAGACCGAGGAGGTCTGGGCACCGTGGGCAAGTTAGATGGGGAAAACTGGCCAGGACCTACAGAGGAGATGAGGTAATGGTAGGGGAAGATGATTAGCACACAAGTCCTGAACAGAGCAGTGGCGCCAAGGGTATGGCTATGCCATAACTTAGATACTGTTCTTAAACTTATTAATGATGGGCCAGTTCCCAAAATAACATGGCATATTCATTAACAATAACAAATGTAGACTCTTTTGTCTCTGTAAATTTGAAGGCTCTCCACTCAATGGCCGTTTTTAGTTATAGTGGCATGTCTGCCTCTCACCAGTCACAGACCAGTGACATCAGCAAACATGTGCTACATTTGTTAATGTCTGATCTATTTCCAGTTGGCTCTAGCGATCAGCCTGTGCCCTGAGACTGAAAAAGTATGAGAATCTTTATTTGCGGTAAATGGCACAAGAAGACACTCATCAAAGAATGACAAACAAGTTACTAAATCCCCCTTTAAAACAAGATCCCCTTTTAAAAAATTATTGAAAGGGAAAAGTTCTGAACAGACAGTCTACGTCCTATAATTTATGTGCCAAAATGGCTTTGTAAGGCAGTTGTTTAGAACTTGGAATTCAGTTTGCCAGAAAGAATGTAGTAAATTGTTCCTAACTAATCCCACAAAACACATTTAATGCATACTGAAGTGAGGCTGTTTGCATTTATCATAGAAAAGGAATACTGCTGGAATACTGGTAATGAAACAAAATACAACTTCATACAAAGTAATTTTTTAAAAAATTATTTTCAGTGTGAAGTAAAATTGACTGTTCTTCTTCTCTCTGATCAATGAATAATTTTAAGCCATTTCCTGTGTGCAAAAGGACCGGACTGAGAATTCAGGAAGGTGTACACTGGTCCCTGCCCTCAGTCAGTTTACAGCACAACTGCTGGAGGAGCAGGGAGGCGCTCCACAGCGCCTGCGCATCGACGGATGATGGCGTCCCTGTCAGCATTAGTATCGGCAAAGAAACACTTCCATGGAGGCCCCTGGGTGTCTGTGAGGTTATCATCTTAATGCTATCCGTGATGTGAGAAGGAAAATGAACAAACACACACAGAAAGAAGATGAATCATTCCTAATCAGGACAAAACGAAACAAATAAGCTTAGGGAAGGGGGCTAAGGACAATTTATATGTGAAGAAAAGGGCTACGTGATGAGCAGTTAGTGGGAATGGGAGCCATGAAAAACAGCGGAGTGGTCACCTGAAAAAGGGGAAGGTAGTATCCATGCCTGGTGGTTGCAGATCTGTGGCACAAACATCACTGCGTTAAAAATTGAAGGGGGCTTTAGGAGATGCAGATACACATACACAGTCGAATCCTAAGTACTCCATGCGTAGTGGTAGCTCACTGAAAAACTACTGAATGAACTCAAAAATTAAGGGGATGGCCATTTTTCCAACACAAGACAACCTCCGCCTTTTCTGATAACAATAATAAAGGGAACTACCATACCTATAATAGCAAGCATTGTGCTAGGCTTTATGTACATATACTCTCCCTAAGATGCACAATCACCTGAAAGGTAGATAGCATATCGCCGACTTGGTAATATGGAAAGTAGAAGTGGGAAGATGTCAGTAACTCCCTGACAGGTGACAGAGAGCGCAGAGCTGCCCTTTAAACCCAGCCCGGCTAGCTCCACAACCACTGTACCCCCCACCCCACGCCCCTAGCCATGTACCGTCTGAAACAGTTCCTGTGGTCGTAGAGAACCCGCCTGATGCTTCAGGTGTTCGCTGACTTGCCTTATCTTTTCCTACTGGATTCAATCCTCCTTGGGGGACTGTGACTTACTGTTAACCTCACATGCCTGTCTCATAGTAAATGCTTATAAACATTCACTCAATGCATGACAAATAAAAAATATAGCTTTACCTAGTTCGGTATTTCTAAAATTCAATGCTATTCGATAGTTACAGGTTTCAACAGCCATAAAATAATCATGCTAATATATATTTTTTTCTACATTAGCTTCAAGGAATGAAAACATTACAGTTTCTGGAAAAATCTACCTTTTTAAAAATTCAATTAATTAGCATAGAGTGTATTAATAGTCTCAGAGGTAGAGTTTAGTGATTCATCAGTTGCATATAACACCAGTGCTCACTACATCACGTGCCTTCCCCAACGCCCATCACCCAGTTACCCCATCCCCCATCACCCCCTTCCCCTCCAGCAACCCTCCAGCAACCCTCAGTTTGTTTCCAGAGATTAAGAGTCTCTTATGGTTTGTCTCCCTCTCTGATTTCATCTTATTTAATTTTCCCTCTCTTCCTCTATGGTCCTCTGTTTTGTTTCTCAAATTCCACATATCAGTGAAATCATATGATAATTTTTCTATTCCCAGTCCACATGTTTATACTTTCCTAAAAACCCAGTAATAACTTTTCTAAACATCGCAAAGTTAGGTTACATAAGTTATTTCCACTGTTACAGGCCCTCCGGGAAGTGCTTTTGTTTTTGCAGTGCCCTCCCAGTATTCTCAGTACATCCCTCACGGGGTGATCCCCATCTTCACTCACGGCTTTAGTCACTGTTGATACGCTGGGACCCCTAAGTTCAGTTCTCACTTGTGACAGTGGCTGCTATGCGTTTACCAAATTCTGTTTCCTTTTCACCCTAGGAGCAGAGCCAGATCATGTTTTATGGTCAAGTAGGACTGCAGGGATTAAGTGTGGCCAATGGAATGGGTGGAAGCACACATGCCATTTCTGGTGGGGAGGGGGTGTCCCTAAAAGCCTTCCTGCGCAACCCTCCTCCTCCTCTCTCTCTTTGCCGGTATAGACAAGGATGCAGCCATGCAGTCAGAGAGTGCCCTGAGGGAGGAAGCCTGGGTCCTGGGTGATTGTGAGGAGCAGAGCCTCCCACCCTCAACCCACATCTGACTGTGACGTGAAGCAAGAAAAACTTCCTTTGGCAAAATACTGCAGGAAAGAGATGAGCGTAGGAAAGAACTGACCAGTTCTCAAGCAGTGATGAAACACAACAGAGAGCTCAGGAATGTGAAGTCTTGAAAGGCTGTAAAGAACAACTGGTTCTAGACCCCAGAGAGTAACAGCAAGACTGAGAAGGCTTTGAACAATGCAGCCCCAGTAAATTTTCTCAGTTGTACAAAATGACCCAGGGTAAATAAGGGTGAATGAAGCCTTCAGTTTCAGGTGGCCTGAAGACAGCCACCATTAGGACGAATAAGAGAGGAACGTTCACAGCAATACTATTCACAATGGCTAAGAGGTAGAAGCAACGTAAGTGTCCACAGAGGGACAAATACATAAACAAAATGTGATACACACACACACACGAAATACTATTCAGCTTTAAAAAGAAAGGAAATTCTATTTACTATAACAAGAAAGAACCCTGAGGACATTAGTATACTAAGGGAAGTAAGTCAGTCACAAAAGATAAATATGGCATGACTGCATTTATATGGGATTTCTAGAGTAGTCAAATTCATAGTGGCAGAAAGTAAAATGATGATTTCCAGGGATTGGGAGAGGGGAAAATGGGAGTTATTGTTTAGTGGGTATAGAGTTTCAGTTCTGCAAGATGAAATAGTTTTGAAGATTAGTTGTACAACAGTGTGAATATGAATATACTTAATACCACTGAAGAGTACACTTAGAAATAATTAGGGTGGTAAATTTCATGTTGTGTATTTTTTCACAATAAAAAAAATGGAAGCTATTATGGACTAAATGTTTGTGATTCCCCCAAATCCACATGTTGAAGCTCTAATCCCCAGTGTGATAATACTGAGTTGGGGCCTTAGGGAGGGTAGTGCCCCCATAATGAGATTAATGTCCTTGTGGGAAGAAGAGAGAACAGGGCTGTCTCTCTTTACACAACACACACACACACACACACAGAGCAAGGACAGACCATGTGAACACTGCAAGAAGGCAGCTGTTTACAAGCCAGGAAGAGGGTTCTCACTAGGAACTGAATCTGCCAGCACTTTGACCTTGTACTTCCAGCTTCCAGAACTGTGAGAAATAGATGTCTGCTGTTGAAGCCCCCCTTGGAATGGTCGATGGTATTTTGTTAAAGCAGCCCAAACTAAGACAAAGGCAAAGAAGAAAACAAAAATCCAACAAACCAGGCTTGAGAATCTAAGAACTCTGGATCCTGGCACATCCAATTGGTAAGAAGCAAAGAGATGAGAGGCCTGTTTCCAGGGGATGTGTGCTGCCCAAGAAACCACAACCTCCCTCTAAAGAAAGCCTCTGTTGCTTTCAAGTTGTAAAACAACCTGGGGCACAAAGGACACCAGAAACACAAGTAAAAAAAGGCAAAACATATAAAAGAGATTTCATCAAAATTAAAAATTTTGTGCTTCAAAGAGTGCCATAAAAGAAGTGAAAAAACCCACAGAATGAAATTATTTGCATATCACATATCTGTGAAAGGGCTTATATTCCGAACATACAAATAACTCCTAAAACTCAACAATAAAAGGACAAATAGCCCAGTTCAAAAATGGGCAAAAGATTCAAATAGATAGCTCTCCGATGAAGATACACAAATGGCCAATAAGCAGGTGAAAAGATGCTCAGTAATTTAGTCCTTAGGGAAATGCAAACCAAGGTGAGACCACAGGTGAGACACTACTTTACGGTAACAAGGAAGTCATGAGCCAGGACAGGAGTCGAAGTACTGCTTCCATAGAGCATCTAGAACAGAAACTCCCGAAGTACATAATGAGAACTTACATCTTCACATCGGGGTGGCACACTTGGATGCCTGCAAGGGCCACTGCTCAACTTGCTCCAGAGCCTCCCCAGTCCCCTAGGACCCAGAGCCCTCTTAGCGGGGCCGGGTACAAGGACTTGTTCCCACCCCTCCCTGTCTCCCTGCCTTAAGCTGAGGCTGATCTGAGGAGGATGCCTCGAGAGATGCAGCTTCTCCAGATCCGGAGGAAGAGGCAGACAGGTTGCCTGGTGTGTACAGCAATCTTACCTGGGAGCAGGGGTTCCTAAGCCCGGCTCATCAATGAGAACCAAGGTGGGTTTTAATAACAGAGACTCCCAGGTCCCCCTCTGAGAGTCTGATGCGTAGGCTGGGCACGGACTAGAAAACTGAAGAACAGCTGAGTGGGACTGATGTTGTGGCTCTTCTATGACCGTCAGAATCACACATAAACTAAATGTCTGTCTGTCTCGCAACAAAGTTCTGAGCATCAAAGGCTTTGTCTTTTCATCTTTGTGGTGTGAGTAGCTAGCAGAGAGCATGACATCGCTCAGTGCTCAAGATACGTTTATTGAACAAAACAATAAATTGCCAACATGCTTGTTTTTAAAATTTAGACTATATTTCCTACCAGCCTTGTGAGTGTAATTTAATAGCAACAAATATATATATTTGCGATATCAGATTTTTTCCTATAATGGTCCTTAGCAAATAGCAAAGGTATCCTCTATTACTTAAGAGTCTACTGACACCCTGCCCTGGAATTCTAACTCTGTGCAATGTACACAAAGGGACACATTAAAAACAAATAAACAAAAAAACACCTGAGAAATTCCCTGCAGCCTTGGAGGTCAGCCAGATACTCTGATTCAGTGGTTCATACTAATCTCCTTAAAGGATATCATAATTCAGATTGAAAAATCCTTCATGTATGAGGGATTTGAGAAACAAGACAGAGGAGCATAGGGGAAGGGAGGGAAAAATGAAACAAGATGAAACCAGAGAGGGAGACAAACCGTAAGAGACACTTAATCTCAGGAAACAAAGTGAGGGTTGCTGGAGGGGAGGGGAGGGGGGTGGGAGGGACGGGGTGGCTGGTGATGGATGCTGGGGAGGGCGTGTGCTACAGGGAGTGCTGTGAATAGTGTAAGACTGATGAATCACAGACCTGTACCCCCGAAACAAATAACACATTATATGTTAATAAAAAAAATCCTTCACAAAGCAATCAGACTTTAGTCACTTGAAACATGAGAGAAAGAGAGAAAGCAAAAGCAGATACACTTAAGAATTCCTAAATATGATGCTGTAAGGTATCAAACATCTTAAAGAAAAACTTGAAGTGTTCTCAGAAAAAAGGGCTTGGAACATCTGGATGGTGATGGCTTTTGTACTGCTGGCTAAAATGAAGACGTCTTTGGACTGAGGAGTGAGCAACAGGTACGGTCTTTTAAGGGTAAAATCCAGAGGATCTTTATTTTGCTTTGGTAGAATACACGGCTAAGTATTCCCTTTTCACAGGTAACCCTTCTAATCTGCTTAATAATTAACAACTCGATGTGCTTCATGTCGCGAGACATTTCCTCAAGAGTTCTGCATCTGGCAAATAACTGTACACTTTGCATCAGGAAGATTAACGGGCTTCTAACTAGGGAGAGAATGAACTGAAGATTCTGAAAACTGTTAGCCAAAATAGTAGAGAAGCTGCTGTTGGAGACAGATCCAACTCTTTCATAAACTGCAGAGTGACACACAGATTAGGTGCCATGAAAAATGAACATGAGCGGCACCTGGGTGGCTCAGTCAGTTAAGTGTCTGCTTTTGGCTCAGGTCGTGATCCTAGGGTCCTGGGATCAAGCCCCACGTTGGGTTCCCTGCTCTGTGGGGAGTCTGCTTCTCCCTCTTCCTCTGCCCCTCCCCCTGCCTGTGCTCTCTGTCTCACATGCACGTGCACTCTCTCTCTCTCTCAAATACATAAAATTTGAGAGAAAGAAAGAAAGAGAGAGAGAGAAAAAGAAAAAGAAAAAGAAGGGAAGGAAGGCAGGCAGGCAAACATGGGCGACAGGGGAACTTAAAAGTGTTTCCGTTATTCCCATCACCGAGCAGATGAGACACGCACACTGTGCACTGAAGGCACACTTGACAGCCATCCCAAGAGCAAAACCAATATGTGCTATTCTTGCACTGTTCTCTAAATGACATTATTTCAAAGGACAGTTCCTCCAGCTGGAGGAAGAATATCACATATTTGGGGGTAGATGTGATCTGGGGACAAACTGTAAAACCTATTACAGAGCTTGACGAGGCATGATTAAGTAGTGTCTTTATAAACCCCACCACCCTTCCTAGCTCTTTGAGACCCACTGAGCTCAAGACTCTCCTCATCCAGAAGTACCCCCTCTTAGATGGAGTCACCAGGCTAGTCTATCTGCTTAAACTATTGCTCCCCAGCACTGACAAGCCGGCCGGCACAGACAACTGCTGTAGGTGTTGATCTCCAACATATTCCTTAAGTGATTCTTCTGTCCTAAGTATACAGAAGTGCTGGACAGGTCAGCCACTGGAATGTTCACCAAGCCTGTAACTCCACAGTCCCTTCTTTGTGAACTGCCATTCGGGAACAGCGGGCTAGACCAGAGATTGGAAACTGACTAATGGCAGTCACTCCCAAGCCGCCCAGAGACCTCTGAGCTGCTGTTGGATGAATCTACTAGGGACAATCTAATTGGCCCTCTTTGCAGAGGGTATCTGCAATGGACACAATGGGGAGAACTGAACTACTAAAGAGAACTGAACAAGTCTGAAAGACCCACAAATACACATACACAAAAACAGTAACAGGAAAGTATCTAAGTCACAATAATGGGAGACCAGGAATGCCTGCTAGTTTATATCTAAAACTTTGCACAGACTCCCATTTCCCAAAGTATGTTCCAACCAAAAGAAGCAGCTTCTTTTTTTCTGTCTCTCAATTTCCATACTTGTGAAAAGGGTTTCTTTTGTTTTGTTTTGTTTTTTAAAGATTTTATTTATTTGTTTGACAGAGAGAGAGAGATCACAAGCAGGCAGAGAGACAGAGAGAGGGAGGGAAGCAGGCTCCCTGCTGAGCAGAGAGCCTGATGTGGGGCTCGATCTCAGGACCCTGAGATCATGACCTGAGCCGAAGGCAGAGGCTTTAACCCACTGAGCCACCCAGGAGCCCCTGAAAAGGGGGTCTTAATGATAGCAATCTGATACAGAACTGTTGTGAGAAAGAAATGGGTTATTACGTGTATAGTACTTAGAATAGAGCCTAGTGCCTAATAAGTACTAGATAAATACAGATATCCCTTATTATCCAAACTCCTGCTTTCTGAAAACAGGAATTGGAATATAGTAAGATAAATTTTCTGATAAATTCCTTGCTACCCAAATCCTGGAACAAAATAGATTTGGCTAGAGATACTTGTGTTACTTATTATAGTTCAGCACCTCATCATGTGCCAGATACCATGCTGTGTGATTTACATGTAAGAGTAAACCAACCTTCTTTTTCAATTTTATTGAATTCTATTTGACATGTAACATTATATAAACTCAAGGTATGTGACACATTGATTTGATACACTTACATATTGTAATATGTTGTCATTGTAGTGGAAGTTAGCACTTCCATCATGTTACATAATCAGCATTTCTTTTTTTGTTATTTTTTTTTAAGATTTTATTTATTTATTTGACAGAGAGAGAGAAAGAGATCACAAGCAGGCAGAGAGGTAGGCAGAGAGAGAGGGGGAAGCAGGCTCCCTGCTGAGCAGAGAGCCCGATGTGAGGCTCGATCCCAGGACCCTGAGATCATGACCTGAGCCGAAGGCAGAGGCTTTAACCCACTGAGCCACCCAGGTGCCCCAACCATTTCTTTTTTATAGTGAGACTGAGTAAGACCTAGTCTCAGAGCACCTGGGTGGCTCAGTCTGTTAAGGTTCTGACTCTTAGTTTTGGCTCAGGTCATGATCTCAGGGTATTGAGATCGAGCCCCACACTGGGCTCTGCGCTCAGTGTGGAGTCTTCCGAAGGCTCTCTCTCCCTCTGCCTCTTTCCCCCACCAAAATAAATAAATCTTAAAAAAAAAAAAAAAGACCTAGTCTCTTAGCAAGTCTGATGATGATAGTATAATACCACTGTTTATACTCACCATACTGTGCAGTGGGTCTCCAGGACTTGTCCACCAGTTGCAAGTTTGTACCCTTAAAAAATCTTTCCTTCTCCCCCAACCTCCAGGCCCTGACAACTACTATTTTACTCTCTGTTTTCTTGAGTTTGATTTTTTATAATGCTCTATATAAGTGATATCATACAGTATTTGCCTTTCCATATGACTTATTTTACTTAGCCTAATGTCCTCAAGGTCCATCCTTGTCATAAATGGCAGATTTCCTTTTTTCTCATGGCTGAATTTATTCCACTGTATATACACATACCACATCCTTATCCATTCGTCTGTTGGTAGGTACTTGGGTTGTTTCCATATCTTGGCTATTGGGAAGAATGCTTCAGTAAACATGGGAGTATAGGAGATCTCCTTCATATCCCGTTTTTATTTCTTCTAGTGCACACCCAGAAATGGGGTTAATGGATCATGTAGCAGTTCTTTTTTAATTTTTTGAGGACCATCCATACTATTTTCCACAGTGGCTGCACCAGTAATACATTACTACCAACAGTGTACAAGAGTTTCCTTTTCTCCACATCTTTTCCAGCACTTGTTATCTCTTGTCTTCTTGGTGATAGCCATTCTAACAGGTATGAGATGATATCTCATTGTGGTTTTGATTTGCATTTCCCCAATGGTTAGTGATCTTGAGTACCTTTTCATGTACCTGTTGGCCATCTGTATGTCTTCTTTGGGAAAATGTCTATTTAGCTCTCTGCCCAGTTTTCTAATCCAATTGTTTGTTGTATGAGTTCTACATATATCTTGGATATTAACCCTTTATCCAATATATGGTTGGCAAATATTTTCTCCCATTCCATAGGCTGCCTTTTGAAGATACTGTTACAGCAGGACATGGTCTACATGATTGAGCCAGATACAGGCATGCAGTCCCAGACTAAGTCAAGGAACGTTTTCCTCTTTGAGGACATCGTCACCTTTTAGCAAACTACTCTGGAAGAGGCCCTTCACCCTGGACTCCATGTTCGAAAGGAGAGTCATGATAAATTGCTTGGTCCCGGATGAGAACATGGACAGTGACCCCAGCAAGTCTGCACTCTTGAAGAGAGAGATTTTTTTTTTTTTTTTTTTTAAGATTTTATTTATTTATTTATTTGACAGAGAGAGAGATCACAAGTAGTCAGAGAGGCAGGCAGGGAGAGAGGGGGAAGCAGGCTCCCTGCTGGGCAGAGAGCCCAACATGGGGCTCTATCCCAGGACCCAGAGATCATGACCTGAGCTGAAGGCAGAGGCTTTAATCCACTGAGCCACCCAGGTGCCCCAAGAGAGAAATTTCTGAGCAGATCACTCTGCAAGCCACCAACACTGACATCCAGCAAGCCTAGGCACAGGACACTAATCAAGTCTTAGAAACATAGTGAGACTCCTTAAATGCTGCTGTGGGACCTCATTCATCAAAGACTACTATGTGCTGAAGGGGAATGACATCCGTGCGAACCAAGGTGAGGTGGTCCTGGTCCTCACTGTCAACAAGCAGAATGGGTGCCTGATGTTGTCAGCCTGCTAGCAACCCTGGAGTCCCTCACCAAAGCCAGGGTGGCAGAAAAAAACAGTGACAAGAGCACTAAATAAGTGCCTCATTGGCTTCTCAAGGAGAGGAGTATGTGGATTTAGAAAACTGGAAAACCACCCCAAAATATAAACACATGGTAGGGAATTACTGGGGCTTATTCTCAATGGTGCCACTGGAATCACAAGCAGCAGGCCATCCAGCCTAGACTTCTCTGATTTCTGTTGGTGGTGCTGGTGGTGGCGGTGGTTTTTCTTTCCTTTTTACATATAATTTCCTGTTCATTATTTTCTCTCTTCCCCCCTAATTTTCACTAAAAAAACCCTGAAGCCTTAAGTGACGCAAAGCCTGCCTTCTGTTGCTCCATTTGCCTACAGGACTCACTGGACTGGACTTCTATTTTTCTTGTGGTCAGTTACCCACATAATATATACCTCAAGGTGGCTTTTCCCCCTTCAAAACAAGGAGTTTAGACATCAACTAAAGAAGAAGTAAAATTAATCATACAGCTTTAAGCCTCAGCACGAGCATTTCCATAGGAGAATTCCAGTTAGTGAGTACTAACCACTAAAGAGAGCCGGATGAAGCTCAAAGACCCAAAGACACACATGAAAAAGCAGTCAGAGAAAATATCTGAATCATAATAATGGGAGAGCAGGTTTGAAAGTGAATACCCTTCAATGCTAAGGCAGCAATGAAACAATACAGCTGCTATTTTATATCTACTTTGAACAAACTCCCATTTTCCAAATTATGTTCCAGTCATCAAAAGATGCAGCTTTTGCCACCCAGGGTACCCTAGGCTTAAGGTGCACCTCAGGTAACATGAGCTCTTCTCATTATAACTTTAAAAGGCCTTTCCAGTTATCATCTACCCTGTAACATTAGATATTTCATCCCGGAGCAGAATCATGTTTTGGCTGACGGATCAAAGTTCCTGGACAGACGGAGGAACCTAATGATGATGGTGATAATGGCCCATATTCACTTATTACAATTTCAAAATCCAAAAAGTTCTGGAAAAGCAAATTGTTCATAGTTAATTTGGCAGGAAAATCTGACCTAAATTGATGTGTCTTTATTCTATTCAGTGTGAAGTTTCATAAGCTTCACCTCAATAGAATGAAAATGTTTGATTACAGGGAGCTGTCTCTGGTACTGCTGGTAGGTTTCATAATATAGGACATAGGCACCACGTTACCTTCCTAAAATGAAAACAAAAAAAATCTGAATTCCGACACATATTTGGCCTCAAAGGTTTCTAAAAAGAATTGTAGGCCTATAACAATAATATTTAACTGCATTCATTATAGGTCAGGCTATATCAGAAGCACTTTACATGGATTAACTCATTTAATTTTCACAGGAGCCCTTTGAAATGGAGTAATTCTCACCATCTTGCAAATGAGAAAGCCATGACAGAGAAGTCCAGTAAATTGTCAGTAATTAGCTAGCAGGTAGTAGAGCCAAAACCTCAACCCAGTCAGACTAGCTCAGAGATTCTTCCTCTTAATTATTATAATTCTTTCAATATGCAATGTGTTCTTGTAGTCACTAAAAAAAAAAGGTGGAGCTCTTGAGGCAGTTTCCCGAATTTGTTCCATGTCTAGCACAGATCACATTCAATATTTCATGATGTGACTTGAAACCGTATTTTGTACATGTACAAATTCTGTAATCAATCAACCAGCAGCTGAATTCATTTGTCATCTCATGGGTGGTACCTTAAATGTCATCTATTTACTCATTAGATGCCTGTATTTTTTCTAGTCTACACTTGAAGGCCCACATGACCATATAGGCTGCCTCTATATAATAAATAGATGTTAAAAACTGGCAGTGCTAATCTAGAGCCCACAATGGAATAGAAAGATCAGTGGAGACTAAGTGAAAAGGAGAAGAGAGACCAATGGGTTCTTCATGATGGTGGAATACAGCTAACATCAACCTTAGAAGGATAGAGTCCCACATAGAATAGGGAAATATTGAGAAAAGGTTTGAAACCTTGTGGATCAAAGCAGTGACTACTGGGGAACAGAATGGGGGAACTGAAAGTTCTTGAGAGCAGTGGTGGCTTTTTTGGGAAAGCTCTTGGAATAGATGGCGGTGACCAGCAAAGGGCAGGAGTCCCTTGGAGTCTTGGTGATCAGGAGAAGGGGAAGACAAGCAGTGGATATTAAAGATCCTACTAAACGAATAAGAAACAGAATCTGAAGACACATCAACCACCCCCTGAACCATCAGAAAAAAACACTATCTGTTAAGTAATATGCACTTGCCTGAGATTACTCCGAACTAAAAATTAGTACATCCTCCAAACTTCTCACCATCACCATTATAGAATAACTATCATTTAGAAAAAGATAAGACATTTTAAAAGTAATGGAAATAACATGCAACATCTACATAAAACTACTATAAGAATCAAAATACCTCAGGTGATAAAACCCCTTATCCGACATCCTGCCATAAACCCCACAAAGCAGAAGAAATCTGTACATAATATGCTCACTTTAGTATCCTTAAACAAACATTTGCATATGTGAAAAAAACACTCCAAATCAGAAATTCAAAAACTCAAAACAGAAGAAGATGTATATCCAGAGATGACTCAGGGAAGAAAAGGAAGAGAGAGAGAGAGAAAAAATAATTTCAAAAATGAACATTCAAATCTGAGATGCCTAAGAGACAAGAATGGAAATATAATAAACAGTGTTATGAAGAGGACTAAAAATGCCAAGAGAATAAAAACAAAATATAAAAGAGCTAAAAAGTCTAAGACACAAATTGGTTGCTACAGAATCTAGGCAAAGAAGACCTAAACTATATGTAACTAGAATTTCTGAAAAATAAAAACAAAAGACAGAGCTTATATATATAAAACTATAATTCAAGAAAAAATTTCAGAAAGAATTCTATATTTCAAAGGGCTCACTAACATCTAGATAAACTGACCAAGAATAATCAACTGACACATAGCTTAGTAAAAATACTGCATTTAAAAAAAGAAGAGAAATCCTTCTGGGCCTTCAGGCTAGAAAATCAAATCACCTACAAAGCAAAGGATATCATAATGGCATCACATTTGTCGAGAGCAACACACATAGCAAGACTACAGGAAAGAAAGTATAAGGCTAGGTCTTCATATCCAGCCAAGTTGTTTTCAAGAATCGAAGCTATGAAAAATAGTTTGAAACCTGTGCAAACTCAGTGTAGTATTCAGGAGCCCTTTCCAAAGAATCTCTTAAGAGGATGAGCTTCATTTAAGTAAGAGGTGTCAGTGATGCTCTGGATTGATAGTGAGCACTGAAGACATTTAATTTTAAATCAGAGATCAAAACATAGGAAGAAATACAAGTAGAAGAGTGTGTGTTATCTGTCCTGTCAAAGTATAAATAATACAATCTTGTTTTTTTAATAGTAAAGAGAAGGGCAAAGGGGCAAAGTAGAATAAGCTCATTGGTTACCACATGGGTAATAGAATCAAAGATACTATTTAAAGCTCTCAACTGAGGATAGAGGGGCTGCTAACATTATAAAAGGTATTTTTTAAAGGTAAGTCCTAGAACAGATGTTTTTCACCTGTTTTTGTAAATAAAGTTTCAATGAGACACAGCCAAATCCATCCAGTTACATACTGTCTATGACTTCTTTTGCTCTGTCTACATCGTAGACATTAATGCAGTCATATTATCCAAATCAGCAGAGGTGAGTGGTTGTGTAAAAGATGGTATGGTCCACAAAGCCTTAAATATTTACTATCTGGGCCTTTACAGAAAAAGTTTGCCAACTCCCGTAATGTATAACAAAAATACAAACCTTCCTAAATCCCAAACACATAGAAAAAGAAACATAGTAAATTTTTTAAAAAGTGAAACAGTTAACTCCAATCATATTGGTAATACCAATAAATGTAAATGTACTTAATTCATACATTAAAAGGATTTTCAGGTCATTCATAAAGCAAAATAAAGTAAGACCAACTGTACGCTCTATATAAGAGAACAAACTGAGGTAGCTTTTTCTGCCCAAAGGTCTTGTCCCCATGATATAATAAAAGCACCTCAAAAATAAAAATTAAAAAAAAAAAAATCCGAAAAACTTAAAAAAGAACAAACTGAAATCTAAAGGTTAAACATGAAGGAATGAGCAGAGATATATTAGGCAAATGTGAATAATATGAAATCAGGAGTTGTGATCTTGATACCAGGCAAGGCAACATTCTGACAAAAAGCACAAAGACAAAGACGTACAAACGCCAAAGCCAAAGCCACAGCAATACTTTCAGAAAGCAGAAGCTATAAGAGATGCAAAAAGACCACGGCACAGAATAATAACAGATTAACACACCATTCTCAGTCTAAGACATGTCAAACATACAAAAGGTAAGTAAAGATACAGGGACCTAAACAACATTTATAAGGCATAGTTTACGTGTGTGTGTATTACATTCTGATTACAGAGAACAGTATTTCTCAAGCATACAAGGGCCAGTCATGAAATTGTCTTTATATTAGGCCACCAAAACAAAACAAAACAAAAAATCAAAACCAAACAAATAAAAAATCTTATAAAGTTCCTTAAGGTACAAATAATACAAACAACAACTAGAAATTAATAGCAACATCAAAACACAGGTAAATTTAAAAAGTTTCTTCTACCTGAACACTAAAAAACTCTTTAAAGCAAACTCTTGGGAGAAAGGGGAAATACAAGTCCAAACTGCAGAATTTCTAAAAAACATATGAAAACATGATAATGAGAATACTACATATAATAATTATTGAAGCAGTACCAAAGAGTGTAAATATATACTGTCTTTTGCATAAGAGACGCAAACACATGCTCACTCAAACCCCCAACCATGTGTTTTTGCTTATTTTTGCAAAAAAAGAAACATAGGTTGGATAAATCAGAAACCAATAAAAAAGATAATCATAAAGGACAGGAAAAAATAGAATGGAAGAGGTAGGGATAAGAGTGTGATATCTTTGGTATATCTTTTTATATAGTTTTGACTTTTGAAACATGTTTTACAAATTCAGAAAATAAAATAAAATTCAAAAGACTGAAGAAAGCAAACTCTAAAAGTGAACACAAGCATAAATATAAAACCCTATTTCCTAACTATCAAGTCAACAATATGACCAAAGAAAATAATTAATTCAAGTAACCTTTGAATATGCATTCTGACCAAATATGACCTTATTGAAGTATATTCTAAGAACAAGAAAAACTGCAAAGAAGGCCTGAATACTAGTTTTTTTGTGGTTGTAACTGGCAACAGTGTTGGTATAATAATTCTGAAACTATTTTGCAGACTTTTTAAAATATATTTTTTAAAGATTTATTTGTTTGAGAGTGAGAGAGAGAGCATGAGAGGGAGAAGGTAAGAGGAGCTCCACATGGAGCTGGGAGCTCGATGCGGGACTCAATCTCAGGACTCAGGGATTATGACCTGAGTCAAAGGCAGTCACTTAACCAACTGAGCCACCCAGGCGCCCTATTTTGCAGACTTAATTGAGTTCAGAAACACAAGGAGTTCTGTGAGCTTTCATATACATATGAAATAAAGTAATTCTAGAGAGTCATAAATCCCAACTTATCCTAACCTAACAGGACTGGTTAGAAAACAAAGGTTTTTTAAAAAAGTACACAAATACTTGCACAACAATTTAAATGTACTTAATATTGCTGAACTGTATGCTTAAAAATGGTTAAGATGGTTAAGTTTCATGTTTGTGAATTTTACCATATGGTAGCCATGGAACCAGGATACTGACATCTATCAACCCGAAGTTGAGACTGTCCCTGGAAGAAGGATATTGTTATTTTCCTGTCACAGATGACTAAATCGAGGCCCAGAGGTAGCAATTATGTTGCATAATACCAGAAAGTACTAACAGAGACTAGAACTGACTGGATTTCTGACCCCAAAGCTTACACTTTTCCCACCATAACCAATTGATTATTCGAAAAGAATATTAACAATTTATAGTTTTGCTTATTTTTTAATTTAATTTAATTTTTAAAAAGATTTTATTTATTTATTTGAGAGAGAGAGGGAGAGCGCGCGAGTGCCAGCAGGGGAGGAGCAGAGGAGGAGAAAGAGGGAAAGAATCTCAAGCCCACTCTCACGGTGCATTTGGGCTCAATCTCACACCTGTGATCATGACCTGAGCAGAAACCAAGAGTGGGACACTTATGAGACTGGACTGAGCCAGCCAGGAGTCCCATACTTTTGGTTTATTTAAATGAAGGGACATTCACTGCTTTTGTTAGACATTTGTTATGAGTAGTGAGAGTGGCAGTTCTAAGGACTTTTACCAAGAATTCACAAGGAAGGAAATAATTCCAGAGGAAAGGTGTTTGGTCTCTTGGATAGTAACATCTGCCCTTCCTGGGTGTTGTTTCAGGTCATATCCTCTGCCTGGAAAATATGGAGCCTAACAACTCAAGGTGGAAGAGATTAAAATCCAAGGTATATGCCTAATGTGTTTTTTAAATATAATTTTAAAATCTTGAACAATGTAAAAAATGCGAAATCTGGTTGAAATACATGTTCAGGTATTAGAACCTGAATTAGAAACATGCATTAGAAACATTATGCTGAGAAGCAAAAGCAGAACCTGCTCAATGCTCATCCATGTGTGGTGGCCCTGTTCCCCTGGGAAGTGGCTGTTCAGTAAGTTCAGAGACCACAGGAATTTAAGCTCTATTGTTGAAACCTTTTCAAGATGGAGAAATTTAAAAAGCAAACCATTACATAATAATATGGTTATGCAACATTTACAAACTGTATCTTAAAATGCATGATAAAAATTAAATAGTATAAATGTCTTTATGAATCCAGAAATAGTTATGTAGGGTGTGGAACAAATCAGAATGCCACCAACATCCAACTCCTGGATGAATAAGAACTAGTGTAAGGATAATAACTAGAAGAGAACAGAGATCCTATAATTCCTGGACTGTGGTAGATTATAGTAATCTTTAAATGAAATAGATATGCCAAAAGCTTCAAAAAATAAAAATTCTTGCATAAATGTAAAGAAGCTAAAAGACTAAAATATCAAGTCTGATCCATGCCACAGTTCAAAGAGGTATTAAAGTCTGGATAGTAGAGAAACATTTGAAGAACTTCATCTTGAAAAGATAATCATACAAATGTTTACCATAATATCAGTATCTACTGTGGTACAATGGTCAAAAAAGTAAGCCCTTAAGAAAAGTTCGAAGATCAAAGCATTCAGAGTGCTTCTCATCCAAAACTCCTTCAGTACATATTGTATATTTGATACATGGTTTAAAGGAGAAATAATTTGAAGCTGACTGTAAATATGGGTAGCACATGTTTTCTAGTTGTAAACTCCTTTCCCAATGGACAACGAAATTCAATCTGAAAATTATTCATTAAAATTATTTCCTTTAGAAGATATCACTACAAGTTTAAAAAAGGGTTTTACTTTCGATAAATATTTTGATTTACTTTGATAAATATATCTCTCCTTGGTACTTTGGTTCCTTTCCATTCCCTTCATCTATCCTGTGGTAGCTTACTATCCAAGTCCACCAGCAGCAGTCAAAGCTTGGGCCATGAACTTGTACCTGTCCATACACTGTTACCAATCAGGGAAGAGAGAAGTACAAAAAAAGTTAAGTGTTTAGAGATTTCAACAGAAATTTCACAGAATGATTTCAAGTCTGTTGAATCTAAAAATAAAATATACGGAAAAATAATTAAAAACATGGGTTTACATATTTTTTAAATTAAGGATTATTGTGGTATCATTTACGTACAGTAAAATCCAACTTTTTTAGGTGCCCCTTTACAGTCCATTTCTTCTCCTAATGCCCAATCCTTGGTAAACACTGATTTCTCTTCTTACAATTTTGCTTTTTCTAGAATTTCATATAAATGGAATCATAAACTAAGTAGTCATTATGCCTGGCATTTTCCACTTCACATAGCACTTTTAAGATTAAATCATATTGTTGCACGTATCAGTAGTTTGTTCTTTTATCTTTCTAGTAGTATTCTACTGTATGAATTTATCAAAATGTTTATCCATTCACCAGTTGATGGATTTCTGGGTTATTTTCAATCTTGGGTGATGATGATTAAAGCTGCTGTAAGTATTTACGTGTAAGTCATTTTTTTGTAAATAAATATCCAAGTGTTCCACCACCATTTTTTTAAAAAATGACTACCCTTTTTCTATTGAATTATCTTGGCCTTGTTCTTAAAAATCAACTAACTTTATACCTGTGAGTCTATTTTGGAACTGGTATTCTCTTCCATTGATCTATGTCTATCACACCAATGCTATGCTATCTTGATTATTATAGCTTTATAGTAAATCCTGAAATAAATTAAGTTCTACAGATTTGTTCTTTTTCAAAATTGTTTTGGCTATTCTAGTTCCTGTGCTTTTCCATATAAAACTGAAAATTGTCGATTTCTGCAAAAAACTTGCTGGGATTTTAACTGAAACTGTACAGATTCTATAGATTGCTTTGAGGAAAACATATTTTAACGACATGGTTGTCTGATGAATGAAACAGTATGTATGTATCTCCATTTATTTAGGTCTTCTTTAATTTCTTATACCAATGTTCTGCAGTTTTCATTGTAAAAATCTAGAATTCATTTTGCTAGATTTATCCCTAAATATTTCATATTTGTGGATATTATTATAAGTCATATATTTTACTTCAGTTTCTAACTATTCATTGGTGGCATTTAGAAATAAAATTAATTTTTATACATCCACCTTGCATCCTGTGACTTTTAAAACTCATTTATTAGTTCTAATATCTTTTTCACTGATTCTTTTGAGATCTTCTATGGAGATAATCATGTCATATAGACAGTCTTAACTCCTTCCTTTCCAAACTGAATGTCTTTAATTTCTTTCTCTTGCATTACTAAACTGACTAGGACTTCCACCACAATACTGGCCAGAAGCAGTAAGACTAGACATCCTTGACTTGCTCCCAGTCTTAAATGTAAAACATTTCACTTTATCATAAAGTATGAAATGTTTCTTTAAGTTTGCCACAGATGACATTTAAACAGGTAGACGGAGTTCTCTTACTTGCTGAGAATGTTTATCACTATTGGGTATTTAATTTTGTTCAAATATGTTTTTTGCATCTATTGAGATGTTTTCTTTTTTATTCTGTTAATATTGTGAATTTACATTGATTGATTTTCAAATATTATATCAACTTTGCATGCCTGGATGATCCCCGCTTGGTTATAACATATAATCTTTTTAATATACTGCTGGATTTAATTTACTAAAATATTATTAAGAATTCTCATGTCATGGGGCACCTGGCTAGCTCAGTTGGTAGAGCATGTACTATTGATCTCAGGGCTATGAGTTCAAGCCCCATATTGGGTGTGGAGCCTACTTTAAAAAAAAAAACAGAAAGAAAAGAAAAGAATTTTCATGTCTTACGTTCAGGGGGATATCATTCTGTAGTTTTATTTTCTTGTAATGTCTTGGTCAGGTTTTGGTGTTTCCATGGAATATTTTTTTCCCATTTTTTAACTTACCTATACGTTTGAATTTAAAGTCAGTTTCCTGAAGGCAGCATTTAGTTGGGTCTTGCTTTTCTATCCAATCTGACAATCGCTGCCTTCTAATTATTTACATCATTATTAATATAATTATTGATATGGTTGAATTTGTATCTACCATCTTGTTAATGTATTTTATTTGTCCCATCTATTCTTTGTTCACTTTTTCTTCTCTTCTTGCATTCTTTTGTGTTATTTTTTATGATTCCATTTTATCCCTACCACTGGTTTGTTAGTTACACCTCTTTTATTTTCTAGTGGTTGTTCTGGAGTTTACACCTTTAACTTCTTACAGTGTACCTTCAAATAATTATGCCACTTCATGTATAGCGTTAAGGCCATTGGTGTCTATAAGGCCATGAGAGTTGATCTGGATATTGGCATTGTTGTTATCTTTGCCCTCAGTGCACCACAGATTTGGAATTCTCTCACTGTTGAGCTGCGGTTACTTTGTCCATCGAGATGGGGGTCGTAGCGCAGCGCTGGAAGACCATTCTCAGGGTTTCTACTCTTACCTTCAGCTTTCAGCAGTCACCGCACACCTCACCACAGTGGGGTCTCTTTCCATATTCCTGCACCTTCCCTACTGACAGACTGCTTGTTACTAGGTGTTAGGCTTATTCGGGGGCCAGGTTGGCTTTTGGTCTCCTGGTCTGAGGCAGGGTCTGTGAGCCTGCTTTTGGACAGGCTGGGCTACAAAGCTGTAAGCCTTTCTGTCCCTCCCACCTGGTGGCAGCAGAACCCTGCCATCTCTGTGGTGGTCCTGGGGCAGGAGGAGTTGTTCTGTCCCTTTCCCCATGGTACAGACCTCTGTTTGGCCTTGGTTTAGGATCCTGAACCTGAAGAGTGTTTCCAGCCCTTCCCTCAGGAGAAGAAGGCTTTTGCTCCTACTCTTCTCTCAGAAGGACCATTTTGCCTAGCTCCTTCCTTCCTACGGAAGGAAGATGCTCTAACCTCTTCCCGAAGCAGAAGGGTTTGGGGTTTTTTTTGCCTCTGCTCTTACGCCAAGAAGCCATGGGTTGGAGACCTGTGGAGAAGGGCTTACAAGTGAGAACTCCCCTTGGATTTGGAGCTCCCAGTTATTCAAAACTAAAATGCTAGGCTGTGCTTAGACATCAAGGAATTTAAAAAATTTTAGTTTTTTCTTATTTGCTTGTACAGCAGCTACCCCTTCCTCTCATCTCTGTCAAAGGTGAACAGTTTGTGTGCCTCATCCCTCCTCAGATGGGCCTGTCACACTTTAGAATTAAGTTCCCTTGATTTCCTTATAAACTCAGCTCTCTGATATGGTCAAGGAAAGTTATGATTTTTGCGGGCTATTTAGATTTTTCTTGTTAGGATAGGAGTGACATGCTCTTACAGCTTTCCACACCCTGGAAATGGAAGAAGAACTTAGGCTTATGTTTTATATATCTTTGCTTTTTTACTTCATTTTCTAAAATAATCTTATGACATATTTACAGATACCAAAAAAGGTTCATACTAATTCACACCTAGCAGAGGGTAAGGTGCAAGGTATGGGTAATCAAATGTTTTCACTTTGAAAAACTTACTCTGTAGCCTATCATATAATATAGCATTGCTAATTTTTTCCCTTTCTAAAGTAGATTCATAGCATTTGTCTCAATTTTCCCTGATGTAAGGGTTAATTTATTTAGGAATATTTCAAAACGTCCCAGATTTTCTCTGGAAAACGTATATCTAAATAAATCACAAATTCTACCAACAAGCAAAGGTGCTAATTAAATGGAGACATGAGAAGAGAAAGTAGCTTTAAAGATATTTAGGAAACTATACCTCTAATTTCCCCTGATAAAGATTTAGAAGTAATAATTATTTTAAAGTATGTTCTCATAACACTTCTATTATGAACCTATCTCTTTGATGCTCTTTTGTCTATCTTCCCCAACAAAACAGCAAACACCTCAAGAACAGTGCTATATTCATCTTTATACTTCTCAGTAACTAGCACAGTGCCTGGCTTACAGCGGGCTCTTAATCAATGTACACTGGGCCAATGTATATTGAATGAAATGAATAGATCTGGTCATTGTTCTGCCTAGCTTTTTCTTGCATTTTTTTTTCCTATGGGCCCCATCCTCTCGCCCATTCCCTTTTTCTTTCCAAATGTATATGATTAGAGCTCACAGAATTTATACACACCAGCATTCCTTTTCATGCCCACTACTGTTCGAGGACTCTGCTGTGAGTCATATCTGCCTGTAATAGTAGCATTACGGCTGAATTGGTTCTAGCTCTGTCCTCTGTTTGGATGATCCAGCAGACTACTTGGTGGTCAGCCTTTGCAGCCAGATAAGCTTCACGTAACCACCCAGGGCCTGGCTGAATGGATTTTTGTCTGAACTGCCCATTTCTCCTCCTAAGTGGTCATATGTTGCAAGTGACTCATATACCTCAACCTCTAAACCTCCTTGAGTCACAACAGACACTTCGTTTTAGTGAATATATTTTATTATTTAGTTTTCCGCATGCTGTGATCAACCCTCTATTAGGAAAGATACGGAGAATGCCACTGAAAGCAGAAATTATATTGTTTCTTTTTTGAATCTTTAAAAACTTCTAACATAGTAATATACTCACTGTAGATATACATTATTGAATGAGAGAATAAGTTGGATCCTGCATTGAAAGCTCTTCATAAGCCCCCTCCATAAATTAAGTCAACTTATATTTATACTTTAGTTTTTCCTTTCCTTGTCCCAACAACTCATTTTCATTTCCTCAGACACCTCCACGGGGTTACTAACGTGGGTCTTGATGAATGTAACTGATAATCCCTGAGAAGACCAAACATACCTTGCAGTTCAATAAGGTTCACATTTTTCTATGATCACGTTATTAACTAAGCTCATTATTCCCATAGATTTTAAAGAAAAGAAATTCTTACCCAGCCTTAGCAACACTTATGGTTTGTTGCTCCATTGCCTCATGGATACTGGTTCTATCGTGCTCTTTGAGGCTGTTAAACTCATCGATACAACAAAGGCCCGCATCTGCAAGTACTAATGCCCCAGCCTCCAGATTCCATTCTCCTGAGTCTTTCACAGCAGTTACCGTCAGACCTAAGGAAAAAAGCAAGCTATGTCAGCTTTTATTTTCAAAAGCACATCTTATACTTACAAGGGAAAAGTACCTACATTTTAAATGGAAAAGAGTCGACACTTTTATTTCTTATCTGTCAAGAGTGAATGGCATCAGACAGAGACCTGGTGGTTCCCAAGGGGAGGAGGAATGGGAGGATGGACAAAATAAGTGAAGGGAATTAAGAGGTACAAACTTACAAATGAGTCATAGGAATGTAAAGTACAGCATAGAAAATACACTCAATAATATGGTAATAACTTTGTATGGTGACAGATGGTAACCAGACTGATCATGGTGAGCATTTCATAATGTATATAATTGTCGAATCACTATGTTGTATACCCGAAATGAACATAATATTGTATGTCAACTATACTTCATTTAAAAAAAATGGATGGCATCAGGACAACTACTTATGGTGTCCAGGCACTGGAAAGCCTCAGAAGATCCTATGTTCTGAAAATATATAAGATGTGTTATTGAGTATTTTATAGCAACTAGAAGTCTCCAAATTTTCTCTTTCCTTGTTAGGTATCCTTACTGAACAGAAGGAGCAAACAGATCTCCAGAGATCTTCTGACAAGAAGTTCTATATTATACGCTGTTTATAGAGAAGGGTCCAAAAGACAGAAAACAGGAGATATTAGAGTCCAATGATGAAACGTAAAGTTTGCTCCTAGTCACAGCGTGAGAAAGAAGATTCCTTTAATACAAGACGTATTGTGGTATTGATTCATCCTTTATACCAGAGTGGTCAAAAGCAAAGACTTTGGGGGCTCCTGGCTGGTTCCATCAGTTAAGCATCTGACTCTTGGTTTCAGCCCAGGTCATGATTTTGGGTTTATGAGATTGAGCCCTGTGGCGGGCTCAGTGCAGACTCTGTTTGAGATTCTTTCCCTCTCCCTTCCCCTCTGGCCCCTCTCCCGACTTGTGCATGTGCACTCTCTAAAATCAACAAACAAATAAATAAAATCTTTAAAAAAAAAAAAAAAGGCAAAGGATTTGGAGTCACCCAGACTTGGATCCTGAATCCTGGATCCGTCATTCTGGTTGTCATATTGTAGGCAAGTTTCCTAATATATTCTGGCCTCTGTTTATTCATTTATAAAAGGGGATAACAATGAAATGTATCTTACAGCGTCTTAGATGTTTAAATAGAATATAATAAAACTCTTTAAAAGGTATGTGACACATAATGAGTACTTAAAACTGTTGTTGATAAAAATTTGATAAAAATTGACCAAGAAAAAAAAGACGAAAAACAAGTTACAAATATCAGGAACGAAAGGGAGATTTCACTATAAACCCTACAGACACTTAACTAGTAGTAAGTAAATACAATGAACAACTCTATGCTTTGATAACAGATGAAATGGTCAAATTCTTTGAGATATATAAACTGTGAAAGTTTATCTATAAAGGAATAGCTTGCATACTCCTATACCTATTTTGAAAATTGGCTATGTAGTTAAAAATCCCGCAACAAAAAAAAATCTACAGACTGAGATGACTTCATGGTGAATTCTACCAAACACTTATGAAAAAGATAATACCAATTCTACACAAAATTTTCAAAAATACAAAAAACAAGGAACACTTCCCAACTCATTTACTATAGCCAGCATTATTAACATACCAAAGCCAGATAAAAATATATTAAAAGAAAACTACAGACCAGTATCTATCATAAACACAGATGCAAAAATCCTCAAAAAATACAAGCAAATCAAACAATACATAAAATAATAGATTATAACCAAGTAGGGTTTATCTTGGGAATGCAAGGCTAATTCAAAAACATTAAAAAATTAACCAGTATAATTCACTGTATCAATAAACTAAGGAGGAAAAGCAAATGGCCAACTCAACATATTCAGAAAAAAAACCTGACAAAACTAAAAAATTATTCATGATAAAAAAGTCTCTCAGAAAGCCAGGAATAGAGTGAACTTCTTCAGTCTTATAAAGGGTATTTACAAAAATCATGACAAATTCAATTATAAAAGACTGAATGCTTACCCCCACCATCATCCCCAAGATCAGAACAAGGCAAGAAGCTTAGCTCTCATTACTCTTATTCAAAGTCTTGGTGGAGGTTCTGGCCAGCAAAATAAAGGAAAAGATATTAACAACCACCAGATCAAAAAGGAAAAAATAAACTGTTTATATTTTCAGACAATATGATTATATATAAAATTCCAAGTAATGTACAAAAAAGCCACTAGAACTAAGTGAGCATAGCAAGGCTGCAGTATGCAAGTCAATATACAAAAATCAGCCATATCTCTATACTAGAAAAATATTAAAAACTGCAAATAAAATATAATACAATTTGGGGTACTTGGGTGGCTCAGTTGGTTAAGTGTCTGCCTTTGGTTCAGGTCATGATCCCAAAGTCCCCGGTTGAGCCCTGCTGTTGGGCTCCCTGCTCATTAGGGAATTTGCTTCTCCCTCTGCCCCTCTCCCTGCTCATGCTCTCTCAAATAAATAAATAAACTCTTTAAAAAAATAATAAATAAAAATAATATAACTTACAATAGCACCTGAAAATATGAAATACCTAGGTCTAAATCTTTAAAAATGTGCAAGATCTGGGTCGTGAATTCAAGCCCCACCTGGGTGCAGATATTACTAAAATATAAATAAATAAATAAATAAGTTAATTAATTAATTAATGTGCAAGATCTGTACATAAAATCTACAAAACACTGATGAAGGAAATCAAAGATAACTAATTAAATCAAGAGATATTCCATGTTCAAGGAATGAACTGAAAAAATCAGTATGTATGTATGTATGTATGTATTTTTAAAGATTTTATTTATTTGTCAGAGAGAGGTAGCACAAGCCGGGGAGTGGCAGGCAGAGGGAGAAGCAGTCTCCCCGCTGAGCAAGGAGTCTAATGCAGGACTCAACTCCAGGACCCTGGGATCATGACTGAGCTGAAGGCAGACGCTTAACCACTGAGCCACCCAGGCATCCCTGAAAAACTCAGTATTTTAAAGATGCTTCCCTAAATTATTCTATAATTCTCCCTAAATTGGTCTATAGATTCAATGCAGTTCCAAACACAGATTTTTTTTTTAAAAAGATTTATTTATTTGAGAGGAAGAGAGCAAGCAGGTGGGGGCGGTGCCGAGGGAGAGAGAGTCTTAAGCCGACTGTGCACTGGCACAGAACCACAGACAAGGGCTCAATCTCATCACCCTGACAGCACGAACTGAGCAGAAACCAAGAGTTAGACACTTAACCAACTGTACCATCCAGGCACCCCCAACCCAAACAAAATTCTAATGTAGTTTTTCTTATTTCTTTTCTTTTTTTATTAAAGGTTTTTATTTATCTATTTGACAGAGAGCAAGGCAGCGAGAGAGGTAATACAAGCAGGGGAAGTGGGAGTGGGAGAAGCAGGCTTCGCACTGAGCAGGGAGCCTGATGTGGGGCTCGATCCCAGGATCCTAGGATCATGACTTGAGCTGAAAGCAGACACTTAACCACTGAGCCACCCAGGTGCCCCAGGGTTTTTCTTTTTATAGAAATTGACAGAGTGATTCCAAAATGTATACGAAGAAGCAAAGGAAATAGAAGAATCAAAGCAAAAAACAAAGTAGGAGGTCAAGATTTAATTTCCACATTTACTATAAAGCTACAGTAATTAATTCAGTGTTGTATTAGAAAAAGAAGAGACAGAACGATGGAATAGAGTCCAATAATAGGCCCACATATATCTGCTCAAGTGATTTTTTGATAAAAATGCAAAAGCAATTCAATGAAGAAAAGATAATCTATTCTATAAATGGTGCTGGAATAACTGGATAGCCTTATGCAAAAAGGAAAAAAAATCACTCTTGATCCATATGTCAAATCTGATACATAAATTAACTCAATGAATGAAAAGATCTAAATGAAAAATGTAAAACTTATAGATGAAAACTCATAGAAGAAAATACAAGAGAAAAATCTATGCGAGTTCTTCTGTTATCTAGTCCAGCATTTAAGGAGCTCAGAAGTTGCCACAAGTTGCCACTTGTTTAACAGTAAGTAAAAACCTGAACAAACTGAAAAATCAGTAATTCTTCTAAGATGCATTAGAGAAATGAAGTCACGGGGCAAACCAATGTCCCCCAAATTAGTAAGACAGAGAATCACAACTTACCAGAGCTGTTACCTCTATTGGAACCAGTAATGGTATAAGAAAATCTGAACTGTAATTGATGAATTGCTGGAGGCTCAGTATGGACAACCCTGAGAAATAAAATCTCCATTCATGGAGGCCTCTAGACTTTTATGAGTTTTAACTCCAAGAGTCATCCTAGGTTGTCACATTAAATATCGGCAATTTTTCTCTGCTACTGTAAGCAAAGAGATGGAAAGTCTATGAGAAAAATAAAAAAATTTCTAGAGATCAAAAACACTGTAAAAGAAAGGAAGAATCCTCTTGGTGGGCTCATTAGTGAACTAGACATGGCTGAGTAAAGAATCTCTGAATGTAAAGATAGTATATGTTTCAATGGAAACTTCCAAAACTAAAAAGCAAACAGGAGAAAAGGGGAAAAATAACACAATAGAATATCCAAGAACTGTGGGATAACTATAAAAGGTACAGCATGTCATGGGAAGCCAGAATGAGAAGAAAGAGAGACAGGAACAGAAGCAATATTTAAATAGGAAGTAAGAATTAGTCATTAATTGATTAATTAATGTTGGACACAAAACCATGGATCCAGAAAACTCAAGATAATACTAAGCAGGATAAACGTTTTAAAAAAACTACACGTAGGCATGTCATATTTAGATGTCAGAAAATCAAACGTAAAAAAAAAATCTTGAAAGAAATCAAAGGAAAAATACAACTTGCCTGTAGAGGAGCAAAGATGAAAATTATATCAATTTTCCCCTCAGAAACCATGCAAGTAACAAAGGTAGAATGAAATATTCAAAGTATTGAGAGAAAAAGCCTGCCAACCTAGAATTCTTACCTTTTGTGAAATTATCTTCAAAAGTGAAAAAGAAAAAAAAATTTTTTTTGAGGCAATTTGTTGCCTGGAGATCTGCCTTGCAAGAAATGTTAAGGGAAGTTCTTCAGAGAGAAGGAAAATGATATAGGTCAGAACCTTAGATCTACACATAGAGACCTGGTTGGCTCAGTGGGAAAAGCATACAACTCTCAGTCTTGGGGATGAGTTTGAGCCCCACATGGGGTGTAGAGATTACTTATATAAATAAATAAACTTAAAAAAAACCCAAACCTCATATCTACATAAAGTAAGGAGGAATGAAGAACTGGGTAAAATAAAAACTTCTGTTTTTCTTATTCTTAATTCATCTAACAGATAGTAGTTTGTTAAAATTAATAGCAATAATGTAATCAAATATGTATCTTTATCTGTGTTTATGTTCAAGTGAACTGAATGGGAGCAATAATAAAAAGGATGAGAGGAAAGAATTAGAAATATTTTGCTAGTTATAAGGTACTGTGCTACCCATGAAGTATTTTTAGTGTTATTTGAAAGTGGACTTGGATTAATTGTAAATGTATACTGCAAACTCTAGAGCAACCAATTACGAAAGTTAAAAGAAGCATAATTGATATATGAAGAAAGGAGAAAAACTAGAATCATATAAAATGCTCAATTAAAACCATAATAGGCAGAAAAAAATGGAAGATAAAAACAGGAACTATGGGGGCGCCTGGGTGGCTCATTCGTTAAGCGTCTGCCTTGGGCTCAGGTCATGATCCCAGGGTCCTGGGATAGAGCCCCACATCGGGCTCTCTGTGCGGCAAGGAGCCTGCTTCTCCCGCTACCATTCCCTCTGCTTGTGTTCCCTCTCTAGCTGTGTTTCTCTCTGTCAAATAAATAAAATCTTTAAAAAAAAAAAAAACAAAAACAGGAACTATGAACAAGGGCAATAAATAGAAAATGCTAACAAATATGGCAAGTATTAATCCAGCTAGATCAATAATCACTTTGAACATTTATAGTCTAAATACACTAATTAAAAGACAGATTATCAGTTGATAAGAAATGACCCAACTATACAATATCCATAAAAAACCCACTTTATTTTTACTTTTTTGAAACACACTTTAAATATAAAGACATACAGATTAAAAGTAAAGACAGAGGAAGACATATCATGCTGACATGCTGATACTAACCCAAAAAATATGAGAGAAACTATTATTAATTTCAGACAGAACAGATGTCAGGGCAAGAAAAATTATCAGGGAGACAGAGGAGCATTACATAATGATAAAAGGGGGTCAAAACTCCAAGATGATATAACAATCCTTAATATTTATGGGCCTCAGAATATTTGAGGTAAAAACTAGTGGAAATTAAAGAAGAAGCTGATGAATTTGTATTATAGTTGGAGACCTCACCACCCCTGTATGGGAAATGGACATATCCAGCAGGCAGAAAATTAGTAAGGCCATAACTGAACTCCAAAGTACCAAAGAAGCAGATGCAGTACAAAGAAGGGCCACATGTACCCCAATGTTTATAGCAGCAATGGCCACAATCGCCAAACTGTAGAAAGAGCCAAGATGCCCTTCAACAGATGAATGGATAAAGAAGATATGGTCCATATATACAATGAAGTATTATGCCTCCATCAGAAAGGATGAATACCCAACTTTTGTATCAACATGGACGAGAATGGAAGAGATTATGCTGAGTGAAGTAAGTCAAGTGGAGAGAGTCAATTACCATATGGTCTCACTTACATGTGGAGCATAAGGAAAAACATGGAGGACATTGTGAGAAGGAAAGGAAGGGTGAATGGGGGGAAATCAGAGGGGGAGATGAACCATGAGAGACTGTGGACTCTGAGCAACAAACTGAGGGTTTTGGAGGGGTGGGGGGTTGGGCGAGCCTGGTGGTGGGTATTGAGGAGGGCATGTATTGCATGGAGCACTGGGTGTGGTATATGAACAATGAATCTTTTAACACTGAAAAAATAAAACAAAAGTATTTGGGGGGAAAAAAAAGTACCATCAATCGAATGAATATAACAAGCATCTATAAAGGACTTCATCCACCAACAGTAGAATGTATTTTTTTCTCCAGATCCCATGGAATATTCACCAAGATAAACCACATGCAGGATGATAAAACACACCTTAGAAAAAAAATCATAAATCTCCCAGACCACAATGTAATTAAACTAGAAAGAGAACTAGAAAATCCTAAGTTATGTGGAGATTAAACAACACACTTCTAAATAACACATGGGACAAGGAAGAAATCTCAAGAGAAATTTAAAAATGTTTTGAACTAAATCAAATTGAAAATATAATTTATCAAAATATGTGGGATGCAGTGAAGGCAGTGCTTATAAGTGCATGTATTAGAAGGGAAGAAAAAAATCTAAAATCAATAATACAAGCTTCCACTTTAGGAAACTAGAAAAAGAAGAGCAAATTACATTCAAAGCAAGCAGAAGAAAGGAAATAATAAAAATTACAGCAGAAATCAATGAAATTGAAAGCAGGAAATCAATAGAGAAAATCATTGAAACCAAAATCTGTTTGGTTTTTTTTTAAGATATTTATCTATTTGACAGAGAGAGAGAGATCACAAGTAGGCAGAGAGGTGGGGTGGGGGGGGAGGGGGAGGCAGGGTGGGGGGGGCGCCAGGGAAGCAGGCTCCCTGCTGAGCAGAGAGCCGGAGGTGAGGCTAGATCCCAGGACCCTGAGATCCTGACCTGAGCCAAAGGCAGAGGCTACAACCCACTGAGCCACCCAGGCACCCCCCAAAATCTGTTCTTTGACAAGATCAATAAAATCGGTAAGCTAAGAAAAAAAGAGAAAAGACACAAATTACTAATATCAGAAATGAAAAGGGGACATCACTAATGATCCTACTGACATGAAGCAGATAAAGAAGAAATATTACAAACAACTTTATGCCCACAAATTTGATAACCTAGATGAAATGGACCAATTCCTTGAGAAACATAAGCTGCCAAC
Organism: Procyon lotor; assembly: GCA_028646535.1. Taxonomy (NCBI): domain Eukaryota; kingdom Metazoa; phylum Chordata; class Mammalia; order Carnivora; family Procyonidae; genus Procyon; species Procyon lotor. Next base: position 37,136,425 of record CM053608.1, on the reverse strand, counting down.
TCACATAAGAAGAAACAATCTGAATGGGCTCATATCCATTAAAGAAATTGAATTAATAATAACCTTCTAAAATAGAAAGTATCAGGCCCAGATGGCTTCACTGGTGAATTCTACTAAACATTTAAGAAATGATAACCATTCTCTAGAGTTTCTGCAGAAGACAGAAGTAGAGGTAATACTTCCTAACTCATTCTATCCCATCATTACCTTAATACCAAAACCCAACAAAGACATTATAAGGAAACTACAGCCTACATCTCTCATGAACATAGATGGCAAAATCTTCAGTAAAATATTAGCAAACTTGTGCTCACTTTGGCAGCACACATACTAAAATATTAGCAAACTAAATCCAACAATGTATAAAAAGAATTACACACCATTACCTAGTGGGATTTATCTGAGGTATGCAAGGCTGGTTCAACAAGCAAAATAAATGGATATTATCTATCACATCAACAGACTAAAGAAGGGAAAAACCCCACAAAACAGACTCAAAAGTTCATTAACAATAGAACAAATAAAGAAATTGTTGTATACAATAAATAAATAAAATCTTTTAAAAAAGGGGCGGGGGTGTGCCTGGGTGGCTCAGTGGGTTAAAGCCTCTGTCTTTGGCTCGGGTCATGATCTCAGGGTCCTGGGATCAAGCCCTACATCAGGCTCCCTGCTTAGCAGGGAGCCTGCTTCCCCTTCTCTCTTTGCCTACCTCTCTGCCTACTTGTGATCTCTCTTTCTCTGTCAAATAAATAAATAAAATATTTAAAAAAAGAAATTGTTGTATATTCATACTGTGGAATTCATACTGTGGAATAAGCACAGTATTAAAAAATGAATTGTAGCTAAACACAATACAGATGAAATATTAAAACACAATATTGAGCAAAAAAATACACACTCTACAATTTCATTACCGTAAAGTAAAAATACCAGGCAAAAACAAATTAGTGCTAATAGACCAGACCTACATGAAATACTAGGGGAGTCTTTCAGGCTGAAAGGAAAGAACACTAAGACAGTAACTCAAGTACACATAAAGAAATAAAAAAACACAGTAAGTTAACTACATAGATAAATATTAAAGATGCTATCAATGTAATTTTGTTTGTAACTCTTTTCTTCTGATTTAAGTAAAAACTGCAGAAAGCAAAAATTATAAAACTGTGTTGATCAGCTTATAATGTATAAAGACGAAATGTGTATGAAAATAATAGCCCAAAAGAAGGTGGAGGGAACAGAATGATACTGGAACAAAATTTTTACATACTATTAAAATCAAATTAGTATTAATATGAATTAGATTGGTTTTACATTAAGATATTATAATAACCCTCAAAATAATCACTAAGAAAATAACCCCCAAAAATACAGTAAAAGAAGCAAAAGGGTATTAAAATGATACACTAGAAATTACATCAAGCACAGAAGAGGGCAGTAATGGAGAATACTGCAACAAAGAGGACATAAGCCATATGGAAAACAGTGGAAAACAGCATTCATAAATCCTATCCCATCAGTAATTACATTAAACGTAAACAAACACTTTAATAAAAAGCAGTGTGCAGAATGAATATAAAGACATGATCCAATTATGTGTTGTCTACAAGAGAAACACTTTAGACAGTAACCAAAAGAGGGTTGCAGTGGCTATGCTAATATTGGAGAAATATTTTAATATAATTTTTAAAATACGCTAATGTGAGAATAGCATTCACAAGTGAAGATATAATCACACTGGCTTCTGCACTAGTTAGACAACATCTAGAGCAAAAGACAGTGAACCATGATCTGTGGGCAAAATCTGGCTCAATCACTTGTTTTTATAAAAATAGTTTTTTTGGAACACAGTCATGGTCATCATTTAGTTATTGTCAATGGCTAGTTTCACACTACGATGGCTGAGGTAAGTAGTTGTGACAAATACTTTATGGCCCTCAAAATCTAAAATATTTATAGCTGGCCTTTTATAGAAAAAAGGTTGCTGACTGTTGATCTAGAGTATTAATGTTTACTTTTGGGACATAAAATTTTAAAATAAATACTAATAAAAAGCAGAAGGGTAAACAGATAATAAAAGATAAGGAAACAATGCCATTTAAAGAATAATTTATGGCACAGGGTATGCTTAGCCTGAAAGAAAAATAAAGAGAAGAGAAAATAATTTTTACATACTTAAGAGAACTATCCTTTAGAAGAGAAATTAGACTAATTGGGGGCAGCTTCAAAAGAAATAATAGACGCCATCATGCAGAATTTTATAGAGAACTACTGGAAAACTTGAGGTGCTTAAAATGGAACAGGCTACTTTACAAAGCAGTAACTTTTCATCAAAGTAATTATGTAGGCAAATGTGGAATGCCCATTTGTCAGAGAGAGTGTAGAAATACACCCATGCAATGAATAGGCAGCTGTATAAAAAAAGTAATTAGACCAGATATTGGGTGTAGAAATTGCTTTTAATAAATTAATAAAATATGAAAAAGGGGGGTGCCTGGGTGGCTCAGTGGGTTGAAGCCTCTGCCTGCAGCTCAGGTCAAGGTCTCAGGGTCCTGGGATCAAGCCTGCATAGGGCTCTCTGCTCGGTGGGGAGCCTGCTTCCCCCCTCCCTCTGCCTGTCTCTCTGCCTACCTGTGATCTTTCTCTGTCAAATAAATAAAAATCTTTAAAAAATATATATGAAAATGGAATTAGAAAATACTTTGAAAGGAAAGAAAATGAGAATACAACTTAGCATAACTTAATGCGGGATGCAGCTAAAGCAGTTCCTAGAGAGTAACTTATAGCTATAAATGCCTACATTTAAAAAGAAGAAAAATCTCGAATCAAAAATTTATGATTCCACTTAAGACACTGGAAAGAAAACAAAAAGAAAAAAAGCAAACTAAATCCAGAGCAAGCAGAAATAAGGAAATAATAAATATTAGAGCAGAAACTGAAATAGATAATATAAAAATGACAGAGTAAATAAAACCAAAAGCTGACAGTCTTTTAGGTACCTGACCAAACCAATAAGAGAAGAATCAAATTATTAAAATAGGGACTCAAAGATGAGACATTATTACTAACTTTAAATAAAAAGGACTATTATAAGGGAATACCATGAACAACTTTGTTAACTATTTCTATAACCTGGATAACTGATAAATTCCTAGGAAGATAGTAACTACGAAAACTGACTCAAAAAAAAAAAAAGAAAGAAAATCTAAATAGACCTATAATAAGTGAAGAAACTGAATTAGTAATAATAACGAAATATTCATGAAGAAAATCCCACACACAGCTTCACTGGTGAATTCTACCAAACATCTAAAAAATCAAATAACAATTCTTCATAACTCTTTAAAAGTTGAAGAGGAGGAAAACACTTCCTAACTCATTCTATGAGGCCAGTATTGCCTACATACCAAAAAGCAAAGACATCACAAGAATACTAAAAACTACTACCTCTACAAATACAAAAATCCTCAACAAAATACTAGCAAACCAAATCCAACAATATATAAAAAGAATTATACACCATGATTAAGTGGGATTTATTTCAGAAATATAAGATTGAGGTACATCTGGAAACCAACTTATGTAGCATTCTCATATTAATAGAATAAAGAAAAAAAAGCCAATGATCCTTGGGCAAATAATACATTATATGTTAATAAAAAAATAAATTAATTAAAAAAAGCACATGATCATCTCAATAGAGGTAGCAAAAGCACTTGACAAAATTCAATACTCTTTCATGTAAAAACACTCAACAAACTAGGAACAGAAGGGAAGTACCTCAACCTGATAAAGGGCATCTATAGAAAACCCACAACTAAATATCATTCTTAATGGTATAAGACTGAATGTTTTCCTGCTAAGATCAGAAACAAGATAGGGATGTTCACTCTATTTTTTTTTTTTTAAGGTTTATTTATTTAGTTGAGAGAGAGAGCATGTAGCAGAGGAGAAAGGCACAAGAAGAGGAAGAGGAGATGCATACTATCCACTGATCACAGAGCCCCATGCTGGTTTGATCCTAGGACCCAACCTGGGGACAAGGTCCCAAATCTAAACTAAGAGTAGGAAATTGAACCAACTGAACCACCCAGGCACCTCACTCTCACTATTTCTATGAAACACTGTACTGGAGATTCTGGAAAGGGCAATTGGGCCAAAAATTAAATAACAGGCAATAAAAAGGGGAAACAAAGAAGAAAAATTATCTCTATTTGCAGATAACATAATCTTGCATATAGAAAATCCTAAGTAATCCACAAAAAATTTATTACAACTAATAAATGAGTTCAGCAAGTTTGAAGGATACAAAATCAATTTTTAAAAACTGTATGCCTATACATCTTATTTTTTTAAGCTTTTATTAATTTTTATTTTTTGAGAGAGAGAGAGAGAGAAAGCACAAGTGAGCACGAGCAGAGGGAGAGGGAGAAGCAGACTTCCTGATGAGCAGGAAGCCTGACATGGGGCTTGATCCCAGGAACCCGAGATTATAACCCCGAGATCATGACCTGAGCTGAAGGCAGAGGCTTAACCGACTGAGCCACCTAAGCGCCCCTACATTTTCAATGAAGAATACAAAAATGTAATAAGAAAATAATTCATTTACAATAGCATCAAAAAGAATAAAATACTTAGGAATAAATTTAACAACCAAAAAAAAGAACAAAACTTATACCCTGAAAACTATAAAAAAATAAATACATTGACTATTATAATATAAAAAACTTTAAAAAATGAAACCATTAAAACCCTCGAAGAAAACAAAAATAAAATAAAGTAAATGTATAAAATGCTTCATGTAAATAAATAAAACGGGTGTAAATATTCATGACCTTTAATTATAATGGCAGTGTTTTTAAGAAGTGACACCAAAAGAAGAAGCAAAAAAAGCAAAATAGATTAAAAAAGAAAAGCGAAATAGATGAATTGGACTTCATCTAAATTAAAAGTTTCTGGGCAGCAAAGGCCACCGTCAAAAAAAAAGAGGAAAAAGGAAAAAAAACCCTTACAGAATGGGAAAAATTCTTTCTGTTGAAAGAAATTAAAGACGACTTAAATAAATGAAAAGACATCCATGTTTGTTGACTGGAAGACTTAATATTGTTAAGATGACAATATTCCCCAATGGGTTCTACAGATTCAGTTACATCCCTATCAAACTCTCACCTATCTTCTTTGTAGAAATTGACAAGGTGATACTAAAATTCATATGGAAATTCAATGAATCTCAAATAGCCAACATAATCTTGAAAAAGAACAAAGTTGGAAGACTCATACTTCCTGACTTCAAAACTTACTACAAAGCTACAATAATCAAGACAATACAGTGATGGCATCAGGATATAGACCAACGAAACAGAATTGATCGTCCAGAAATAAACCCATACATTTATGGTCAATTCATTCTGGGGGAAAGAACAGTCTTTTCAAATGATACTGCTGGGAATTTGGACATCCATATGCAAAAACATGAATCTGGACCCTTACTTCACATCAGATACAAAAAATACAAAAAATAATTCAAACCGGATCAAAGACTTAAATATAATTTCTCTAATTTTTCAACAGAAAAGTTTTCTGAAACTGATATATACAAGTTTCTGAAAGTCTCTGATAAAAGACTTGTATTTAGAATATATAAAGAACTTGTGCTCACTTTGGCAGCACGTATACTAGAACATATAAAGATTATTTTGAATCTTACAATTCAGTAAGAAAATGACAAAAACCCAATTGTTCAAATGACCATAGGACCAGAATAGACATTTCTCCACAAAAGATATACAAATGGCTAAAATAAGCAAACAAAAAATGCTCAACATCTTTTGCCATCAGGGAAATATAAGTCAGAACAATGAGATACCACTTCACATACCACCCACAGCTATAATCAAAAAGACATAAAAAGTACTGGTGAGGATGTGGAGAAATTAGAACACTCATACATTGCTAGTGGGAATGTAAAATGGTGCAGGCACTTTGAAAAACAGCCTGGTAGTTCCTCAAAAGGAGTTATCATATGAACCGGCAACTCCACTCTCTCTCTCTCTCTCTTTTTTTTAGATTTTTATTTATTTATTTGACAGAGAGAGATCACAAGTAGGCAGAGAGGCAGGCAGAGACGGGGGGAAGCAGGCTCCCCACTGAGCAGAGAGCCTGATGTGGGGCTTGATCCCAGGACCCTGAGATCATGACCCAAGCCGAAGGCAGAGGCTTTAACCCACCGAGCCACCCAGGTGCCAAACTCCACTCTTAATTAAACATATAACCAAAGGAATGGAAACATGGGTCCTGCACAAAAATTTCTACACAGATGTTCATAGCAGTATAGCTGTTATTAAAAAAAATTACTGTGTAATTATTTATACTAGGGTTCTTAAAAGTAGATTCTTTATATGCTGGATTCAAGGCTTTGGCAGGCACAGATTCTATCGGCCTAAAATCTATCAGTTACCTTTTAGTTCATTTATTTGTGAAACTTTCCCCCTCCCTATCCTTTCTAGTTTTGGGCCTTTTCCACACGACCCTGCATACGAGGCCTCCAATCTCACGAGGCCGCCTTGCCTAGCTTCCATCAAGCAAGGCTCCATCTAACGCTGATTGTCTCTATAGTAACCAACTAGAAATGCTGCTATGCTTAGCAGTGGCTTTGTGCAAGCGGTGCTCTAGCCTAGAGAGGTTTTAAAAATCTGAGTCTTTTCTCGACTTATCACACATGTCTCCTGATATGGGGAAAAGAGAACACCTAATGAATGAGAGAGGTGGAGGGTTAAAGAGAAAAGGACTGAATATAAAACATGAAAGAAGATGGATGATTAGAGACTGAGTTCAAGAAGAAAATGAGTTTAAAAAAAAAAAAAAAAAAAGAAGAAAATGAGTTTAGAAGGAGCTTTGTTTACTAAAGGGGTAAGAACACATGGTAAAAAATCAGATACAAGAAATAGAAAATAATTATTAAGCATTTCCATTCATATTCTTCTGGTCAGAAACACTATAATGATATTAACATCGACAAACTGTCAACAACAAACATAATTACGGTGCTTTAGGAAGCTGACTGATGGCACTGATAGCTACCCAAAGGGTGTTTACAGTGGAGTCCAGTTATGGGTAAGGGATTTGTCTTCAACAAATTTGTAACCTAATGATGGGTGGCAGTGAACACAAAATAGTGAAAATGTTATTAATGAGGTGGAAAACAGAATGGGGGAGGGGAGTCATACTTTAGGTAACCAATATGGAAATCTCCAAAAAAGTATAGCAACGCATTCTTGGATGTGTAACTCCATCCTCCCCCACATACTCATCCCTTCTGCAACAGAAGGCTTGACCTTATTGTACGTCAAGGGAGAGACTCCCATAGCTTCGCCTTGGCTGAACCTCCTCTCACTCCCAGTATATACCTGTGCTAACCTCATTCATGGAGCTGTCTTCCTCAAGAGTTCATTAATCAAGACATTACTACTGTGTCTGCCAGCCTGTGGGTTCTTCCAGGAAATGATATCCATTGCTTTTCTACACACAGAGGCCAGTTTAAATATCTGACAAAGAGAGAGTAGAGAAGCACTAGGTCAGCAATTAAAGGAATAGGTTTCTGAGCATCCGTGTCTTCGTTTGTTATGTGGGAATAATACCCTCCTACCATACCAGGATGTTTCAAGGCTTAAAAGCACGTTATTTAAAAATTCTTTACAAATGATAAAGCATCATACCACATACATACATATGTACAATATATCATACCATACACACACACACACACACACACACACACACGCTTGCATGTACACACATAGCCTTTATTGTGATACCCTATTTTGCCTGCCACAGAACTTTAACAATAACTGGTTATAGTTGCATCTAACACATTCTATTCTATACCATACTCACTTGATTACATAGTTATCTTTCCAATAAAGTCTATAGATGTTTTATCTTTGAATATTCCACAGACATGAGCACAATTTCACATAATATATGCTCTCTCTCTGTAATTAGTTATTAAAAATTATTGTAGGATTTATTCCTTTTAGAAATGTAAACTCCAGCAAATCTTGACATTCTACATTTACATAGAAAATCTTATTTAAAACTATCATTAAGGGGTGCCTGGGTAGCTCAGTTGGTTAAGTGTTTGCCTTGAGCTCAGGTCATGATCCCAGTGTCCTGAGATTAAGTCCCACATTAGGCTCCTTGCTTAGCAGGGAGCCTGGTTTTCCTCTCTGCCTGCTGCTTTCCCTTCTTGTACTCTATCTCTGACAAATATACAAATAAAATCCTAAAAAAAATGACTAAAACTATCACTAAATTTTGATATCCTATAACTAATAAATACTTGGGAGCCCTTTAAACTAACTAAAGATCATACTACAACAAGCCTTACATGAGATTTTTGTTTTTCAAAGATGAGGACAATAATGCAAATGTCTCTTTAAAGAGAATTAATGCAGGACTAATAATTACCCCAGGTGTAAATCCAGGATTTGAACAAAAGCAAGAGGTTAGCACTTCCATTCCTAGAATAACTTCTGCAGCATGCAGGAGCTGAGACTTGATGTAAATCTTAGTTATAATATATTTTAATTCAATGTATTTTAATTCAATTTAATTCTATTTAATTCTATTTCATTTTAATTCATTCTTTCATCTTGTATTGTATGTGACCTCAATTTAACTTCAAGTTTAAGATTCTTAGAAGCCCTCTGCAGAGGAGCTTTGGAGCAAGGAAGCAAGCAGCATCTTGTCCCTTCAGATTTTAAGTTGTATGCGCAACACCCGTAGGTGCTTCCTCTGAATAGCTGTGGCACACCACTCCACACCCTGCCACAACCTACTGGCCTGGCTAAATGATCACCTTATTTCACACCACAGAAAGCACTTGACAACAGACCAAAAACCGGATTAAATAGACTTAGATTGCCAAATAAGCCTAACCGTGAGGGAAAATAATTATAGCTGTATTCTTTTGCTAGGGTCACCATAACAAAATACCAGCTTGGATAGTTTCAACAATACATATGTATTTTCTCACAGTTTTGGAGACTAGAAGTACAAGATTAAGGTATCAGCAGGGTTGGTTTCTTTGTAAAAGAAGCCTCTCTTTGGCTTGCAAATAGCTGCCTTCTTGCTGTGTCCTCACATGGTCTTTTCTCTGTGCATGCTACCCTTGGTGTCTCTTTTTATTTCCAAATTCCCTCCTTTATATGGACTGCATATAAAGTTAGACTGGATTGCAGCCCACTTTAAGGAACTCATTTTAACTTAACCATCTCTTTAAAGGCCTTATCACCAAATACAGTCACATTCTGAGGTACTGGAGAGTTAGGGCTTCAACATATAAATGGGGTAGGGGAACCCAATTCCGCCTCTAACAGTAGCTAACTAGGTTCATTTATCTCTGTCTGAGAGGCACTAGTTTAGGCTTTGTTCATCTGAGAACCCAAACCATCTCTTTCAGCCATCCTTCCCCCATGTAAACTGTACAGAGAAAAGCAATTTTGGAGATTATATTCTATGTAGCCCTCCAGCACATGGGTCCCCTCGGGTACTTAATAAATGAAGACATTCATGGTGCCCCGATTGTCACATACAATATGGTTAGCTGCTTGAGTCACAAAAAAGTTGTCCACCAAGAAATCTTATAGATTGTCTCTGAAACCAGAGTGATGCTTTTACAATTTTTTTCCCTCTATGAGACATCAGCTCACTTTGAAATATGCCATGGCACATCTGGGAATCCCTTTGACCCAAGTAAAGTACTGTCAATGGTGAAGAAAGAAACTATTGGAGAAAGTGCTCAAAGGCTCTTTAATGTTTTCGAGGAGGAATAATAAAAGGGTTAGGACAGGCAACATAAGAAGCCCAGAGCCAATACTTGCGGCTTCCAGTGGACTATTAAGGAGGGTCATTTTTCCCTTAAATACTGTTGTATATGACATGTTCAACAAAAGATTTTAAAGAAAATAAGCCAAACTAGTGGTTTCCAGGTTGATCTTTTCAGTTCCTGATTCATCAAGTTTTATGGAAGATGTACCTTATTCTGACATACTATGGTCAGACTGCAAAATACACTTTATTTTACCAAGCTTATAATGTCATTTTTATAAAGCAAATTAGAATTTCCTCTTAAGAGTGCCTGCAATAATCAGAAAACTGTATACACCATTCTCAAGGGAGTCATGTTTTAATCTTCAAAAGGCCATTTATCTTACATATCTAGTGTATCTTAACAGCATAGGGCAATTAACACTTCATCTTGGCTAGTGTTAGGACCAGCACTATTAGTGAAGAGAGAATACAGCTTATCAGTCACAGTAATCTGCATCTATCACCACACTAAGATTCAGCCTAATGCACATCAACAATTGGGCTTGAGGAAACCTTTTCTGAGAGGTCCTAGCTTACTGTTTAATCCATTTGCCAATAAGATGAGAACCCCCGCTCTAAGTGGTTTTCCTAAATATGGGGAGGTCTGGTATTACCTGTGCCATATAAACTTTCAAAAGACCAGCAGATAAAGAAGCCACATCAACAGTAACCTACTTACGTATGCACAATGCCCAAAGAATAACTCAAAATCCTGAGCACTATACTAAGAAACAACTCTTTCAGCACAGATGATACTTAAGAAATAATACTTTCTCTGAATTTAATTAGCCAAGGTCATTGGTTTCACTGAAAACACTTAAAGGAAAAAAATAATGGTTTATGAACAGCAGGTATTAAAAGAAATCTTTATAGCACACTTACTAGGTAAACAAATTGTTCAACAACCCCACAAATGGTAGTCAAACAGCATAAATGAATCGACATGAATGCCAACGAATCAAGCAGACTCCTCAAAACTTGTTTGCAGTGCCACAAATTCTTACTTAGGTTTAGGTTGTAAATTTTTTGAAAATGACATGTCCTGGTATGCTGCTGTGTCTTAACTCTCCCTTTCCCTCTCTTATCATATTTTTTGCCCTTTGATTTCCTGACACTTCCATTTTCTCTTTTTATGTTCCTGTTATGCTCACCAAACGACAGAAACCTGGGGTGCAAATGATCACATCTCTAGCAATCTTTTTCTTATTCCAGGGCCTTCCAGATTAGAACGGGAGACTCAGGTGCAGCCCAAATATTACCTATTCAGATTTTCCAAGCAAACTGTGCGTGAAAAAGCCTCTCTTCACCCTTCATTTTGTGTCTATTTAACTGACGGCGCTGTAGTGCCCAAACGCAGATATTGACCAAGAACTAGGTTTCCAAAATGGCTTTGCTCCTTTCGAGCTGGCACGGGGTCTACAAAATACAATTTATTTCCACTGCAACCAACCCTTCTCTCTACTCCAAATGTTAGCCTGTACGTACAGAGGGGAACCTAACCCAGTGTAGTCAACCGAATCAAAGCTGCTAAATTCAGTAGAAAGACGGCACAGCCGTTGGACTGATGTAAAAAGAGCGTTAAAAAAAAAAGGAGAAAACACCCAAGCAGAAACCACACGAAGCAAAAACCCAAGGGGCGGGCGTCGCCCAGAATCGCGCCCTCCCACCGCCTCGCCGGCCGCGAGCACGCCTCCCCGCCACGGCCACGCCTCCTCCGACCCCCGCCCCGCCCCGCCGCGGCCACGCCCGACGTGAGGCGCGGGAGCCGCCGGGCCGGGGGCGGGGCCTGAGCTGCCCCTCCCCCGCGCCGCCGCCGCCGGCGGCCTCCGCGCGGGCCTCCCAGCCCGTATTCCACTCACTTTGTTCTCCGCCTTTGTCCTAATCCACACCAGCAGGTGGAGCCGCAGTTAAAGTTTCCGAGTCCATTCCGGGAGCGGGAGCCCATCTTGCTCGCCGCCGAGGCCCTCGCTGGAGGAGGAGGGTCAGAGCTCGGGTGCAGCCAATCGCGGGCAACGCTGCTAGTTATCAGAGCAGAATGGGCTGTAGTTTAGTGAAATAGGAAAGCTGCAAAACACTGTGGAGTGCTCCCGTGTAAATAAAAAGAGGAAAAAAAAGTTTCTCAAGTCGCCGCTGCACGACGTCGGGCAGGCGCCGGGGCGGGGGTCTGCGCTCTCCCGAGCGGCCGCGCGCTGGACTTTATTGTGCCGCAACAAGCCCCCGTTCCCATTGTTTGTGTTTTTTTCAAAATATGGCAAAGGTTCAGGTGAACAATGTAGTGGTGCTGGATAACCCTTCTCCTTTCTACAACCCTTTCCAGTTCGAGATCACCTTCGAGTGCATCGAGGACCTGTCTGAAGGTGAGTCGGGCGCCCGCCCGCCGCCGGGCTGTCAGTTGCGGGCTGCAGACGTTGAAAGTTTCCCGGGCCCGGCCTCGCGCGAGCGGCCGGTGCTCGGCGCCGGACGGGCGGCTGGCTCGGCTCTGCGGAGGGAAACTTGAAGTTGGTGGACGACGGCCGCCGAGGCGCGCGCGGCGTTCGGCCGCAGCCGGGGCGCCTGCCGTGGCTCAACTTGCGAGGAACTTGTTCGAGCGGAGGTAGCCATGTTGTCAGCTTTGTCTGGCGGGCGGGCGGTTCGCGAGACCCGCACTCGCGCCGGCGGCGCCGGCCGGGGGTCGGGCTGGGCTGGCCCCGCGCCGCGAACGGCCTCCGCGGCCCCGGCCCGGAGGCTGGGAAGGGAGAGGCATGTGTGTGGTCGCGCCGGCGAGTTAGCAGCGGAGCCATCTTACCAAGAGTAGAGAATTGGGCCACCGACCCCGGCGTCACTACGCCTCCTCTCCGCGCCGCGGGTGACGAACACGGCGCCCCGCCTGCCCACCTTCCTGCCCCCGAGCGAGAGGCAAATCCATTTTTAGAGCTTACGCTGGAGTTGCCCCACTCTCTGGGGTGGCCGTGCCCGGCCACTCCGGGGAGGAGAGCGAGGCTGCCCTCGCGCTGATTTCTGGTTCCCCGGACCAACCAGCGGGGGAGGCGGGCGCAGGCTCGGCCCCTCGGCGCCGCGGGCCGGGCGCCGGCGCTCCCCCGGGACGGCGGGTGCTCCCCCGCGGCACTCCCGGCCGGCGCCCGGGATGCTCGGGGCGCCCGGGGATGCTGGCGCGCAGGCTCGCCCGGACTGCGAGCCAGTGGACTCCTGTTCCTAATGACGGAAACCTCTCCTCTCTCTCAGGAAGAAAAATACTGCTAAGCTAGAAAGTTACATTTAACCCAAGAACAGAAATAAGTAGAACACTGAAATAATTTCCAGAGCTTAATCACTGGCTTCTCAGTAGTCTGAGAGACTTTTCTTCAAGAACGTGTTGAAATCTAATTAACTCCACATCCAAACACTCTGAGCATAAAACACAAAAGTGGGCTTAGAAATAACAGGTAAAGTCCTAATAGCAATGCAAAAATTTTTACAATTTTTTCTAAGTTCGTTTTAAGGACTCCAAAAATATTTTTATTATGTGCAGTAATAAATATTTAGAAAGCTAAAACTTGCCAAGGTTTTTATTTTTGCCCTTAGATTTTATTAATCCAGTGCTTCTCTTTCAAATTTGAGGAGAAAAAAATTTACATCAGTGGTCATCTTACAGCTAAATAGGGGACATGCTTATTTGAATTTAACAAAAATGCATTTAAAATTATGCTAATCATGGTATATAAAGCATTTCATTTAAAAATTAGTTTTTAAACTCCACAAAATGTATCTTATGTAGGGTGTTAAAGTTTTTAAATTATAAAAGCAATATATGCTCATTGGAATAAACTTTTAAAAAGTTGTATATACATGTATAAAGTAACAGTTCTCTGTACTCAAATGCCTTCCACCATTGCCTGTAATTATAATTAATACTTTAATCTGTGCTCTTCCAAGAAGTATTAATGTATACATAAGGCATATATGCGTATATATTATATGTATGCCACATTTTGAAAGACAATTCATTTATTAAACTAATTTCTAATAGGCCACTGGTAATAAAATTAAAGGGGATTTTTATTACTCTGAAACCATTTGATTACTTTCCCAGAGTACTACTATCAGCTACCAGGCCAATTTTTCATACCCAACAGTAAGTTTTCCTTTTTATTGCCAATTGTATATAAAAATGGGCAAATGCAAGAGAAATCGTTGATCAGTCCATTCCAACATTCTACATGATTTAAGCTTTACAGGATTTTCAAATTACAGGTATTTCTCAAGTGAGGCCTTGCATTTTAAGAGCCAGTTTTGGACAAGGATGATAAATGATTCAGGATGTTACAGGGCTTTGCCATTGTATGGTTGAAACCCACCATTCATGGAAGCAGAATTATGTTCCATTTTTAACTAGCACCTATTCAGAACTTGGCTGAATCACATCAGAGTTTTTATGATACTAGTATCAACAATACACTTACTTCTACTGGTACACCTCTTCCTAGGGCACTTATACTGGTTATTTAGCATTTTTCAAAAGAATTTAAGCTGAGTCATACTGAAGCTGCAAAGGAATCTTTCAAAAAGGTGCCATGCTTGTGTACTCCACCTAGAGGCTATGTGGCTTAAGGAAATTAAGTTTATTTAGCAAAAGCTTATAAATTCCATACTTTTATATTGCAGCTCTTTAAAAAAAATCTATTCTTAAAATCAAACTACAGAATATTCTGAAGAGAAATTTTCACCTCATAATTTTGTCTTCAGTCCCAAGCCAGAGGTTGGCCACCATTTTTCATACTTAAACTTGATAGGAGACCCAAGATATGTTTGATCTGATGGTTCCCAAGCTTGTACAAGTTTTGATTGACCTTCCTGCTAATTTTATGCCTTCTGTAGACTGTTGATTCTTTGTTTCTCTAACAGAATGGAGCCATTAAATTGATCAATATCAATAATTATAAGCTACCATTAGTGGAACCCTTACAATGTATCAGAATTGAACGTGGTGTTTCATGCTTTTTAAACTTCAGGCTTCTTCTAATTCCCAAAGATTACATACTTTACGCTAGCCACTGATCTTCCCAAGTACAGTAATTAGTTTAAAATTCCCTTGGTGACTTACCTCACTCCCAGCCTAATTGCAAATAGTTGCAATTGGGGTTACCATGATTAAATGAAACAGTTAAATTTTTAAATAAATGAATAAACCCCAATAGATAACCTGTGCATTTGATTCTATCCCTTCTCCTCCTTTGAATACAGGGGACAGGGGAATGAAAGCAGAGTTTAAAAAAAATAAAACTGATGCTAATTTATAAATAAGTTACTGAGCATTTTAAAGTCAGTAGCTACAGCAAGGATTCCATTAGCATAAAAATTAAGGTACAGGTGTTCACTGAGTTATAGCCTGTGCTCCTTAAGGGTAGATTATCTTTCCATAGCCTCTGTCCTCACCCTTCTCCTCTCACAACCGCCCCCCCACCACAATTAAGTTCCTTTATTCCACTATTCGAGAGCCAGAAACGGAAGAATTATTTCCTAGTTTCGGTTTTGGAAGGAGCCCGGGCTTTGAAGTTGCAGAAACGTAACTTGGGTTCTGATTCTTTGGTTTGGTGAATTTGGGTAAATTACTTAGCCTCTTAGGGCCTCAACCTTTTTGTTTGCATAATAGTATAATTAAATCTATATGATAAAACTGTTGAGATTTAAATAACAGGTGTGAAATTGGCAACACCAATGCCCAGCACATAGTATAAGTGTATAGTGTTCCTATGCCAGACTACAAATGCCTTATACCAATTATGAGGCCAAGAGCACTATGTGTATTAGTACAAATAAATACATATGAAATGAACAAAATATGAAAACTGCATGTGACAGTTACCAGACTTACCCTCCATTGGCTGGTTTAGTAGGTTTTACACTTCTGTCTTAGGTTTGTCCACTTAGCTTTTGGATTTCCTGTATCATTGATACCTATCTAGTAGAGGGATCTCAAACTTTACATGTCCAAAACTAATTCCTGGGTTTTTTTTAATTCCCACCCCTTGCAAAAAAGGTGACTCTTCCTGCCTTTATCTTCAAGATTTATCCAGAGTGTGACTGCTTCTCATCCCCATGGCTACATGGGGATCATGTTCCCACCATCAAGAACCATCAGTTCTTGGCCTCAGTTAAAAATACCCACTTGTTTCTTCCCTCATTGTCTTACAGTCCATAGGACTGTAAGGATCCAAAATGGATCACAGGATCCAAAATGATCCTTCTAAAATGAAAGCTGGATCATGTTACCCTTCCAATCAGAACCCTCCCAATGGCTTCCCCTGCCACTTAACAAAAGTCACAAGTCTTTAATGATGGCCTTTAAAGCTTTGCATAATCTGGCCATGCCCCTCACACCCAATCTAATGGTCAGTTATTTTCCCCTTTATTCAGTTTGCACCAGCCCTGACCTCCTTGCTTTTCCTTAAGCAAGCTAAGCAAGCTCCTATTTCCAGATACTTGCTATTCCTTCTAACTAGATAGTCATATTGCTTCTTTCCTCTTTTAATCTTCATCAGCAAATAAATGATCTCATGAGATGTCAGATGCAGGGACCTTGCGTCTGGAAATGTGCTAGAAGATGGAAAAATAAGTGGTCTAGGACAGAGCCATGAAGTACATAACAGGTCCTCAGAAAATGACTGCTGACTTAGTAAGACAATAAACCTAAAGGAGCTTCAGTAAATTGCAGTTTATCATACAGTATGAATAAGTAGTACCTATACTATTTCTCTTGTCTCTTTAGGGAACAAAAATACCTACACAATCACACAAAAATGGCAATCCCACGCTCGCACTAAGTAGATTCTCAATGTGTAACCCAGAAACACCCCTCTGGGAGTGCTGCCATGTCCTCGGTGTAGTGAATCCAAGAGGCAGGCTGCACAGCGCTAAACACCTTAGGAGGACCAGAAGGTCTCAGAGGTGATCTATATTTGCAGTTGTCTTCCTCCCCCTACTAAAGAGGAGGCGGCTCCTTTGAAAGAGCAGTTGTTTTACTCATCTCTGGGTTCTTGTAGCAGAGCGCTCTGTAAAAGATGCTCATTGAAAGCTGAATTACATATAACAATTGCATAGAATGTCTTGAATTGCACTTGAGTGAATCTTACTCTTCCTCATGCCTGTTCCCACCACCCATACTTCTTATCAAGTGGTTATAAGGATCCCTGGTTTCCTCACCTATGATATGAAGAGGTGCCATGAGGAAAAAACCCAACTATGGTCCCTTTGACAGTTGATGAGCTGAAGCCCATTATGTCTGAGCCACAAGGGAAGTTTGCTAGTAATGATTTCCCACCACTTTGGAGCTCTTTAATAATTTGGATCTGTGCAACATAATATGGGGCAGCCCTTCCAAAGTGTGCTTAGTATTAAAAGATGACATATGTAAAAAGAGAGGGGGATTCCATGGCCAAACAAACTTAGGCAATGCTGGATTAATGTTACTGGTGTTCTTTACTGAAGAAGTCTCAGAACACTTACTCTGCCAGTGTGCTTTATGAGTCCTCAAGACAAGGCTGTAGCATTTCCCAAGTTTTTGGCCACGTTGTTTTGTTTGCAAGGAGCCCTGCCCAGGGATTAGTGTTTCACAAAAGAACATTTTGAGAAACTCTGGTAAGAAATTTAAGAATTTTATAAGGAACAATTCAGTGCCTTCCTGGATTTTCTGCCATGAGAAAAGCCAATTTTAGCACCCAATAAGTGGCTTGAGTGGACATTAAAAGGGCCTTTGATGTCATCTCATAATGTAATTACTAAATATGAAATAATGTTTTGGTTTCTAACCCTAGACTTGGAATGGAAAATTATCTATGTGGGCTCTGCAGAAAGTGAAGAATACGACCAAGTTTTAGACTCTGTTTTAGTGGGCCCTGTTCCCGCAGGAAGGCATATGTTTGTATTTCAGGTAAGGCTATTCTTGGTAAATATGTATGCCAAATATGTTTCTAAACTCTTATCTCATGGTCCTTGTCCATTCCCTTGTGGGTTAAATCACTCTGCTTCTGCTGTATTCACCTTTTATCTGCTTCTGTTGTGTGCTGTGAGAGGTTAGCGTGATGTCTACTCCAGAGTGTGCACGGCACGCAGGAAAGCTCACAGTGTTCCGGCACACATAGTGGTTAATTTGGGGCTCTGCCTGTGAATAGTCCCATAGTATCAGACTTTCAGGGGAGCTGGACAGCAGCCCAAGACAGGGATTCAATGCATACTACTAACTGGCATAGTTAGTTAGTAATATGTATCTTCAGTTTACGGTTTCAGTCATTAAGAGTTATGATCAGGGGCGCCTGGATGGCTCAGTCGTTAAGTGTCTGCCTTTGGCTCAGGTCATGATCCCAGGGTCCTGGGATCAAGCCCCACATCGGGCTCCTTGCTTGGCAGGAAGCCTGCTTCTCCCTCTGCCATTCCCTCCGCTTGTGTTCCCTCTCTAGCTGTGTTTCTCGCTGTCAAATAAATAAAATCTTTAAAAAAAAAAAAAAAAAAAAGAGTTATGATCACAAGAACAACAACTTGAATCGTTGGACTTAAAGTCCAGTGGTTTACTAAAGCATCTAATCTACACATATTATAGAGGATTACTGTTACAAATCTACTGCTTTGTTTATTATTTGTTAGGGGAAATTCTAATACAAATTATGTTCTCAGATATCACTGACAGTATCTGGGCCTGTGCCAAGACTTTAGACACTGTCTTCTGTATTCAAAGTGTTACTTCTTTTAATCCATGTTAAATTGTTGTATAAAGCTATTCAGTCACTTGTCAATTATCCATGCTTATTAGAAGGGGATATTTGTAAGTAGCCCAAAGAATAGCCATAGGTTTAAAACAAAACAAAACCACTTCATTTTGCTACAAGTATTTCTACACAACAGAGTCCCCATCAGTTAAATAGAACCTATACTGAAAAGACTTCATCGAGAAAGAAAATTAACTCTTCCTATCCTTGGCTTCCCTTTTTTCTCATTTCACAGATGGGACCAATTTAAATGAATACTGTTGGTCAGCTAATCCCATCAGATGTGGGCCAAGCATTATAAATATGTGGTATCTCTAGAGCTACTACCCATACATCCCCTCTCCTAAACACAGATTTCAGAATCTTGGTCTCCTAGTCTTAGTGCTTTTTATTTAAAAAAAAAAAAAAAAACAAAACAAATAATTTACTATGTTTAAACAAATGGTTAAGAAAAGTTCAAATATATTAGTTCAAATCTACTCATTAAAAGTGCTGTTAAGCTGAGTTGGGTGATTCACGACGTTGGTGAAAGATGTGGGTACCAGAGAATGTGCAGAGGGAAGCAGTGCAATTATAGACCTGCTTCAGATCCTGGCTCCGTTGCTTATTAGACATGTGTGACTTTAGACAGGCTCCTTGGTCTCCCCTTAGTCACTCCAGTCATCTATAAAATGTGGATAATATCTAACCTCATCAGAACGTTAGGAGGATTAAATGAGGAATAAAGCAGTTAAGTGCTATCACTGACAAATAATGCCCTACTTCTAGTATTAGAACTAAATTTTTATTCTCTTAAGTTTTTAAAATTGTTACATAAAAACAATAGAATTTGCTTTGACTCACAAGCTTGGAAAACCCATACATCATTGATGATAATTCATGATGTGGTAAGAAACTTGGCTTGACAAGTAGTGATACACCTTTTTATGCTACTATGAAACCTGCAAATAAATCCCTTGGCTTTGAACCCCTTAAATGACTTTTTTCTGTGCTTACATTGTTAAGAACACTCTTAAGCTTTTGGCTTAGAGTGAATAATTTATTCAAAAATATTTCCCTCCAGTGATTTTCCAGTAGTTTTACCTTGGTATCAGTGTTCATGTTGCCAAAAAGGACAGAGAAAGAAGCATGCGATTTAAATCAGATGGTCAGCCTGTACATTTTATAGAATTCACCGTGATCAGCAAAAAGGGACTAAAGTACAGTTTTTGTTTTGTACTTTAAACAGACTGCCATAGTATTCTCCTGGTCTGCCATGAATAAACATACCTTTCTCCTGAATGTGTCAAAGGCTAGCAGGAAGATATCTAGGCATCTGCCTAGTACTGCTGGTTGAAGTTAAAAATCTCTACCTATCATTTCATCCTAAGTGATCTGAGAGGCCTATGGGTTTTTCTCCTTGAATGTGAATTTGCGCAAGTTGAATCCTTTAGCAAAAAAAAATTTAAAACACAAACATGGCTAGCACCAATCTACTGAGGGGATGGGAAGCACTATAGGGGGAAGGTTTCCATAGCAGTACTGAATTACCTCTATTTCCCATTCTCCACTCATTTTTAGGACATTAGAAGCGCTTTGGGTAACCCAAGAAGTAACTGGACCCCTCGGGGGAGAGGGGTGCACAGGATATTTAATACAAACAGCATATTCTCAGGACAGGGCCTCAGTCCCCCTGCTGATCTCTCTCCAGTTAGTCAAATTATTTCATGTCAGGAATTGAGTTATGAATAAATTTCAAAATACTAAGTATATACTGAGTGCCCAGAGCTATGCCAGACATGAGATTTTAAAGATGAACTGGATAGAACTTCTGCCCAGGAAAACAGCTTAGAATCCCAGCAAAGACTGAAGGGTAAACATATTTATTTATAGATAATTGGACATACATTAGTAGAGGATGTGTGTCAAGTAATTTTAA
This sequence comes from Procyon lotor, assembly GCA_028646535.1. Classification (NCBI taxonomy): domain Eukaryota; kingdom Metazoa; phylum Chordata; class Mammalia; order Carnivora; family Procyonidae; genus Procyon; species Procyon lotor. Next base: position 37,115,902 of record CM053608.1, on the reverse strand, counting down.
GTACAAAAACAGAGTATTATTAATTCTACCTCCTGAATCAGAAAGGGGTTTACTGGAGTCACCTGGGTAGTTCAGTTGGTTAAGTGTCTCTCTCTCTTTTTTTTTTTAAAGATTTTATTTGACAGCAAGAGATCACAAGTAGGCAGAGAAGCAGGCGCAGAGAGAGGAGGAAGCAGGCTCCCTGCTGAGCAGAGACCCCCCCCAATGCGGGGCTCTATCCCAGAACCCTGAGACCATGACTTGAGCTGAAGGCAGAGGCTTTAACCCACTGAGCCACCCAGGCGCCCAAGTGTCTGACTCTTGATCTCAGCTCAGGTCTTGCTTTTAGGGTTTTGGGTTCAAGCCCCGTGTTGGGCTCCACACTGGGCATGAGGCCTATGGACTTTACTAAGTATACATTTCATGCAAATTTAGTAAGATGAATTTTTTAGGATATTAGGGATGAAACTTACAGGCCAACAGAACAGTATAGGCAAGGCACAGAGGCATGAAAGATTACCACTACATTTTAAAGAACTCTGTCTAATCCTAGAACAAGAGTAAGAGGTGTAGAATTAAAGGCAGTGTGAATATTTGAAGACATTGTAAAGGGCCTTATAAATGAAGTTAAAGAACAGATTTTTATCTCCAAAATGGGAGTAATCATCTGGAGTTCTTAAAACAGGTAAAGGAATAGGAATGGATCTTTGCCTAGCTAATGTTGGCAGTAGTGCAAATAGCAAGTGAGCTGAAGAATTACAGTTAGAAAGTTTCAGCAGTATTCCAGATAAGAGATAAGACACGAACTGAGTCTTCAGAGATGAGAAATGTTGCGACTGGCTGGATGTGGGAGGTAGGGAAGAGAGGGTACTGAAATTTTTAGCCTAGGTCAGTGTTTTAGACTAGATAGATATTGTGTGCCTTTTTGTGTCATCTGCATGTGGTAGGTACACCATAATCATTATCTTTGATGATAGTGGCCTGATAGAGAATATCAGCCAGGGGTGTTCCCAAGCTATGGCACTGGCTGAAGTGTTCACCCAGGCCCAGGGAAGTTCTTTAGTGTCCTGGCAAGAGTAAGCTAATCTGCTGGGATGAAGCTCCATCCCAGGATGGAGATGGCTGCCTCAGGTCACACTCCGGATGCCTCATTGTCACTGCCCGTCAGCCCAGGACTCCTTCTAACCAGTCTCCTTACTGCCACACTGCCACAGACAGGACCCTAGCCTTTGCTCATGCTGTTCGCCTTCTCTAGCTCAGTTGCTTCACCTTCTGCATCCCTCAAGATTCAGCAGCTTGATTCAAATCATCATTAAGTGTATCTTCGTAAACCACTCTTTACCTTGTTATTTCCATAGTATGTGTGGTTTAAACAGTATACTATATCTTAGTGTCTATCAAAGTCATTCACAATAGATGATTGTTTTTGAAAATCTGCTATAGAGCTACTTCTATTCCATTTTCAAACTTGTGTTTATTTACTATTAGAATATCTGTGCAGGGTGGGAGAGGGTGTGAGAATAAGTGTCCTGTGTATAAGAGAAACCAGTATAATAAACATTTGCTGCCAACAGGCTGTGTGGAGATCATTGAATATTTACTAATTTAGGTTTGGAAATTATGACTGGAATCAATTAGACTATTGGCTTAATTGTTTGCTATATTTTATAAAAGGTTTTATAACTGAATATTTTATAATTCCACATGAACTACCACACAGTCTGGCTAGATTTATCTTCCTGTAAAAGTAGTGAAGTTTTCAGGTGCCCGGAGTAATTAGGTATATACTGTGGAGAAATATTCACTATATTTTCTGACTATAAGTCAATCTCAAAAATGAGCATTTGCCTTCCCAGTATGATTTCCAGGTTTTTCCTGTTCTGCTGTTAACTGATGGTGCTCAAGGTAACCAAAATGCCAATCTTGCTTTCAGTTAACAGCCTTTTGTGATGTGTTTCTTTTCTTTTTAAATTATTGTAGGCTGATGCACCTAATCCAGGACTCATTCCAGATGCAGATGCAGTAGGTGTAACAGTTGTGCTAATTACATGCACCTATCGAGGTCAAGAATTTATTAGAGTTGGCTATTATGTAAATAATGAATATACTGAGACAGAACTAAGGGAAAATCCGCCAGTAAAACCAGACTTCTCTAAGGTAATGGTCTATTCTTTTTCATTACTTTTACTATACTTTTTAAGTAGATGCCATTTCCTAGTATATTATGAAAATAGCCTGAAGACAAAGTAAATTTGAGGTCCTTGTGCCAACTAGGCAAACTAACCATTCCATTCCCATACTTGACCTCAGACCCTACCTCCTTATGAATCATTAGTAATTAACATTGGTCAAGCACTTTGAGTCTCTGATGGTTTAGAAAGTTGAAAGTGCCTCCTGGAAGAAACAGATAGTTGTTTACAACTTTCTTTATGGGAACATCATATGTATTAGAGATTAAACCAAAGGTCTTAAGTATCTCTGATTTTGGAAAACAGCTTTTGAATGAGAAGCTGAAACCTGTGCTTCAGAATTAGATTCTCAGAAATACTTCCTATTTTATGATTTTTTCATTGGGACCTGTAACAGTTTAGTAACTGGTGACTTATGTGAGATTGAACACAACACTCCATCTGCCTGATCATGTAAGAGAAATTAAATGGGAGTAGAATGGAATGTTCTTTCTGATAATTAGGCTAGAATATTTAATCCTGGTATGGGACCTTCCAGTGACTCAATGTATTAGTTAACTGTAAGGCACCTTGTATAGCAAAAAACTAGAATACTCTTTCTGAGAATGAACTGTAATAATTAAAAGGTATGAAACCACTAATAATGAGGTTATATTTGGGGAAAACTTTATTTTCTTTGGAAATATTACTGAAGAGATACCATATCAATCTAAAAAGCATACTAGTTAGATAAAGCATCCTGTGAAGAATTCACCCTCAAAAAAGAAGAGATTCTCTCCCTTTTAGGAAATAGAAGTATAGGGGTGTTAGATATTGTTTGTTTAGTAAATGATTTGGATGAATTCACTCAGATCCTCCATATCCTTTACATTAGGCTAAAATAATTTTTTTTACTATAGTCCTAGTCCTGGTGTACTAGTTACATTTAAGGTGTTCTACTAAATTTTATGCCTTTGTATATAAACAGCCCTTTAGGAGTACTGATAAAAAGAACCATTTTATTAAGCTCCTATTTGTGTATAGTATTTAACTTTCTTAATAATATGTAAATAATGTCTATTTATATATTTCCTTCTTCCTTTAGCTTCAAAGGAACATTTTGGCATCTAATCCCAGAGTTACAAGATTCCACATTAATTGGGAAGATAACACAGAAAAACTAGAAGATGCAGAGAGCAGTAATCCAAATCTACAATCACTTCTTTCAACAGATGCATTACCTTCAGCATCAAAGGGATGGTCCACGTCAGAAAACTCACTAAATGTCATGTTAGAATCCCATATGGACTGCATGTGACCACTGCCATCCCTTTAGTACAAATTAAGCTATAAAAACACACAGAACTATTTGAAATTCCGTAAGTACATAGTCAAGACACAATGTGAAGAATTTGTTTAAAAACATCCTGTAGAAAGTTTATAAGAAAACCAGTATTTGAGCAAATTGTGGAATATAAATACAACTATTTTTAAGTAATTTTTTTCTCT
>CM053608.1:37091695-37111746 GCA_028646535.1 Procyon lotor | reverse complement strand
TTTTTTTTTTTTTTTAAGATTTTATTTATTTGACAGCGAGAAACACAGCCAGAGAGGGAACACAAGCAGAGGGAATGGTAGCGGGAGAAGCAGGCTTCCCGCAGAGCAGGGAGCCCGATGCGGGGCTCGATCCCAGGACCCTGGGATCTGACCTGGGCTGAAGGCAGACGCTTAACGACTGAGCCACCCAGGCGCCCCATGACGAGTCATTTTTATTCAGGAAAGAAAAATTCTATAGTTTCTTACACCTTGTATGTATTAACACTTTTCAAAAAGTTTTAAGTAGGTACTAACCTCTGACCCGTGTTCCTGTAGCATCAGTCCTTTGAATCCCACCAGCCAGCACCAGGGCCACAGCAAGCTTTACTAGATACATCCCAAAAACTTGAGGGCACAAGCTGGCCAATATTTCATTCCTTCCTAGGAAAGGCAGAAAGGTGAGATGTTACTACCAGTTTTGAAGAAATCCTATCTGAACTTTCTCTTCTTATCCTAACTACCTAGAAATACACTCTGCCATCTAAAATGATCAAGAGAACCACTTCCAAATGCCTAAAAGGAGTAAATAACTGTTTTGGTCCTAAAATTCCTTCTCTTATAAATGCCATGATAGGAAAAGTCTGCTTTTTTATTCCTTGCTTTTTCTTTTTATACCTACTTAAGTTTCCATAAATTTATCATACTTTACAGGGACAGAAAGGAATCTCCTTTATTCCTTCATTAAGCCAACATTATCCCTTTAAAATACCACTGCACTTTACTCCACTACCTAAATAAAATGAAGGTGCTCAATCTCAAACAGTAAGTCGGATTGCTGGAGCCAGTAATCTTTAAATACAAGAGATAGTTGGAGCTCATGGAGCTTCTCCAGAGGTAATCTACCCTGTGAGTCAATTCAGCATTTGCTCTGAACAATTTGGTAAAGTCTGTTCTACCTAGAATAAGTTACTAGGCTATCACAGTATTAAATAGATCAATATAAACTATAATTCTAGCAATCCAAGAGGGAAGTCTTGGATTCTTCTGATCATGTGTTGTTTTTTAAGATTTTATTTATTTTAGATAGAAAAGAGAGCATGAGGAGGAGGAGTAGAGGGAGAGACAGAGAATCTCAAGCAGACTCTATGCTGAGCATGGAGCCCAGCTCAGGGCTTGATCCCAGGATGACCCAGAGATTATGACCTGAGCTGAAACCAAGAGTCACAGGCTTAACTAAGTGCACCACAGAGACACTCCTGATCATGTGTTGTTTTGTTTTGTTTTAATTTAAAAAAATGTATATACTTGATGGGGTGGGGCAGGCACAAGTAGGGGGAACAGCAAGCAGAGGTAGAGGGAGAAGCAGGCTCCCTGCTGAACAGGGAGCCAGATGCAGGGCCCCATCCCAGGATCCTAGGACTCCAGGAACGGGATCATGACCTGAGCCAAAGGCAGAAGCTTAACAACTGAGTCACCCAGGCACCCTGATCATGTGCTTTAAGAGAATATCACTGAGTTTCTGTTTTCAGAAATGTCAAAACACCAAATCTGAGAAAATATATTTAAAAAGTAGGTATTTTATTTGATCACTGGCCTAATTAACCAGCAGGGGCTCTTAGAACCTATGCCATCCTAACAAGCCTGTCCTGAGCTTATCCTCACTTACGTGGAATTCACTACTGTGATGGTACTCTCTGTACATGCTGGCAAATAATTTGTGTGTTTCAGGGCTTCCGTGTTTGTGCTAATGTTTCAGAGGTAGCTCTTTTTGAGGAGGAAAATAATCGTGTAAATATTTAGCTGATTATTCCAGTTCCAGAAGCTTTTCTGCCAAAGTATTAGGGAAAGGAAAAGGGCTTTCTCCAGAATTTACGGCCTTATGCACAAAAGCTATTTCTTGTAATGAATCAGAATTGATCCAATGACAATGTAGGGTGACATGACTTGGGATGGCAGAAATGGTGAAGAAATGAAATCTTTTAGTAAAATAGGGATCAGAAAAAAGAATTAAAAAATCCTAGAACGCAGTTCCTTAACTGCCAGAAGGAATCCCTCTCAGGAAGAACGCCCAGAGAAAAAAGAAGGTTTGGGATCTAAGCAAGTAAGAAATTACAGCAGGTAGGCAAATTCTGACCAGAATTCCACATATAAAGGAAGAAGGAATAGCCCCAACAAACAGGTTTAGGAGTAGGCAAACTGACCTGGGAAACTTCTAGGCAAGCTGTGCTGAATAAAAGGTAGATTCAATGACTGATGTATTGACAGGAAACATATCCCAGTGGTAAAGAGCACAGGCTGTGGGGTCAGAGGCCTGGATTCACATACCAGTGCTATTACTACCCATCTGACCTTAGGCAAGTTTCTTAACCTCTCTGCCTCTATTTTCATATCTGTAAAATGGAATGATAATGGTATCTTGTAGAACTGTTGAGGATCAAAGGAGTTAATAAGTGAATAGCACATAGAACAATACCTGACACACTTAACTGTTATGCTATTATATTACCTGTATTATTTGTGTTTATTTCTGATCTCAAGATTTCCTCCCAATGTAGTTAACACAAAAGATACAAACTCAGGTCTGAAGTACCAGAGAAAAATAAAGGGGAAGAACTATTCCCTTAAATTTGTTGTCTAAAGTTCCTTGAATCATGGCAGTAGATGCTCCCATGGCTGTACCATGGAAGAGAATGCATTAGAGTGAATACTCGCCCAACCCTATCTCCCTCCCACATTTCTGCTTCTAGACCATGTTAATAGTGTGTCTAGGGCCTACTAGCTCATTCTTGCGGCATGGCCCTCAGTTACCCCAAGGAGAATAGGACTTCCTAGATCGGAGTCATCCCTGAATGGGTTCAGGTGGCCCAACAGATCCCAATCCCTACATTTGGGTTTCTATTCAGCATCTAAGCGCCAGGGTCAAAGGATCCCGGATATTACTGTAGACTGGAATAAAGTCTTCACCTTCTAGACAGTACCCAGAGTATCGGAACTTAATGAAGCAGATCAACCTCCAAGAACTGAGGAGTAAAGTATCTCTGGCTTTAGACTCACAAAATGGTGACATCCTTCTGGATACAGCTCCCCACTTTCACCACCCCTTCCCTTATTTCCCCCAACTAGCACACATACTCTTTGAATTGGTACAGTACAGCACTGATACTGGGTACCTGGAAACCTAAGAAAGCAGAATCCATTCAGACTAAAAAGAAAAACATTGCCTCATTTTCTTTCTTTCTTCTTATGTTTCTTACAAGATCATTATATTTATGTCTTCCTTTTATCCAGTTAATGAGCTGTACACCCAAAACCTTCTAATTGAAACAAAATAGACTCCTTAATTGCCAGCACAAAGCACTTCTCATGGTCTGGTTAGAACACTGTATAATGCCCTTCCTTCACTGTAAAAGGAAGAGCTGAGCTGTGGTACAGCGATTAGTAAGAAATGACTGGTCCAAGGAAGAGTTACAGGTTTTTGTGAAGACCCAACCCTAAGAAACAATTTTAAATACAAAAATCCATTTAAAAATATATATGGTTCTTAAAGGGCTTGCTTAATAAAGCCACACTATAAAGAACCCCACTTCAGTATTTAAGAATAAAGTAATCAATATGTATGAGACTTGAGATGAAGTTTATTAAAAATAGTCTACCACTGGCTTCAGTTGTTCTCAGAATATGCCACCAAGGAAGAATGAAAGCAGACATTTGAAGATTTAACTCGTGTTTTATACCTTTGGAATTTTTAAATAAAAAATACTCTATGAATTCAAAGGCTGTAATGTTTTAGTCTACATATCTTACTGCCACAGTCAAAAGTTTTTGCTGTGATGACAAAACTTGTATTTTGCATCCTGCTATCTCTCATCACCTCTTTCCTACTGACTGCACATTTAAAAATCTTTAGCTAAAACAGCGTGAAGTTGTCTTTATTGTCTAAGGTACATCAGAAAAGAAATAAGGCTTTAATAGGATGAGGTTTCATAGTAGGATGTGTTTGTCTACTTAAGAAGGAATTGTATATTTATTGGTAAAGAAGGGAGAAAACTGGCAGTACAAAAGGTGTCTAAAATAATAGAAATAGAAAATCTCTTGTTATCCAGCCTTGATTTTCCACAAAGATCTCTAAATTAAAAAGACTATACCAGCAAAGGGCTCTTCAAAAGGAAACTATGGCTAGAAGTACTGCCAAATGCTACCACCTTTTGAATTCAGCCATTGAGTTTTATAGCATGCAAGGCTCCTCCCAATCACAGACCTCATATTTAACTACTTAATGAAATGCCATTAATAATTATCAGCTTTATACCCTTAATCGCAAACCTGCAAAGGGATCACTTTTATAGGACTCCCAAAAATCTTCAAATTCCTTTTGGACCTCCTCATCCATGATGATCCCTGCAGACTGCTCATTATTTACTTGTACATAATTGGCTTTCAGAACTATCTCCACTTCACAGCGCACATCTTGCTGAAAGGGCTTCCACCGTTGCATTACAACTCCATAAATAGTGAGGTCATCACCTAGGAGAGAGCACCAAGTAGCAGCAAAATCCAGGAGGAGCACACTGCTTGCTAGGCACAGACTTACATCACACAGATCCAGAAATAAGAAATAAACCACTCTCCCACCAGGTTTAGAATGGTAAACACTCATTCAGAAAACAGACTGAAGGCAAAGGATCACCACAGGTTCCCTACTTTCCCCTTCTTCTGTTTTTGTTTATTTGTTTTTACAAGTGCTTGTATCTTTAACTAAAAGCTAAAGTCAGCATTTTTATTTTTCTTAATCTGCGACATGATAAGCACACCAAATTATTACCCTTCACTGGAAAAATAGCTTACTAGATGATTTATTCATTGTTATTACATGTTCATCCTCTCATAATTCCTAACCATACAGTTCTCATTGAAAGAATAGGTGGGAACTGCAGCTGAAAGATTATGTTATAATCAGTTTGGTGTCAGGAAAGGAGACAATCTTAGGATAACTGACACTAGTTCTGTTTCTTATATATTGATTTTTATGTATCACCTTTATTGATATTTTACTGTCTTAAAAAAAACAAATGAACTAAGAAATAAGTGAACACTGTTTTACTTCAAAGCCCGTTTCCATAAACTATGAAAGCACAAGACAAATCCTGCTTGTTCCTTCTTGGTTGGTTTCTTCCCACCTGAGGAAATTCTCCTATTCCTGGTGAAAGAATATTAAACTTTTATAGGTTTTCCTAACAGGCCTTGGGTCATTCATGGACACTTTCTCTAAATACTGACATCTATGCTTATTATTACATACCATTCAATGCATCAATTAACAGATACATATGAATGAATGGTTGGCATTCGGTATTTTGGTATGAGAGAAAAGGGGGCCAGAAGAAGAAAAGATAAGTTTAGTCCTCAAATCTTGTTAAATATAAGATGTTGGAGATACCCCAAATCCAATCTGGTATTTATAATCTGTGCAACAAACAGTGTCTCTGAACTAACTGGCAGGTCTTCATTTCCAAGCCTGTGTTAAATCTATGGTATTTGCTGATGTAAATGCCTTTTGCTCTCTAAATTTCAATGTGTAATATGTAATCTGCAAAAGGAATTTGCTTTTGATTTTCTGAAGAAAGTGTTCTGTAAATGCTAAATGAATGGAACTGGTCATAGCAATTACACAACAGAGGGCATATTTTTAGCCAAAGGCAACTTCATAATAAATGGTGACAAACACATTCAATAGGTGCTTTGCATGTGTTTTCAAGATCTTTCACTGCTTGGATGGTTTTCAAACTGAATCAAGAATGATGATCATTTACTATATTGTCTGCCCCCACATTTTAGATGAAAATGACTGGGGAAACTTGAAATGAGCACTTGGAACAGTCCTTTACTGTCATTTTAATGGATTATACTTAGGTTGTTTCTAAATTAGTCAAATAAGAAACTTAGCTTTTAGATACAGCACCCACAAGTAATCAGGCTTCAATAGCAGTGATAATGTGAAAAATGCTGCATACTGAGGAAAAGCCAAGAGCACTGATTTTATCAGATTTGGGTTCAAATCCCAGCTCCACCACTCACTGGTTATGTTCTTGGGCAAATTACCTAACTTTGCTGAGCCCACATTTTGACCTACGAAATGGGAATAGTTATGTCACAGGACACAGTGACAATAAAATCAGAAAATGTTTATAAATTACTTCTTACAATATAACATGTGCTCAACAGCTGAGTATTAGCTATTATACTAAACCTTGTTGTTAAACTTTTCTGTAGTAAAAGTTATAAACAACATTATTTGCAGGGAACTACAATTCTTACTTTATATAATCCTCTCTTTGTGCTGCTCTGTCTTCTGCAGCCTATTTACCACTGCAGCCACCCCCAGTGGGACCCATCTCTGATCCTCTGCTGCACTGGCAGTTATCAGGACACAACCTCCAACTTTATTGCTCTGCGTGTGGCAGACTAGGGTTCCCAACCAGACTGCAAATTCCTGAAGGGCAAGGATTATGCCATTTATCTTTTCATTCCTGCAGAGGTTTATAGCTATGGATAAATGAAAAAAGTGCTGTTGACAGACTGCTTCCATCCATTATTATTAGTGACATGTGAAAGAAAAATAGCTTTAGATTTTTTTCAGTGCAGAAAGAATTCAGTTTAGATGGACTGTATGAAAACATCTTATTTTCTATCAAAGGATACTTATATGTTCAGGGTAAGCTTATATAAGCACTACTTTGCTGATTCAGATATTACAGGTTTTGGTTAAAATCTAGAGTCCTATATGAAAAAAGTACTTAGCTACAGCCTGGTCCATTTAGCAGGCAATCCATGATCAAAGTTGTTATTTCCGCGCAGTACTGTTTAGACAACTATAAACTGTTAATATATTTGACATAAATTTAAAACTACAGGTTGGTGATTCTTGGGTGGATGGGGGCAGTCTCTTGACAAAGAACTACTCTTGACTCTAGATACTGAACTCTTTTATTTCCATGGTTCTTTGCCTCATCATTTTAATGAAATGGTAGCTCAGTAAACGTAACTTAAATGTTACATTACCTTCAATGTAACTTAAATGTTAAAAAGCAAATGGAAATTCCTAGGCAAACAGTAAAAGCAACAGTTTTAAAGTTATTTGGAATAAGAAGAAGAAAGAGAAAAGCTTCTCACAGACACAAAAGCTTTTCTCAAAGCTTCTTCACAGATACAGGTCTGGTCAAGGCCTTGGGAATGTGTATGGGGGGCAGAAGATGCTGGCTTTAGGGGCAGGCTGCCATCTGCCTTTTCTAGAGCTGGGAACAGTAGCCTTAGGGAAACTGACCAAAGTTTCACAGTTCTAGGATAACTTTTTTAGGGACTGAAATTCTGTTAATCCAGAAGACTTTTAAACTCCATACTAGAGTCTTTAGTACCTGTCAGTTTTGGTAAAAGTTTCTATTAAAGCTTTTAGATTATCCCTTTGAAGGCAGTCCCCTTGGTGTCTGAGATCTTTACCTTTAGCTGACCAGTGCCATGTCAATTTTACAGCCCTAGCTTCTACCAACAACTGAAAAAAGCTCCCTTTATTCTCTTATTCTTTCTTTTTGCATTACATATGTAAACTAACACATTTGTTTTAAAAAATCTTTTTTAAAATATCAGGGGTGCCTGGGTGGCTCAGTGGGTTAAAGCCTCTGCCTTCAGCTCGGGTCAGGATCTCAGGGTCCTGGGATCAAGCCCCACATCAGGCTCTTTGCTCAGCAGGGAGCCTGCTTCCCCCTCTCTCTGCCTGCCTCTCTGCCTACCTGTGATCTCCCTCTGTCAAATAAATAAATAAAATCTTTAAAAAAAATCTTTTTAAAATATCAAATTTTATTAAGACTATCTCATAATATTTAAATGTGGTTATTGCAGAAGAGAGTACTCTCTTGAGCAACACTGCTGATAATACTCCTAACATCTTAATTTTTCCAATAAAACTCTTCCCAACTATATTCTTTATAAAATCAGTAATTTTAAAATACAATGCAGAACACTTCCATTCTACACATTTGGGCCAATATCCTTGTCCTTCCACAAATACTTTTTTTTTTTTTTTTAAGATTTCATTTATTTAGTTTAGAGAAAGAGAGTAAGCGAGCACAAGCAGTGGGAGGAACAGAAGGGAGAGGAAAAGGGAGATCATCTTCAGCAAACTCTGCCCTGAGCAGAGAGCCTGATTTGGGGCTCAATCCCATGACCCTGAGATCATGACCTAAGCTGAAACCAAGACTCAGAAGCTCAACTCAGTGATTGAGTTGTTGGTCTGTCGGTAGAGTTGTTGGCTCAATCGAGCCACGCAGGTGCCCTTTTCCTGCCAAGGAAATTTTAAAGTTTGATTCTTCCCAGGCTACCCAATGAGTTGAGACAGGGCAAAAGAGAGCGGAGTGGTCTGGTTAGCCTCAAAATCAAAATATAACCAAGATGACACCACAACAACCCCTTCTGGAGCCCTCGGATTTCCCGAACAGCTCTGAGGACAAATCAGAGTCTTTGATTTGCCAAACACTTTGGATCATCCAGACCAACTGCCATCATGAGATCTAAGTCACTACCAAGATACTATACACCCTACACCTGACTGTCTCTGGGAAAAGAAACTCACCATCATCTGAGTCCCATGGTGAACACCTTATATTATTAGATATTGAGTAAAAAAAATCTACCTTCCTAGAGCTTCAGCCTACTAAAACTCGATAGTATCTTCTGTAACTATAATTCCATTTCTGAATGACAACCTTCCAATTAATGAAAAGTTGGCTGTCATGTCCTTCCTGAGGCTTCTCTATGCTTAACACCCACAGTTCTTTTCAGTATGGTTTTCAGTTTCTTCCCAATTCGGGCAATTGGCCAATAGAAACACTGAGATCCCTCAAAAGACAAAATCAATGTGACTCCTAGGGGTGTCACCAGCGCAGCAGAGAGAGAAATAATCACCTACTCTTTTCTAGATAGCAATAAGAGTACAGTAGCACCTGACACAGTCATACTGTCTGATGCATTTTATTTAACTGAATGCCAAATCTACTACAATTTTTAAAGTTGCTGTGGTTATGCAAGGATATACTGAAGAGACCAACCTGGATGAAAAAGTCAGTGGATCTGGGTTCATGTTCTAGTTCTGCCACTTAACTCTCCATGTGACCTTGGGCAGGTCAGGTTCTTCACTTATAAAACAAGTGGCTAAATTGGACTGCTAAGCCAGCTTCTTTCCTGTTATGTATCACCTCCCACGTGCATGCCAGTTTCTATTCTCAAGGTGAGCAATTAAGCCTTCACACTCACTTCCTAGTGCTCTTGGGAAAATAAAAAGTGGCTTTTTCCTAACCAGTACCTTAGGACATCTTATATAAGCTAGCAAACGTTAAATCTCACCAGATTTGCAACTGTCTACTAAGTCATCTTCCAGGATAACCTTCATAGATCGTGGAATACTTCCAACAGACAGCCTTTGCACCTAGCAAGGAAAAGCAGACACACACTGAGTATGCTTAAATACGTGCTAAGTATTCAGAAGCCTAGTAGTTCTTGAAATTACTGTTTCTACTTCCCTGGTATTGTCATACAATTTAATTATGATGGGGATTTATAGAATTTTCTTCAAAGCTGTGCCTACTATCAATTCACAAACTCACTAAAACCACAGTAAAATAAAAACACCATGATGGAAAATATCTCCAAATATAATTCACCTTGTGGATGGTTAAAATAAACATGCACTCCAATTAGTAAACATAATAACAAAGTTACTTACCTGGAAAAGACACATAGTTTTTTCCTGATCTCTAGCCCTAAGACCTGGGACAAATCACTATTGCTTTGATTATTCCTTAGTGACAGAATCCTGATTTTATACCACATGGACATGTACCCAATAAAAAGACTGTATTTCCAGCTCCCCCGCACTTGGGCATGGTCACATGACAAAGCTCTGGCCAGTGTTATACAAGTAGAAATTCCATGAGAGACTTGGTGGAAGACTACTCGAATGGAGACCTGGGGTAGATGGCTGATGCTGCTGTCTGTCCCTCCTCCCTGACTAGCATACGGCAGTGACAAAGTTATAACTACCATCCTGGACAAATAATAGAGGCCATGTGTTAAAAATGGTGTAGAAAGAAAGACACGAGTTTGAGTTCTGAATGCTGAATGCACCTTTGTGTTTCAGCAGCAGGTAGAGGAAAACCTGGCAAACTCTGATGTTTAAAGAGTGTCTATACATGCTGGACACAGCAAATAAAATTGGGCCTAAATCCCAAATACCGACCACTCCAATGTTTACCAGTCACTTAAATTCATTTAATTTTCTCCTATCCCTTAAATACAGCTTGTTTGAACTTTTTAAATATTCTCTTAATTTTAACATAATTATTAAGTCAGTCTACAACCCTTCTGCCAATGTTCTCTATACAGAGATGATTACTGCATGTCTCTAAAGATTGTATTCTAATATACGTGCAACTATACTGTGTGATGACACAAGTTCCATTTGCAGTCCTGTATGTGTTCCCTAGTCCTGGTAATTTGCCCATAGCTGAAAAAACCTTCTTCAAAGTTGTTACTGTTCTCATTTATTTGATCATTTACCTGTTCCTGAATTTTGATTTCCTGATAATCTCTACACCTAGTTGGAGATGAAGACAAGCCTGAGAGGCAAGTGAATTTTGAAGAATCACAGCTCTCTAAGCTGGGACAGGAAGATGGCCGGCAGAAGGTATAGTACTGCTCAAAGTCAGCCTTGACCACAAATACATGTTTGCATTTGTTACACATGTAATCCCGCTCAAACTCCAGGATCTTCACCAGACTCGTTCGAATTACTGTCCCAGTGACAGATAAAAAGTGTCCCACATCCTTGGTTTTAGGGATGTGCTCCCTCACCAGCTCAGGACAAACAGGCAAACCTGGTGGAGAAAAATAACAAGAACCATATCAACTTATATCCTGGGATTTGACTCTATGGAATATATTATTTTCATATTTCCTAGGGAAGACGGTGTAACTTCAGAACAAAAATCTGAGTTCTTTTTAAGAAAAAAAAATCAAATCAGCTCAATTAAGAAAATAGAAAAGGATCATTCTGAATAACAATGATCAGTGGACTCTTCCTAACAGTACATATGCAGGAGCACCTGGGTGCTCAGTCGGTGAGGCATCTGCCTTCAGCTCAGGTCATGATCCCAGGGTCCTGGAACCAAGCCCTGCCATCAGGCTGTCTGCTTAGCGGGGAGTCTGCTCCTCCCTCTCCCTCTCCCAACTCTCCCTCTGTGCTCTCTCTCAAACAAATAAAATCATTAAAAAAAACAAAAGTATATATCCAGATGATATAATAACTAGGATTTTTAAAAAGAGTTGATTTTCATAAGAGGGCTATCACAGTAGAATCTAAATACAGCATGTAACTGTAACCTCATTCAATAAAAAGCATAATGCCACAGGCAACATATAAAGTCAACTGATGACTGAGTAAACCACAAAGCTGAGTGATAAAGGGAGGGTATCATAATGACCAGAGCCCCAAGTGCTAAAAGGCTATTACTTTTAGCCTTTTAGTTATTAGGCTAACCTAATAGTTAGGTTCAGAATTTATTAATATATAAATCTGACTGTTCCCAAGCCTTGAATTACCTAGAGGTTTACCCACAGTAGCACCATTTATCCCTTTAAAAACCTGTGTTTTTCACCATTGGTACATAGGCAACTTTTTAAAAGGTACAAGTAAAAGAAAACCTGGCAAAGTTTGGGTTTTTTTAAGATTTTATTTAATGGGGGCGCCTGGGTGGCTCAGTCATTAAGCGTCTGCCTTCGGCTCAGGTCATGATCCCAGAGTGCTGGGATCAAGCCCCACATCGGGCTCCCTGCTCAGCAGGAAGTCTGCTTCTCCAGCTACCATTCCCTCTGCTTGTGTTCCCTCTCTCACTGTGTTTCTCTCTGTCAAATAAATAAAATCTTTAAAAAAAAAAAAAAAGATTTTATTTAATGTATTTGACAGAGAGAGACCGCATAAGCAGGGGGAACAGCAGGCAGAGGGAGCTTAAAATAAGCTTTAAATAAGCTCAAGATATAAGGATAAAGGCAACATAATGTTAAGCAAAACTGACCATATACAATCAAAATCTTAACACTAAAAAAGATGCTAAGAGACAGTGGTTTCCTAGAAATGTCAATTTATTTTAAATTTTCTGTCTTACTATATATGTTACTAAGTATGTTCTTCAACTATACCAGTGAAGGGGTGGTGGTGGTCGTGTGTGATGTACATCAAGCCCTAAGCCACAATTAGTGCTGAACACAAAAACCTTTATCATTCCCTGATTCATTCAATGATCAAGAACAAAAAGAAATTTTGGAAACAGATTCTGAGCTGTCCATATCTAGGTCTATGCTAGAGATATGTCCATATCAATTACTTCAGGCCCCTGGTTTTCACCATGTAGTTCCTCGAACAGTAGCATCAGCATCACCTCGGATCTGTTAGAAATGCAAATTCTTGGGTCCCGTGCCAGATCTTCTCAATTAGAAACTCTGTGGGTAGGCCCTAACAGTCAGCGTTTTAACAAGACCTACAATCAGAATCAAATTCTGATTGCCATTAATGTTTGAGAACCATTAGTTTAAGTAACACATGAATGCTATTTTTTCCTTTTCATTTAGTTTGATGCTATCTGTGTACTAGAACACCTTTCATCAAAACCACTGGGAAAAGCAAGGAAACTTTAGGCTAATAAAAATCTCAGAAGACAAAGAGCAACGTATATCCTGGAAAGACAAACCAGAAAATGTCTTAGGTTCCTAAGGAGACTGAAACATGGAGGCAACCCGTTTTCATAACCGAATACCTTGCCTGGAGTCCAAGATGAAGCTGCAATACACCTAAAACCAGACTATTTCCATCCCTGTTCATTCTGCCTGGGATACCTCCACCCCCACCTTACATTCTCTTCTTAAAATCTACAGTGAACCTGCTAGAATTCACTCAGCCCTGTTCTGTGGGCTAATATATCTTGCACCTACCTTGAGTGAGACATGGATCACATAACATAAAAGCTGCCACTAAGTTCCTTTACAATTATGTTTAACATGCACATAGGCATGTATCTTTGGGCATATGTACACCATTTATAAATAATTGACTATACAGCTATGTCCCCTACAGCCTTAAGCTTCTTTAGATGAGGGACTATACCCTATTATTTTGGTTTCCCAAGAGACGAGCAAATGTCTACACTTAATATGTTTGTAGAATGAATGAATGCACCATGGTAGGAACATATTTTGCAGTTTACTTTTTCAGAAATTAGAAAAAAAAAAAAAAAGGTTAAATTTACCTGAAACCCATAGGGTCACCTAGGCAGACAAAATTTTGGTATTAAACTAAGCATGGAAAAATATCTAAACATAAGGACAGCCTAAAACCATTCTTAAATACCCTTTCAGTAACATTACCTAAAGTCCCTTTTAACAATGTTTTTGCAACATTATTATAAGGTAACATTTGTTCTTGATCCTACTAGAGATTATCTAGTGTCCTGATGCTTAAAGATTTATAATATTCCTAATTTTATTCTAAATAAAATACTATTTTTTCAATTAAATCAAATGTATGGTCTTTTGGGGAGATCTTAATTTGTCTCCAAAGAGTTCTACTATACTGACTCATTTTTTTCAAATCATAGCAAGCATTTTTGTTGATTATAAATCCTCACTTTTCTGAAATGTACTACAAAGTATTTCTAAACAAAATAGTACATGTGTTCTCCTACTTAATCTGCAGTAATTCAAAGCTTTGGCACAAGCTGATTGCTCCACTGCAGTGTCTTAAAAATTAAGATACTTAATCTGTCATTCATTCAACAAAAACTGTGTGCCTAAATAGGTGGCCAGCATAATGCTAAACTTGAGATATAAAAATAATAAATTTCCTAAAATTCTTTTGAAGATCACGGGGTAGAATGTACCACTTTCCTAATTCCTGGCATTATCAATTCTTTTGTTAGTAGTCACAAAAGCTCATAAGGCTGCTCTGAATTACAATTTTATACACACATATTGATGTGTATATATGTGCACACTAACATACTGTTGTCTCCATATAGTCTCCTTCCCCTCTTTTGGCATGGCTAGTATCCCAGCCTTCCAAATGTCCAGAGGAAACAGTATAAAACCATTACTCTGCTCTAAAAGTGACCATCAACTATACAATAAATATATTTTTAAGTATAAATATCAATTATTTCTTAGTGCTCTGAGTTCAATATATTTTAGAATTTCTCAAAACGTTCCTAGAGAATAAGTAGCGGTAAAATCCTTAAGAGAGTCACCTGATATCCTGGCATGAAGATTCTGCTTCATAGAGGCACCCTCAGGTTGAGAAAGGGACTGAAGAATTGTCAAGGCTGATCTTCGCAGAGCGCTATCAAAAACTGTTAGTACTTCATTTGGGAATGCATTGAAGTATTCCCCAATTTCCATGTTAGTCTCAAAAAGGGTCATGGCATTAACCACAACTGGGTAATGAGCATCTTCATCACTTTCCTTCAAGATTAGAAGAATATCATTCTTATGGTATTCTGAAACATAGGATTCAAACACTTGACCAACCAGTGTAACTTGATCACTATTCATCTTGAATCTAGGTGATTAAAGAAAAAGACCATATTATAACTTTGATATTGTGACTCAGACATATTATAACTTTGATACTGTGATTTAGACACATATTAACAACAACAAAAACAAAAACTGATGGTAAATTGTTATGGTCCACAGTATTAACGCAAAATATTATCTGAATTAAAATATTAATTATATCTGAATTACCTGTTATAGTCACTTAGTAAATGTATTTTTTAAGAAAGTGAAGCTAAACCAAAGTCAAAGAACTCTGTTTATACTGATCATTGAAATCCAAAATGGTCCAATGGCTTTCCCATATCTTTTCTCCAAACTTCCTCCTCATTAATCCTATAATTTGCTATGAAAAAGGCCTTTCCCTTTTCTTTAACCACATTCAATATACACATTTGCTCTCAGGTATAAAATTTTGAACAGCAGTCTTTTAGCTGATGTTACTTCTTTGCATGTGTTCTAGTTCTAAGTTTTATTCATACAAAGAACATATCCTTTCTCTCTTTTCACTCTCTCTCATTACACACACACACACTTATTCATGGGTTTTCTGCTACATAAATGAAACATACATGGATAGCCAGTTCTGACTTGAATAGTTAACAGATTTGCTTCAGAAATTTACATTTTGAGGTGAATTTGCTTCTCATTTTCTCTTCCTAACCTAGGAAACCTATTGGCTTCAGCAAAAACAGCTGTCAAGAGTGTAAAGAAACTAGATAATTAAAATGAGGAAAGAAATGGAAAATTGGTCTTTAAATGATAAATAAGATTGAAAAATAAATAACTATACTACATTATTTCACCTATCGTATTCCTCTGGCAATATGTATTTTTTAAAATGTGTATCTACAAATTAAAAGAGCCTACCCCCATTCTATTTTCATGTATACAGACAGATATCTATCATACTCATATACTACGCTGGGAAATAAAAAGCACAATAAAAGATCCTCAATGCCCTCAGAGAACCAAGGGACAGATCAAATGAAACAGTGCCCCAACAGTGGTAAAAATAATATGAATAGGACTACAAAGGAGAGAAGGATTAAATTTAAATGGAGTGACACTCATAAAGATGGCAATGGGCAGTTCCAAATACACTGTTGAAATTGATCATCTAAGAAACTCTTATTTGGTTTGGAAACAGAACTGGAGGGCAAATTGCTTTAATTTGACATTTCATTCACCCACCATTTATTATTTTTGGTTCAATAAATAGATGATAAAAGATGACTTATGAAGTTCACATTTCAGCATCCTATGTGTTATACAGGCTCTTTAATATTTTGCCTTTTCGGGAACCTACTATTCTAGAAGGTGTGGAAGGAGTAAAGGGGGTATGTGTGATAGGCCGAGAATTCTCACAATTACAGGACACCAGTGTGAGACTGACAGATGGGTATGTGTACATCCAGGAGAATGAGTGAGAGCAAATTATGGCCATACATTGGTAATTTGTTTTGAATAGGTAATACAAATTCAGCCCAGTGTAAAGCACAAAAAACACTTGGAAATAACTAATCATATGGCATATCCAGAATGTGGCCTTTGCTTAAAACAAACAAACAAATAAACAAACTGGACTCCCAATAGTTGCTACAAATGCTACAGATGAATCTGTAAGATTCTATAAATGCATATTAAATTTGGAGCCACAAGTTTAGCAATTTAAAAGACAGTTCCACATAAGGTAGAAAGGGGGTAGCTGCAGCGTTCATGGTTCAGAATTAAAGTCAGATTAAGTTCTGCCTAGTTTTTTTTGAAATGGCATCTTTAAAAAAAGAAAAAAATAGCATCCCCTTTCAAAATCTGCGCAAAACTGCTCAACTGTTTCTAAGCAGTTTGCTACCCCTATAAACATGTCTACCCTTAAGGTTCTACAACTTTCAAGTTCCCTTTCCTTTTACTTATTGAGTGAGGTCAAAATACAACGATGTCCTACTTCATCCTTTGGACCACGTGAAGCGCCCACGCGAGCCAGGAGGGCTACTGAGAAGCGACTTCCAGCCGGACCACCGCGGAAACCCCGCCCGCCCAGCGGCTGCGCCACACCCAACTGGGAGCCCCGCCCCCTTGCCTGTCCCCCGCGGCGCCGCGTCCTAAGACCCGCCCCACTCGCCGGCAGCCCGCGTCTTCTAGGCGCCTCCTCCCCACCCGCCCGCTCGCAGCCAGCGGGCGCTCGGCAAACGTAGAGTCGGGTTGTACTCAGAGGGCTACTTTCCACACTTCCATCTCTGGAAGCAGCCCCTGCCCTACGATACCTCAGCAGGACTCTGACACTACCCGGGCTCGGTAACCCGGCAGCTCGGTCGCCCAGCCCACCCCGAGTTGAATAGTTTGGGAACTAACAAATGTGGGCGAGACTTAGGACGAACTGCGGGAGGAAAAAATAATGGGAACCGTGAAACGAGGCTGCGGCTGTCACTTACTGGCGGATACGCACTGTAGGAAGTCACCGGTGACCCGCTGCTCCCGAGGTCAAGGGGCGCGGAGAGCTCTGGCCTGGTGGCGGGCGCTCAAGGAGGCCGCTGGGGGCGGGGCGGGACGCGTGCGCGGGCCGCTCGAGGCGCCGGCCGCGGGGGCGCGCAGACTCCGACCGATCCGCGTCGCGCCTGGGCGAAATAGACACGGCGCGGGCTCCTCTGCCGGGCCCGCGCACCCGACGGACGCCGAGCCGCGCACCGCCTCAACTTCGCCGTTCAGGTGGCTCTTCCGGGTGGAGAAGCGAGCGGGCGCGCGCCCCGCCTGCTGTCGCGGGACGCGAGGAGGTGGGGCGGGGCGGGGTGGGCGGGGCTAAGAGGGGCGGGGCAGGGCCCGAGGAGTTCCAGGGCGGGGCCAGGCTGAGCCTCCCGCCCCAGGTGGAATGCGGAGAGCCGGGCTGGTTCGCGCTTTGGGGCTAAGAACTCTTAGGGGCACACACAAGGTCACACAGATTTTCTGCTCTCTTTTCTTCTATAAGTTTTAAGATAAAAGTACAGAGTTCCCATATAACACTCCCCTCATGTGCCATATTCCCCACACACCCAGTCTCTGCCACTGTCAATATACTCTCAACAGTGGTGCATTTGTTACAATGAACATAAATTGAAACATCACCCAAACTACATGGTTTACGGTCTTGTTCGCTCTTGATGTTGTACATTCTATGAGTTTTAACAGATGTAGTTTGATAATATGTATCCACCGTTGTTGTATTATACAGAATAATTTCACTGCCCTGAAAGTCTGTGCTGTCTTCATCCCTCCAACCCACCCAATCTCTAGCAACAACTAGTCTTTTTACTGTCTCCATAGTTTTTCCTTTTCTAGGATGGCATATGTAATTGACACAGGTTTGAATTGTATGGGTCCACTTATACATGGGTTTTTTAAGTACTGTAAATGTATTTTCTCTTCCTTATGATCTTTTTAAGATTTATTTAAGTAATCTCTGTACCCCACCTGAGGCTCAAATTCATGACCCTGAGGTCAAGCATGGCAAGCTCTAGTGACTGAGCCAGCCAGGCATTCCCTCCTTATGATTTTTTAAATAACACTTTCTTTTCTCTAGCTCACTTTACTGTAATAATACAGTATATAATATGTATAAAAATATGTATTAATCAATTGTTTATGTTATTGGTAAGGCTTCTTGTCAACAGGCCATTAGTAATTAATTTTCTGAGGAGTCAAAAGTTATATGTGGATTTTTAATGTGTGAAGGCGTCAACCGCAACCTCTGTGTTGTGCAAGGGTCACCTGTAGTTGAAATCATACAGTATGTAGTTTCTTCGGGCTGTCTTCTTTCACTTAGTAATATATATTTAAATTTCCTCCATGTCTTTTAATGGCTTGATAGCTCCTATATTTTTGGTGCTGAATAATAATTCCATTATCTGGATATACCGTACTTTATTTGTCCACTTACCTACTGAAGGATATCTTGGTTGCTTCCAAGTTTTGCCATTTAAGGATAAAGCTAGTATATTTATCCATGTACAGGTGTACGGGTTTTTGTGTGGGTATAAGTTTTCAGCTCCTTTGGGTAAATACCAAGAAGCATGATTGCTTCTTGAATGAATCATATGGTAAGGGTATGTTTAGTTGTTTTTTTTAAGATTTTATTTACTTATTTGCCAGAGAGAGAGAGAGAGAGATCACAAATGGGCAGAGAGGTAGACCGGGGGGGTGGGGGAGCAGGCTCCCTGACGAGCAGAGAGCCCGATATGGGGCTCGATCCCAGGACCCTGAGATCATGACCTGAGCCAAAGGCAGAGGCTTTAACCCACTGAGCCACCCAGGCACCCCAGGGTATGTTTAGTTTTGTAAGAAACCACCAAAATGTCTTCCAAAGAGGTCATACAATTTTGCATACCTGACAGTAATGAATGAGAGTTTCTGTTGCTCCACATCCTCTCCAGCATTTGATATTGTCCATATTTTGGATTTTGGCCACTCTAATAGGTGTGAAGTAGTATCTCATTGTTATGTTAATTTGCGGTTCCCTGATAACCTGTGATGGTGAACATATGCTTACTTTTCATCTGTATACCTTCTTTGGTGAGGTTCAGGTCTTTTGTTTATCTTTAAATCAGGTGTTTTCTTATTGTCTAGTTTTAAGAGTCCTTTATCAGATGTGTCTTGCAAATACTTCCAGTCTGCGGCTTATCTTCACTTTCTTATAACATTGTCTCTCACTGAGCAGATTTTTAGTTTTAATTATATCCGGCTTATCAATTATTTCTTTCATGGATTGTGCTTTTGGTGTTGTATTTGAAAAGTCATCACCATTCCCAAAGTCATCTAGGTTTTCTCCTATGTTTTAGGACTTTTATAGTTTTGTGTTTTACACATAGGTCTGGGATCTACTCTGAGTTAATATCCGTAAAGGGTGTTAAGATCTGTGTCTAGATTATATGTACACACATGCTTACGCACATACACGGATGTCCCGTTGTTCCAGTACTATTTTTTGAAAAGACTATTTTTGTTCCATTTGTCCATTTGCCTTTTGCTCCCTTGTCAAAGATGAGTTGACTCTCTCTATTTATGTTTGTGGGCCCTCTATTCTGTTCCACTAACCTACTAGTTTGTTCTTTCACTCATACCATATTGTCTTGATTACTGTATCTTTATAGTGAGTCTTGAAGTCAGATAGTATCAGTCCTCCAAATTTGTTCTTTTTCAATACCGAGTTTTGGCTATTCTGGGTCTTTTGCTTCTCTATATAAACTTTAGAATCCTTATGTCAACATCCATAAAATACCTTGCTAGGATTTTGACTGAAATGGGATGAAACTATAGATCAAGTTGGGAAGAACTAATGTTTTGACAATATTGATCCTTCCTATCTGTGAATATGGAATATGTATCTCTCCACTAATTTAGTTCTTTGATATCTTTCATTGGAGTTTTGTAGTTTTCCTTATATAGATTTTGTACAT
>CM053608.1:36993634-37091595 GCA_028646535.1 Procyon lotor | reverse complement strand
AAAAAAAAAAAAGCCATTGATTTCTACATATTTGTATCCTGCATTCTTGCCATAATCACTTATTAGTTCTAGAATTTTTATATGTAGATTCTTTCAGATTTTCTACATAGATGATCATGTCATCTGCAAATAGTTTTATTTCTTCCCTCCCAATCTCTGTGATTTTTATTTTCTTTTTTTATTGCATTAACTGGGACTTCTAGGATGATGTTGAAAACCAGTAAGGAAAGGAGACACTCTTGTCTTGTTCCTGATCTTTGTGGGGAAAGCAAGTTTCTCACTAATAAATATGATGTTAGCTGCTGGGATTTGTGGTAGGTGTTCCTTATCAAGTTGAGGAAGTTCTCCTCTATTTCTAGTTTGCTGGGAGTTTTTATCAGGAATGAGTGTTAGATTTTGTCAAATGCTTTTTCTGCTTCTCTTTATATAATTCTATTATTTTCCTTCATTAGTCTGTTGATATGATGCATTACAGTAACTGATTTTCAAATGTTGAAACAGCCTTGCCTACCTTGGATAAATCCCACTTGGGTGTGGTGCCTAATTCTTTTGATACATTACTGTATTCATTTGCTAATATTTCATTGAGGATTTTTGCATCTATGTTCATGAGAGATATTGGCCTCTATTTTTCTTATAAAGTCTCTGCCAGATTTTGGCACTAGGGTAATGCTGGCCTAAAAGAGAGAGTTAGGAACTATTCCCTCTGCTTCTGTGTTTTAGAAGAGATTGTAGAGAATTGGTACAGTTTCTTTCTTAAATGTTTGGTAGAATTCACAGTAATCCCAGAAGGTTATTAATTATTAATTCAATTTCTTTGATATAGACCTGTTCAGATTGTTTCTTCATCTGTGATTTTTTTTCTCCATCTGTGATTTTTGATAGTTTTTATCTTTCAAGGTATTGGTCCATTTCATCTAGGTTATCAACTGTATGGGCATAAAGTTGTTCATAATATTTCATTATTATCCTTTTAATGCCTAGGGGATCAGCAGTGATACCATCTCATTTTTTATATTAGTAATTTGTGCCCTTTTTTCTTTAGTCTGGCTAGAGGCTTATTGATTTTATTCATCTTTTTAAAGGAACAGTGTTTGGTTTTATTGACTTTCTCTATTGACCTCCTGTTTTTTGTTTCATTGATTTCTGCTCTAATTGTTATTATTTATTTTCTTTTGTTTACTTTGGGTTCAATTTGCTCTTCTTTTCCTGTTTACCTAAGGTTGAAGCTTAGATGATTGATATCAGATCTTTCTTCTTTTCTAATTTATGCATTCAATACTATAAATTTTGCTGTAAGCACTTTTTGTGCTGCATGCCACAAATTTTGATAAGTTGTGTTTTCATTTTTATTTAGTTCAAAGTATTTTTTTCTAGTTCAAAGCATTTTTAAAATTTCTCTTAAGATTTCTTGTTTGACCCATGTGTTGTTTAGAAGTATGTTGCTTGATGTCCAACTATTTTGTATTTTCCAGTCTTTGTTCTGTTATGAATTTCTAGTTCATTTCCTTTGTGGTCTAAGAGCAGATGTTATATAATACCTATCCTTTTAAATGTGTTAAAGTTTGTTTTATGGCTCCGAATGTTGTCCGTCTTAGTGAATGTTTCAGGTAAATTTGAGAAGAATATAATCTGCTACTATTGGATGAAGTAATCTATAGATGTTCATCATATCCGGTGATTGATGTCAACTCTGGCCTTAACTGATTTTCTACCTGCTGGATCTGTCCATTTCTCTAGAGGGGTGTTGAAGTCTGCAGTAGATTACATCTATTTCTCTTTGCAGGTCTATCAATTTTTACTTCACATATTCTGAGGCCTGTACACATTAAGGATTGTTATGTCTTCTTGGAGGGTTGACCCCCTTATCATTATGTAATGCCTCTCTCTATCCCTGATAACTTATCTTGCTTTGAAGTCTGCTCTGTCTGAAATTAATATAGCTACTGCTGCTTTCTTTTGCTTAGTGTTTGCATGGTATATCTTTCTCCATCTCTTTACTTTTAATCTTACATATCTTTATTTAAAGTAGATTTCTTTTAGATAACATATAGTTGGATCTTGGTTTTCTTTAATTTTCTCTGACAATCTCTGCCTTTTATTCATGTATTTAGACTAAATTATATCTATATTTTAGATATTAACTCCCTATCAGATATATCATTTGCAAATATCTTCTCCCATTTAGAAGGTTGCCTTTTCATTTTGTTGATGGTTTCCTTTAATATGTGAAAGCTTTTTATTTTTGTGTAGTCCCAATAGTTTATTTTTGCTTTTATTTTCCTTGTGAGAGGAGACATATCTAGAAAAAAGTTGCTAAGGATGATGTCAAAGAAGTTACCCCCTATGTTTTCTTTTAGGAATTTTATGGTTTTAGTTTTCACGTTTAGGTCTGTAAGCCATTTGAGTTTATGTTTGTGTATGTATGGTGTGGAAAAGTGGTCTAGCTTCCTTCGTTTGCGGGTAGCTGTCCAATTTCCCTAGCACCATTTGGGAATATGTATATTCTTTTTTTTTTCCTTTATTTTATTTTGTTTTTAATTTTTATTAACATATAGTGTATTATTTGCCCCAGGGTACATGTCTGTGAATGGGAATATGTATATTCTTGTCTGCTATGGCATAGAGTCATTGACTGTATAATTGTGGCTTTATTTCTGGGTTCTCTATTCTGTTCTCTTAATCTATGTATTTATTTTTGTGCCAGTACCATACTGTTTTAATTACCATAGCTTTGTTAGATATAACCTATTGGGCATAAAATTGTAGGTTAACACATTGTTACTGTTGTTTTTAGTATCTTGCTCTGTCTTCTGTGTTGCATTATTTCCAGTAAGAGACTATTGTCATCCTATTTTAGTTTGTTAATAAATAACACCCTTTCTCTTGGTTCCTTTGAAACTTTTCTCTTTTTTGTCACCTACTTTTGTCACCTATGATTTGCCTTGATATATTTTTTTCATATTTTTGAGCCCTGGATTTGTTGAGTTTCTTAGATCTGTGGCTTTATAGTTTTCATCAAATTTGGAAAATATTTTGGCTTTTATTTCATCTATATTTTTTTCTGCCACCCATATCACTGTCCTTTGGGAACTTCCAACTATACACATTTTTTATGCTACTTGACATTGGCTTGTAGAACTCACTGAGAATTGTTAATTTTTTTTTATTCTTGTTTTCTCTTTCCTTTTAAATACTTTCTATTTCTGTGTCTACAAATTCACTAATCTGCATTATCTAATCTGTTAATCCTATTCAGTGTATTTTACATCTCAGCCATTGTAGTTTTTATCCCGAGAAGCTGAATTTGTGTCTTTTAAAAAATATTTTCTATCATGTCTCTACTTAACATGTTCCTCTACCACTTGATCCTTCATATTTTTAATTACGTAGTTTTGAATACTTTGTCAAGTTTCTGTAAATTTCTAGTCATGTAGTTGGAAATTATTACAGTAGATCTTTCTGTTTTTGTTCTATTTTGTATCTTCTTGTATTCCATTTTATCTAATAATTTACATTCTGCTAAAATGTGAGCAGGAATCCTTGTTAGTTACAAAGCTCTTTTTTTTCCCCCAAATACTTTATTTTATTTTTTCAGTGTTACAAGATTAATTGTTCATGCACCACATCCAGTGTTCCATGCAATACGTGCCCTCGTCAATACTCACCACCAGGCTTGCCCAAGTGTTTCAAAGCTCTTTTTTTTTTTAAAGATTTTATTTCTTTATTTGATAAAAAGTGAGGGATCACAAGTAGGCAGAGAGGAAGGCAGAGAGAGAGGGAGAAGCAGGCTCCCCGCCAAGCAGAGAGCCCGATGCAGGGCTCCATCCAGGATCCTGAGATCATGACCTGAGCTGAAGGCAGAGGCTTTAACCCACTGAGCCACCCAGGCGCCCCGTTTCAAAGCTCTTAAAACACTTTCACATAGTAGAGACTGAATAATGTTTGTTGTATTGAATTTTTGTCCTAGCACTAAAATATTTGTTTATATAACTTTGCTTTAATCTTTAAATATCTTTTCAAGCTTTTAAAACTTTCGTCAGTTTATTGTATATCCTACTACTCTCCTCCTCTGCTCGCTCCAGTACAGCAACAGTGCTGTCCATCAGACATCAGTTTTCTTCTGCCTTAGCACTTGGCATTGGCTCTTACTTCTGCATGGAATGCTCACCTGCCAATTAGCTACCTGGTTCACTGCCTTCATGGCCTACTCCGCAGCCCCAATCCCTGCCTTGTACTCCTTTCCACCCTTCTTTATTTTGCTCCACTGTACTTATTACTTATCATCTGACAATACACATCCATGCTTCTTATTTTTTTTATCAATTATATGTAGAAATGTGTATAACAGTTTTACACATAGGCACACACTCTCACTGCAATATAAGCTCCATGGAGCACACAGAACAGGGTTTCTCCCCACCCCCAGTGGTATATCCCTAATCCTAAAACAGTCCTTGACACATTTTATGTGGGCAGTAAATGATGGAAATATTACCATCTTTATCTAACTTTATATATTTTTTTAAAGATTTTATTTATTTATTTAACAGAGAGAGGTCACAAGTAGGCAAAGAGGCAGGCAGAGAGAGAGGGGGAAGCAGGCTCCTCGCTAAGCAGAGAGCCCGATGTGGGGCTCAATCCCAGGACCCTGAGATCACGACCTGAGCCGAAGGCAGAGGCTTTAACCCACTGAGCCACCCAGGTGCCCCTGACTTTATATTTTTATCAACTTACTTCACCTTTGACTTTTAGTTTTTATAGTTTTTAATGTGAGGCTAGTTCATAAGACCTCTTTTCAATGTTTAATGCTCCATCAATTCAAACTATGCTACCTAATAGATGTTAGCTGTCTTCTCAGAAAAGGACAGAACCTCCCCCCTTTTTTTTTGAAGCTTTTATTTTAATTCCTGTTAGTTAACATACAGTGTTATTAATTTCAGGTGTACAATATAGTGATTGATTCAATGTAGTGAACATCATCTGGTGCTCATCTTAGCAAGTGCACTCCATAATCCCCTTCATCTATTTAACCCACCCCCAAGCCACCTCCCTTCTGGTAATCATCAGTTTGTTTTCTAAGGTTAAGGATCTGTTTCTGGGTTTGTCTTTCTCTCTTTTCCCCTATGCTCATTGTTTTGTTTCTTAAATTCCACTTATGAGTGAGATCATATGGTATTTGTCTTTCTCTGATTGACTTGTTTCACTTAACATCATATCCTCTAGATCTATCCATGTGTTGCAAATGGCAAAATTTCATTCTTTTTAATGGCTGAGTAATATTCCACTGTATATTATGTACCACCTCTTTTTTATCCATTCAGCTATTGATGACACTTGGGCTGCTCCCATAATTTGGCTACTATAAATAATGCTGCAATAAACTGAGGAGTGCATATATTTTTTTGAATTTGTGTTTTCATTATCTGGGTAAATACCCAGTAGTGGAATTACTGGGTCATGTAATAATTCTACTCTTAATTTTTTGAGGAATATCCACACTGTTTTCCATAGTGGCTGCACCAGTTTGATTTTCCACGAGCAATGCACAAGGGTTCCTTTTTCTCCACATCCTCACAAATGTTTGTTGTTTCTTGTGTTTTTGATTTTAGCCATTCTGATAGGTGTTGTCTCATTGTGGTTTTGGTTTACACTTCCCTGATGATGAGTGATGTTGAACATATTTTCATGTATCTGTTGGCCATCTGTATATCTTTGGAGAAATGTCTGTTCATGTCTTCTGCCCCTTTTAATCAGATTTTTTCTTTTTTTTTTTGGTGTTGAGTTGTGTAAGTTCTTCATATATTTTGGATGCATATCAGATATGTAGTTTGCAAATATCTTCTCTTATTTAGTAGGTTATCTTTTAGTTTTGCTGATTCTTTCCTTTGATGTGTAGATTTTATTTTGGTGTAGTATCAATAGTGTATTATTGCTTTTGTTTCTCTTGCCTCTAGAGACATCTAGAAACATGTTGTTATGGCCAAGATCCAGGAAATTACTGCTTCTGCACTCTTCTAGAGTTGTTATGGCTTCAGATCTCACACTTTGGTCTTTAATCCATATTGAGTCTATTTTTGTGTATGGTGCAAGAAAGTGATCCAGTTCCATTGTTTTACATGTTGCTGTCCAGTATTCCCAGGACCATTTGTTGAAGATACTTTTTCCCACTACATATCCTTTTCTGCTTTGTTGAAAATTAATTGAGCATATAATTATGGGCTTATTTCTGGGCTCTCTGTTCTGTGCCATCGATCTATGTGTCTATTTTTGTACCAGATTTATACTGTTTTGATTAGTACAGCTTTGTTCTATAACTTCAAATTTTGAATTGTGATACCTCCAGCTTTACTTTTCTTTCAAGATTGTTTTGGCTATTTAAGAAATTTTGTAATTCTATACAGATTTTAGGACTGTTTAGTTCTGTGAAGAATGCTGTTGGTATTTTGGCAAGAATTGCATTAAATATGTAGATTGCTTTGGGTAGTATGGACATCTTAGCAATATTTGTTCCAATCCATAAGCCTGGAATATCTTTCTATTTGTTTGTGTTGTCTTCAGTTTCTTTCATCAGTGTTTTATAGTTTTCAGAGTGTAGACCTTTTATCTCCTTGGTTAAGTTTATTCCTTGGTATTTTATTATTTTTGGTGTAATTGTAAATGGGATTGTTTTCTTAAATTCTGTTTCTGTGACTTCATTATTACTGTGCAGAAATGCAATAAATTTCTGTATATTGTTTTTGTATCCTGTGACCTTATGATTTATCAATTTTAGTAGTTTTTGATGGAGTCTTTAGGGTTTTCTGTATGTTGTTTCATGTCATCTGCAAACCAGTGAGAGTTTTACTTCTTCCTTAGCAGTTTGAATGCTTTTTGTAGTCTAATTGCCGTGGCTACGACTTTAATACTATACTTTTGTTGTTGTTGTTGTTTAAGATTTTATTCATTTGAAAGAGTGAGCGAGTAAGAAAGCACAAGTAGGAGGGAGGGGCAGAGGAAGAGGAAGTAGCAGACTCTACACTGATGGGGGAATCTGGGGGAGCTCAATCCCAGGACCCCCAGGATCATGACCGGAGCCCAAAGCAGACACTTAACTGCCTGAGCCACCCAGTTACCCCCATAATGTGATGAATAAAAGTGGTGAGAGTGGACATCCAAGTCTTGTTTCTGACCTTGGGGAAAAAGCTCTTAGTTTTTCACCATTGAGTATGATGTTAACTGCCGTTTTTGGGTTTTTTTTCATATATGACCTTTATTATGTTGAGATATGTCCCCTTTAAACCTACTTTGCTGGGGGAGTTTGTCATAAATGGATGTTGTACTTTGTCAAATGCTTTTTCTGCATTTATTGAGATGATAGAATCTCTGTCCTTTGCTTTGTTAATGTGTATCATGTTGAATGATTCGCTGTTGAACTACCTTTGCGTTCCTGGAATAAATTCCGCTTAATCATGGTGTGTGATCTTTTTAAAATGTATTGTTGAATTTGGTTTGCTCAAATTTTGTTGAGTCTTGTTCATTTTTCCATCTATGTTCATCAGGGATATTGGCCTATAGTTTCCTTTTTGGTAGTGTCTTTGTCTAGTTTTGGTATCAGGGTATGCTGGCCTTGTACAATGTATTTGGAAACTTTTCTTTTTCTTTTCTTTTTTATTGTGTTATGTTAGTCACCATACAGTATATCATTAGTTTTTGAGGAAGCTTTTCTTTTCTGGTTGTAGTAGTTTGAGGAGAATAGGTGTTAACTCTTCTTGAAATGTTTGGTAAAATTCACCTGTGAAGCTGTCTGATCCTGGACTTCTGTTGGGAGTTTTTTGATTACCAATTCAATTCCTTGCTAGTTATTTGTTTAAATATTCTATTTATTCCTGGTTTAGTTTTGGGAGGTTATATGTTCAGGAATTCATCCATTTCTTCTAGGTTATCCAATTTGTTGACATATAATTTTTCATAGTATTCTTATAACCCTCAGTAAGTGTGTGGTGTTGATTGTTATTTCTTCTCTTTAATTTCTGATTTTGTTTGAGTCTTCTCTTTTTATCTTTTTGATGAATCTGGCTAAACATTTATCAATTTTATTGATCTTTTTGGAGAACCAGCTCTTGGTTTCATTTATCTGTTCTGTTGGATTTTTTTACTTTCTATTTTGTTTATTTCTGTTCTAATCTTTAACTTCCTTCTACTGTTCTTGTGATTTGTTTATTCTTTTTCTAACTCCTTTACATGTAAGTTTAGGTTGTTCATTTGAGATATTTCTTACTTCTTGTGGTAGGCTTGTATTGCTATAAACTTCTGTCTTAGAACAGCTTTTGCTACATTCCAGATTTTGGACTATTGTGTTTTCATTTGTCTGCATGTACTTTTTTTTTTATTCTTGTGTTCTTTCCAGACTTTTTCTTGTGATTGATTTCACAGTCAGAAAAGATGTATGGTATGACTTAGTCTTCTCGAATTTGTTGAGACTTATTTAGTGCACTACCATGTGATCTCTCTTGGGGAATGTTCCGTGTGCACTTGGAAAGAATCTGTAGTCCACTCTTTCTGGGTGGAATGTTCTGAATATATCTTTTAGATCCATTTGGCCCAATATGTCATTCAAAGCCACTGTTTCCTTGTTGATTTTCTGTTTGATCTATCCATTGGTGTTAAAGTCCCTTACTATTATTCTATTACTGTTAACTACTTTCTTTATATTTGTTATGAGCTGCTTTATGTATTAGGGTATTCCCATGTTGAGTGCACAAATATTTACAATTGTTATATCTTTTTGTTGGATTGTTCCCTTTACAATTATACACAGTGTTCTTTGTTTCCTGTTGGTCTTCATTTAAAGTGTATTTGTCTGATATAAGTATTGCTACCCTAGCTTTCTTTTCACTTCCATTTGCATGATAAATTATTTTCATCCCTTCACTTCCAATCTGCATATGTCTTTAGGTATGAAATGAGTCCTTTGTAGGCCGCATATAGATGGGTCTTTCTTTTTATCCCATCTGTCACACTATGTCTTTTGATTGGAGCTTTTAGTTCATTTACATTCAAAGTAATTATTCATAGGTATGTGCTTATGCTATTTTGTCACTTGTATTCTGGTTGTTTTTGTAGTTCTTCCCTGTACCTTTCTTCTCTTTCTCTGTGTTCTCATGGTTTGTTGATTATATATAAAGATGATAGATAGATGATAGATAGATAGATAGATAGATAGAGATCTAGAGATATAGATATATATCTTTAGTGATATACTTGGATTCCTTTCTTTTTGTATTTTGCATATCACTGGTTTTTGATTTGTGGTTACCATTAGATTCACATGTAGCATCTTATGCAAAGGCATTCTGTACTAAGTTTAGTTTTTTTAAGTTTGAACCCATTCTTTGCTCCTCCCCACCCCTCTATGTTTTAGGTATATGGTGTCATACTTTATTTCCTTTTATTTTGTAAATCCTTTGATTGATTTTGATAGATATATCTAATTTTACTGCTTTTGTCCTTCCTATTTTTCTTACTCCTATTGAGTCTTTCCACACAGAGAGTCCCCTTTAACAGTTCTTGTAGGGCTGGTTTAGTGATGAATTCCTTTAACTTTTGTCTGAGGAACTCTTTCTCTCTCCTTCTATTCTGAATGATAGCTTTGCTGGATAGAGTATTCTTGGTTGCAGATTTTTTCCTTTCTGAATTCTGAATTTGTCATGCCACTCTCTTTTGGCCTGCAAAATTTCTGCTAAAATATCTGCTGACAGCCTTATAGGATTTTCCTTGTAAAGAACTGTACTTTTCTCTTGCTGCTTTTAAAATTCTCTCTTTATCCACCACTTTTTGCTATTTTAATGACTATGTGTCTTGGTGCTGACCTTCTTGGGTTGTTTTTTGGGGATTATCTGTGTTTCCTGGGCCTGGATTTCTGTTTCGTCCCCCAGGCTCAGGACGCTTTTATTCCTTCTGACCACTTTCCTCTTTCTTCTCCTTCTGAAATTTCTATAATGGGAATGTTATTACATTTGATGCTGTCACTGAGTTCCCTAACTTTATTATCATTTTTTTTCTCTCTCTCTTGTTCAGTTTGATTTCTTCTGTTACTTTGTCCTCCAGGTCACCAATCTGTTCTGCTTCCTCTAGTCTATTCCATAGAATCTATTTTTACTTCAATTATTGAGTTCGTCATCTCTGATTGGTTCTTTTATGTCTTCTATATCTTTGTTGAGGATCTCACTGAGCTCTTCCACTCTTAAGTTCAGTGTTTTATGAGTATTACTCTAAATTCTCTACCAGCTATATTACTTATTTCTGTTTCACTTAGCTTTCTGCTGTGATTTTTGTCCTCTTCTTTCACTTAGGATATACTCCTCTGCCTCCTCATTTTGTCCAACTTTCCATGTCTGTTTCTCTGGGTTTGGAAAGTCAGTTACGTCTCTTGTTCTTGAGGGTAATGACCCTATGAAGAAAAGGTCCTAGAGTGCCTTACAGTGCAGTGTCCCTGTTTATCAGAACCTGGTGCTCCAGGAGTGTCTCCTGTGTGTGCTGCTTGTGTCCTACTGTTGTGGCTTTGCCACATTTGCCTTCAGTTCAGGCATCTGCAGTGGCTCTCTTGGCCTGTTGTGGGCAGGGTTTGATCCCTGTATTGGTAGTGGGCTAGTGTTAGCCAGACCAAGTGTTTTCCGGAGATGTGGTAGCAGTGTACTACAGAGTGTTTTCCCTGTGGTGTCCCCTGAAAAGCTTCCATTGGTGGGTGAGGCCAAGAGTCAGCCTAGATGTTTGTCCCCAACTCACTGCTGGGGCCACAGTCAGGCTGGTGTGTGTGGTTATCTTTCCCTCTCCCCAGGCAGGAGCCACTTTGGAGTGGTGAACCAGAAAAGGCCCCGAATAGCCAGAGGAATGTTGAAAAAGAAAGCCAAAGTTGTTGGCATCACAATTCCAGACTTCAAGCTCTATTACAAAGCTGTAATCATCAAGACACTATGGTATTGGCACAAAAACAGAAACATAGATCAGTGGAATAGAATAGAGAGCCCAGAAACGGACCCTCAACTCTATGGTCAACCAATCTTTAACAAAGCAGGAAAGAATGTCCAATGGAAAAAAGACAAGTCTACTCAACAAATGGTGTTGGGAAAATTGGACAGCCACATGCAGAAGAATGAAACTGGACCTTTTCCTTACACCACACACAAAAATAGACTCAAAATGGATGAAAGACCTTACTGTGAGACAGGAATCCATTAAAATCCTTGAGGAGAACACAGGCAGCAACCTCTTTGACCTCAGCCGCAACAACTTCTTCCTAGAAACATCACCAAAAGCAAGGGAAACAAGGGAAAAAATGAACTACTGGGACTTCATCAAGATCAAAAGCTTTTGCACAGCAAAGGAAACAGTCAACAAAACCAAAAGACAACTGACAGAATGGGAGAAGATATTCATAAACAACATATCAGATAAAGGGCTAGGATCCAAGATCTATAAAGAACTTCTCAAACTCAACACCCAAAGAACAAATAATCCAATCAAGAAACGGGCAGAAGATATGAACAGACATTTCTGCAAAGAGGACATCTGAATGGCCAACAGACATATGAAAAAGTGCTCAACATCACTCAGCATCAGGGAAATATAAATCAGAACCACAGTGAGATACCACCTTACACCAGTCAGAATGGCTAAAGTCAGGAAATGGCAGGTGTTGGTGAGGATGTGGAGAAAGGGGAACCCTCCCATACTGTTGGTGGGAATGCAAGCTGGTGCAGTCACTCTGGAAAACAGTATGGAGGTTCCTCAAAAAGTTGAAAATAGAGTTACCCTATGACCCAGCCATCGCACTACTAGGTATTTACCCTAAAGATACCAATGTGGTAATCCAAAGAGGCATGTGCACCTGAATGTTTATAGCAGCAATGTCCATAATAGCCAAACTAGGGAAAGAGCCTAGATGTCCATCAATAGATGAATGAATAAAGAAGAGGTGGTATATACAATGGAATAGTATGCAGCCATAAAAAATAGGAAATCTTGATATTTGCAGTGACGTGGATGGAACTAGAGGGTATTATGCTAAGTGAAATAAGTTAATCAGAGAAAGACAATTTTCATCTCTCTCTGATAGGAGGAATTTGAGAGGCAGGGTGGGGGGTCATGGAGAAAGGGAGGGAAAAATGAAACAAGATGGGACTGGGAAGGGAGACAAATCATAAAAGACTTTTAATCTCAGGAAACAAACTGAGGGTTGCTGGGAGGGGAGGGAATAGGGTAGCTGGGTGATGGACATTGGGGAGGGTATATGCTATGGTGAGTGCTATGAATTGTGTAAGACTGGTGATTCATAGACCTGTACCCCTCGGGCCAATAATATATATGTTAATAAAAATAAATAAATTTTAAAAAAAGAAGAATTTAAGAAGTTCATGGAAACAAATTAAAATGAAAACATAACTGTTCAAAATCTTTGGGATGCAGCAAAGGCAGTCCTATGAGGAAAGTACATAGCAATGCAAGCCTTTTTCAAGAAATAAGAAAGGACTCAAATACGCAACCTAACCCTACATTTATAGGAGCTGGAGAAAGAACAGCAAAGAAAGCCTAAACCTAGTAGGAGAAGAGAAATAATAAAGATCATAGCAGAAATCAATGAAATAGAAACCAAAAGAATAGTAGAACAGATCAATGAAACTAGGAGCTGGTTCTTTGAAAGAATAAGATTGATAAACTCCTGGCCAGACTTTCAAAAAGAAAACAGAAAGGACCCAAATTACTAAAATCATGAATGAAAGAGGAGAGATCACAACCAACACCAAAGAAATATGAACAATTATAAGAACATATTATGAGCAACTATACACCAGCAAATTTGACAATCTGGAAGAAATGGATGAATTCCTAGAGAAGTATAAACTACCAAAACTGAACCAGGAAGAAATAGAAAACCTGAGCAGACCCATAACCAGTAAGGAAATTGAGGCCGTAATAAAAAAATCTCCCAACAAACAGGAAGTATGGATATTTTACTAATATTTGTTCCTCTAATCCATGAATATGGACTATCTTTCCATTTGTTTGTGGCCCTCTCACCTTTTTAAAATATAAGTCATCCTAATGGGTGTGAAGCAGTATCTCACTGTGGTTTTGACTTGACTTTTCTAATGACTAATGATGTTGAGCATTTTTTCATTTATTTATTGGCCATTTATATTTATTGTTTGGGGAAACATTTAAGTCCTTTGCCCATTTTTGAATTGATTTTTGTTGTTGTTGCTGAGTCTCAGTAATTTATCTATATGTTCTCACTATTAATCTCTTATCACAAATATGCTTCATGAATTTTTTTCCCATTTTGGGGAATTGCCCTTTCACTTTGTTCATAATGTCTTTTGATGCACAAAGGCTTTGAATATTGATGAAGTCTAGTTTATCTATCTGTGCTTTTGTTACCTATGCTTTTGCTGAGAAATCATTGCCCAATCTAATGTCATGACGGTTTACCCTGTGTTTTCTTCTAAGAGTTGTATAGTTTTAGCTCTTAAATTTGAGTTTTTGATCCACTTTGTGTTAGTTTTTGTATATGGTATAAGATAATGGTCCATCTTCTTTTTCTTTTTTTCTTGTTGATATCTGGTTTTCCCAGTGCCATTTGTTGAAAAAACTGTCCTTTTCTCACTGAATGATCTTGGCACCCTTGCCAAAAATCGTTTGACTATATGTGTGAAATGGGCTATTTCTGGGCTATTTCATTTCAAACAGATTTTGACTATTAATAAAAGTAAAAATATATTGTTAACAT
This sequence comes from Procyon lotor, assembly GCA_028646535.1. Lineage (NCBI taxonomy): Eukaryota > Metazoa > Chordata > Mammalia > Carnivora > Procyonidae > Procyon > Procyon lotor. The sequence continues at coordinate 37,077,827 of CM053608.1, read as the reverse complement.
TAAATATAACTACATTCAGATTATATTCCAGGGATTACCAGAGGTAGTTGATATGTAGTAATCTTCCAAACCAAAATTAATATTATATAATCCATTTTCACAGTGGTATCATGTAATAGGGAATGTTAGAAAGTTTGTGATAACATGAAAGAAGTTATGCATATCATTAGGTTCAAAGAATAAGTCTGTGGCAAAATATGCTATTCATTAGATAAAATAAGTTCTCCACTTCATATATAAAAATAATACTTAAGAGACTTCTATGGATAATTTTTAGTTGAGTGTAAAGATACTGCTCTCAATATTTTAATATGCTTTTATCATTAATACATTCCTAGAATCTGAATACTTAACTCAGAAACTTTTTTGTGATGTATTTCCAAATAATCTGTTTGTAATGTTTTTTTTTACAGAATTTTCTGTATGGTTTCTGTGGGTATGAATAAAGTCTTTCCAAACATGTTGTGTTATAAATTTTTCTTTCTCCATCCCTAATCCTATATATGTTTTTTGTGATTCTCCCCTTAGGGCCTCTTCATTCCAGATTTAAAATTAGAGTGCTGGGGAAAAGCTAAGAGCTAGAAACTTAGTGTTTGATGTTGAAAAGCCTCAAGTAAATATGTGAAGGTATGGTGTTAGGAACAAAACGAGTGTTTTAATCATCGCTACATACAGACTGGTTATGAAGGAGGTGACTTAATGAGATAAAAACTAAATATCTCAATCTATATGTAAAAATCAGCTTGACATCTTCCAAAGTAAGAGTGCTATTGTGATTTATAATAAATACATATTGAGGGGTGCCTGAGTGGCTCAGTGGGTTAGGCATCTGCCTTCAGCTCAGGTCATGATGTCAGGGTCCTGGGATCTAGCCCCACATCGCACTCCCTGCTCAGTGGGGAGCTTGCCTCTCCTTCTCCCTCAGTCTGCCACTTCCCCTGCTTGTGCTCTGTGTCAAATGAATAAAGTCTTGAAAAAAACACATATTGATCTTTGTCCCATTTCTGACACAGAGCTGCTACAACCATTGGAATTTCCTAAGTGAGGAGAGTGCTCAAGGTGTCTTTGTTATGTGGTCCAGCTGATTTTTGGACCCCATCTAAGGATTTGTGCTCTGTAAGGGAGGCCAACTTTGTGACAAGAGGGTTGGAACTCTTGGGCCTCTAGGGAGGGAAGAGGGGCTTAAGAGATTGAGGTCAAGCACTAATAGCCAATGAATTTAATCAGTCATGCCTGTGTAATGATGCCTCCATAAAAACGCAAAAGGATGGGGTTCAGAGGGCTTTTGGATTGGGGAACTAGAACATTCCATGTGCCACTGTGCCAGGCCCCCAACTCCAAAAGGATAGAAGCTCCTTTGTTTGGGGTCTTGCCCTATGTATCTTTTCATCATGTTTATCTGTAACCTTTAATGTCCTTTGTAATAAATCAGCAAGCTAATATATAAACAGGTTTCCTGAGTTCTGTGGGTGGCTCTAGCAAATTAATTGAACGCAAGGAGGGGATTGTGGGAATCTCTGATTTATAGCCAGCTGGTCAAAAGCACAGGTAACAACCTAGGCCTGGGATTGGGGTGTAAAGTGGAGAGCAGTCTGGTAAGGTGAGCCCTTAACCTATGGAATCTGATGCCATCTCCAGGTAGTGTCAGAATTGAGTTGAATTGTAAGACACACAGCTAGTGTTGGAAAATACTAAGTTATGTGAGACAACCCTGCCTCCACCCCTTACACACACTGGAAATTGGTGATCAGTACCATTAGTAAGGTAATTAAGTGGTAATATGTGTCCACTGTGGTTGTACTCCTAAAATCCTAGCAAAAAAATAATTATCATGTTAAAGATGATAAATAGCATTTTTATCATTGTTATCATGTCTCTGCAAATACTCACTCTTCTGACCTCCCTCATTTGTGGTACTTACGTAACAAAATCCTAAACCTGGTGAAGTATAACTATCCATTAATAAACCTGCATCCAAGTAGCTGAAGATGGGCAAAGAGCACAGTCAAGCTGATGGGTTTCAATATAGCCTTCACTGCCTGACAATCTTTTTACTCTTCTCTGGTAACTTTGCTCTTCTATTTTCCAGGACAACCATTTACTCACCTACAGTAATTTATATCTTTCCCAAACTATCCCCTTTTATCTTTGTAAGAAGTTAGGAAGGTGTCATTTTATTAAACAGACCTGGAGACTGAGTCACGAGAGGTCAAGGTATTTGTTGGTGGCAGAGCCAGGTCTGGGAGCGTCAGGAAGTGAGCTTCCTGTCACTCAAGTATTCAAGTTCACTCAGGGATGTTCTAGGGGAGATTATAGCATTCTTTGGGAGTTTAGAAGAGATAGCTTTTTTTTTTCCTTAAGATTTTATTTATTATCCATTTGAGAGTGGGGGGGAGGGGCAGAGGAAGAGGGATAAACAGGCTCCCTGCTGATCAGTGAGCTGGATGTGGGGCTTTATCCCAGGACCCTGGGATCATGATCTGCATCAAAGGCAGACACTTAACCTACTAAGCCCCTCAGGCATCTCTAGAAGAGATGGCTTTGAAGGATTCTTCTAACTCCAAGATTCTAGGATTCCATGCTGCTTTTTCTATCAAAATAAATGCCTTTGCTGAAACTATTTTTCTCCAGTTACAGTGTTAAACCATTTATATATGACTACTTTGACCATCTATGTGTGTGTTTGTGTGAGAGAGAGAGAGACAGAGACAGAGACAGAGAGAGACTAGTAAGAGAAGAGAAAGGCAGTAAGGCTTTAGTCTCATCTTAGGGTCCTATCACCCCAGAGACCCCAGAAAGGAAGGGCAAATCCAAACTCTATGTAAGACTGCTCTGGCAGAGCATCATGGTGGCATTGATAAAATCTGTAAGTGTAGGATCAGCAAGAACATTCTCATTGTAAGTATCCTAGACAATTCAGCTGAGGTTTCCTAAAGCTGCAGTCCTATTTTTTATTTTTATTGTTATCCATGGAAAGTATTTCTTTTTTTATTGATGTATATTTGGCACACAGTTGAGGAGTACAACATTCAACATTCAATGTTATGGTTTGCTCACAAGTGTAGCTGCCGTCTGTCATACAACACTATTACAATATCATTGACTATATTCCCTGTGCTGTACCTTTCATTTCCATGGCTTACATGACTTATTTACACTTAAACAATATTCTTCTAATTTATGATAATTTATGGAATATCTTTCCATTTATTTGTGTTGTCTTCAATCTTTTTCATCAGTATTTTACAGAGTTGTTTCACCTCTTTGCTTAAGTTTATTCCTATGTATTTTATTCCTTTTTTTTTTTTTTTTAAGATTTTAAGTAATCTCTGTACCCAACATGGTGCTCAAACCCACAACCCCGAGATCAAAAGTCACATGTTCTACCAACTGAACTAGCCAGGCACCCCTATTTCTTTTGTTGCTATTGCAAATGGGATTTTTAAAAATTCTGTCTCTGCTACTTACAGCTGATTTCTTTGTATTGATTTTCTATCCTGCAAATTTGCCGAATTCAATTATTCTAACTTTGGGGGGGGGTCTATAGAATTTTCTATGTATAGCATCATGTCATGTGCAAAGAATGAATTTTATCAATTTGGATGTCTTTCATTACTTTGCTGAGGCTATGACTTCCAATAGTATATTAATGTGGCAAAAGTGGACATCCTTGTCTTGTAGGATGAATATGATGTTAACTGTGGGTTTTTCATATATGGCATTTATTATGTAGAGGTATGATCCCCCTCTAAACTTACTTTGTTGAGAGATTTTTGTCATGAATGGATGTTGTACTTTGTCATATGCTTTCTCTGCATCTATTGAGATGATAGAAACTTTATCCTTTGTTAATGCAGTGTATCATGTTGATTGATTTGCTAATGTTGAACTACCTTTGCATTCCTGGAATAAATTCCACTTAATCATGGTATATGATTTTTCTTAAATGTATTGTTGAATTTGGTTTGCTCAAATTTTGTTGAGGATTTTTTGATCTATGTTCATCAGGAATATGGGCCTGTAGTTTCCTTTCTTTTAGTAGTGTCTTTGTCTAGTTTTGGTATCAGGGTAATGCTGACCTTGTACAATGTATTGGAAGCTTTGCTTCCTTTTCTAGTTTTTTGTAGTAGTTTGAGAATAGGTGTTAAGTCTTCTTTAAATGTGTGGTAGAATTCACCTGTGAATCTGTCTGATCCTGGACTTTTGTTGGGAATTTTTTGGTTACTGAGTCAATTTTGTTACTAGTAACTGGTCTGTTCAGATTTATTATTTATTCCTGGTTCAGTTTAGAAAGATTGTATGTTTCTAGGAATTCATTTCTTCTAGGTCGGCCAATTTGTTGGCATAGAGTTTTTTTTTATAATATTTGCTTACAGTTCTTTGTATTTCTGTGGTGTCAGTTCTTTTTTTTTGTTTCTAAGTGGATTTTTTTTGTTCTCTTTTTTTTTCTTGAGGAATCTGGCTAAAGGTTTACCAATTTTGTTTTTTCAAAGAACCAGGTTTTGGTTTTATTGATCTTTTCTGTTGTGGATATGTGGGAGTATGTGTGTCTATTTCATTTATTTGTGCTGTGGTTTTTATTATTTCCTTCTACTAACCTTGGGCTTTTCTTTTTCTAGTTCCTTTAGGTATAAGTTTAGATTGAATTATTTTTTTTCATTTAAGCCTGTATTGCTCTAAATTTCCCTCTTGGGACTGCTTTTGCTGCATCTCAAAGGTTTTGGACAATTGTGTCTTCATTTGTCTCTATATATTTTTTGATTTCCACTTTGGGTTTCCTTGTTGACCCATTGGTTGTTTGATAACATGTTATTTAATATCCCTGTGTTTGTGGGTTTTTTTCTTGTGATTCCTAATTTCATACTGTTGTGGCCAGAAAAGGCGCATATGATTTGGTTCCAATCTTAAGTTTATGTGATTTGTTTTATGGCCTAACATGTGAACTGTCCTGAGAATGTTCCATGCACACTTGAAAAGAATTGTATACTCTGATATTTTTGGGTGGAATATTCTGTATCTGTTAAGTCCATCTTGTCTAATGTGTCATTCAAAGGCATGGTTTCCCTATTGATTTTCTGCCTGATCTTTTCATTGATATAAGGTGTTAAATTACCTTATAATTGTGTTACTGTTAAATTCTCCCTTTATGTCTCTTAATAGTTTTATGGCTTAAAGCCTCCAAGTTGGGTGCATAGATATCATTATGTAATATCCTTTTTATTATGTCTTGTTACAGTCTTTGTTTTAATGTCTATTTTCTTTTTTTTTTTTTTTAAAGATTTTATTTATTTGACAGCGAGAAACGCAGCGAGAGAGGGAACACAAGCAGAGGGAATGGTAGCGGGAGAAGCAGGCTTCTTGACGAGCAGGGAGCCCGATGTGGGGCTTGATCCCAGGACCCTGGGATCATGACCTGAGGCGAAGGCAGACACTTAACAACTGAGCCACCCAGGCACCCCTATCTTCTGATATATATATCATATATATATATATACATATATGTATATATATATATATATATATACATATATGTATATATATATACAGAGTAGCAATATTGCTACTCTGGTCTGTTTTTATGTTGTTGTTTTTTATGTTGTTGTTATTTCCAAGGAATATCTTTTTTCCATCCTTTCATTTTCAATGTTTATGTGTCTTTAGGTCTAAAGTGAGTCTCTTGTAGGCAGCATATAAGCAGGTCTTTTTATTTTTTCAGCTAGTATGGTGATTTAAAAAATTTAAATCTAATCATGCTATTAGTTGCTCAAAATTCTACAGAACCAAGTTGAATTCCTTACTAAGCATTTCAGGCCCTTTGTAGAATAATAGAGCATAGGTTTTAACTTTTACTACTTGTACATCTATATTCTTCATTTGAGTTGTGAATGAATTAAAAATATTAAATTCTAATAAAAGGCTAGGTGCTCTAGGAATGGTTACTGTCTAATGCCATATCCTCTAGCCCTACAATATTGATCCCATAGGATTGCACTTAATTCTCTGGATGTGGCTGGCCTCTTCTTTCTTGATACTTGTTCCAGTTTGTGCCTCAAACAGCCCTATCCCTGGTCTGGTTAATTCCTACCCATCTTTCAAAATTATAATTGGGTACCATTTCCATGTCAAGTTTTCCCTGACACCACCTATGTAGAATTAATTACTTCCTCCTCTCTTTTCTCACTGTATACTCCATAAATCTGGAGTCTCTTCTGATATTGCTCTGATATTGAAAAAGTTTGGTCCTTAACTATTTGAGCAAGTATGTGGTTAGCTATCGAGGACAGGTGTTCATCATCTCTGTATGTCTGTGTCTAGGATAGTTACCTGCATGAGTACTAATCATCAAATCCTTGGTAAATAATCTCCAACTTATTAGGTAAAATAAAAATCAGGGACAAGAATATATGCTTACAACTAGATTTGTTTTCTAAGAATTAACCACTTAGAAAATTCAGTCTAAGTTGAAGAAAAAATTCAAAGTATTTTATATAAACTTTTTTTTTTTCAGGATAACTTAAAAGAACACACCAACTGTGCAAATGCATATACAATGGTTTTTCTGATGCCCCTCAGCACAGTAACCACGAAAAAAACTGGTCTTTATTGTTGTTACAATCATTCATAGATCAGGTGTTTGTATTCATCTTGTTCACCCAGATTCTTCTAAAATCAACAATGCTTAGTCAACTAAATTTGGTACTCTAGTTGTTGAATAGCAGTTGAGGTGATATACCAATAACAAACTTTTTTCTTTCTAAATTTTAATTTAGATTTAATTAACATAAAGTGTATTAGTTTCAGAGGTAGTTTAGTGATTCATCAGTTGCATATAATACCCTGTGCTCATTACATCAAGTGCCCTCCTTAATACCCATCACCCACTAACTTTTAAGACAAATTAAGATATACCTATCTCTTTACCAAATAATTTGTGGCCATAAATCATATTAATCATAGATACTAACTATATTAGAAGTTCTAGACCCTCAACTATCAGAATAATAAACTAAAAGTCAGCAGCATTTTTATGGCTGAAAGTTTATAATTTCCACAAATGTTTTCATTATAGACTTATACATTTAGAGGACAAAGCTTATCATGTTATGGTAATGGAACAAATTAGTAGGTTTTACTGTATTTTTCCTGATTTTGTTATGATTATTCAAGTCAAATAATTTGATATTTTATTATTATGCAGTAAAAGATTTTTTAGAAAACACCTTTTCAGTAAGTCTTATCTAGAATTAAAAAATATTTAAAAAGTCTAACAAGCTTACTAGAAAAAAATGAAAAGCACTGTTTGTTCTAACAAAATTTATTATGCAGTAATTACAAAGGTTAAAGACTCTTCCATCTCAAATAAAAATAACTGTTATAATTACACACATAATATAGTAGAGTGATTCCAATAAATATCACAGGAAATAGTGTATTTTCAAATTGGAGAAACAAATACTTTCTCATTCACAGTGTCTGACATAGGAAAGCCTGTACACGTAATGGACTGTATAAGGTCATGCTCTTAGTAATTGTCCACACAGAGCTAGCTGTTGCCAACACAATTCTTTCAGAATGTGAAGTACCGGGCAAACCACTCCTGGCGCTGGGGATCTGGAGAAGCCACCGGGGAAGGTTCATTCTGAGGAGGACTGAATTAATAAAAAAAAAGAGAGACATGTAACCTAGCATTAAGCTGTTTTGCAAAATGAATGGAAAAGCACAAAAATCAGTGTAGATGACCACAACTGGTTCCCCGTGTTAGATGTGTTCTGTAGATCCCTCTACACTATATTGGTTTCTCCACTCCATGAGAGCATGAGAGTGCATCAGCAGCTCAGATGAAGTCAGCTAAGGAGGAGCCACATCAAAACAAATACCAAAAAATTACAAAAAGACAAAAATCAGACAGCTGAGAAAAACTTGAAAAATTCAGGAGGAATTATCAGAAATAAGAACAAGACAACATTCCTCTTTTTCAGCACCTTTTTACTTAATTGACATTTCAGAATCTGACACAAGCATTTGATTTTTTACAGATGTGTCCTCAAATAGAACTAACTTAAGTAACTAAGCCAAGGTACAGTATTTTTACTACATGTATATTTATATTAAACTTTCATAATTCCATAAACAGTCTAGGGCGAAAGGAGTACCTTAAGCCCATTTCCCCTCCATCTTCAAAGTTATATCATTTATACTTAATTCTAACTAAAGATTCTTTGGGCTAGTTGAGAAAATAAAAGAATCCCTACCGTCTTTGGGGGAAATTACAAGGCACGCAACAATGTGTAATGGAAACTCCAGTAGTCAAGTTCCTTGAGCTCATGCACATGCATCTTACTGATACCTGAACATACCCATGCACAAGGGAAAATAAGCAACACAAAATATTTAGCAGGAGGCACATTCAAAAGTGTATGTGACTATTTTTACTCTTGCTACTTTTTTCTATTTAAAATAATTAGTCATTAACTATGTCATCACTTACCCTAGAAAAAGATCGTCTACCTGTAAGATTACTAGTGACACTGCTGAGACATAGTAGGCATAAGTTTAAAAAATAAATTTAAAGCCGCACAGATTCAGTAATGGTAAGGAAAACCTAAAACAACAATACTTTCTGACATTATTTAGTGGATAAACAATTGGGTTTCATTTAAATTCTCCTTGTTAATGGATTTAATTAAGTCTGAGGTTAACTTCAAATTGGAATATCACTTGTAAAGATTTTTTCTAAATTTATTTTTTGCTTATATATATCGTTAAATGCCCAGAGCTTACATATTTTTTATTTTGGCAGTAAGCATATATATTTGTAAATAAGCCTGGCAAACAAGAAAGTGAAAAAAAATATAGAAGAAAAAAAATATTTTAAAGTTCTGTAATAAAGATAGATTATTAGGGAAAAATTTGCGACAATACTCAAAATGAAGCAGGTATCAATAAATATTAAAATTCTAAGCATACGAATTACATTAGCACCTCTTTCAGCATATGGAAAAATTGACAAGAAATTAGAAAAAAATCTTAAGAGCCAAAAAGGAGTTCTCTAGAGAAATGATAAATATATTTTGAAAATCTTTCACAGTAGTATTTCTTTTCCTAGGCTGGTAGTGAATTTCTGCAATGTGAGAAAGTAAATTTTTCAAGAAAATTTTCTAAGAAAAGAAAAAAATCATTGGTGAGACGGGGCTCACCTCAAAAATGTCTTGGGCTCTTTAGGTGGCACTGGCTGTGGAAGTGGTTTGCTGCTGTTGAACTCAATATCGTGGACTGGAGAATTAGGAATGGGATCCAGGCGGTTAGGATGTCCATTGCCCACTCCACCAGATTCCAGAGCACTTAGATTGGGAACACTCACAAACCTGTTTGTTGGTGACTTATCATTCTTCTTCTTTTGCTGCATTAAAAATAATACATGTGAGGATAGTCCCTGCATAAGGACAAATGAGAAAATAGGAATAGTAGAAGATAGAATTTGGCATGGGAGGATTTTTGGAGGCTTTATGTTAAATTGGGATGTTAAAATGAACCAGTGTTACCCAAAGTGTGGTCTGGGGATCCTTGGAGGTGTTCTTTATCTACATGGAATCCTTAGGGACAGACATGCTGCTGGGCCAGAAAGAATGAGGAAGAAACACGGAATGGTGTTCATGGGGAGAGGAGGAGATGGAAAGAATGTCAAAGGGTAAAGACTACTGAGAGGAAAGTGGAAAGGAGCAGGTCTTGCAGATACCACGAGGTTAAACAAATTTAGGCTAAAATTAGGAGAAGAAGGTTATAAAGTTAAAGTTTCAAAAGGGAAGTCGATGAACCTTAGCCTTCTGTCAAAGGGAGGCAGTCCTTGCCTGGAAAAAAAAAAGGGAATGGAAAAATGCTTGGCGAAGTAGTTTGAAACATATCCCACATTCCTACTTAAGACCTAAAGCTGACTCAAGTTAACTGTTTCAAATTTACTGCACCATCTTTTTGAAGAGAGCAAATTAAATCTGCATAAATAAGTCTCATTTCCCAACTGGTGGTATCAATAATTGGCTCATAATCTTTCAAAAACATTTAAACATTATAAAACAGAAGTGATCCATTTATTAAATTTCTTAGTTGGGTCTTTAAAATTAACAGCAAGAGGTATACAATCAGATTATCAAAACCTATCAGCTTGCAAACCATTAAGTCTATTTTATTCACACCTCTAGAATCAATGAGCATTATCTTGCTGTACACAGTAAAATTTAACATTTTGAAAAAATATTTTTAATACCATCTTTTGCAAGTTAAATGTATGCTAATTAAATTTATGAAATATTTTTCTGCAAAGTGATTCAAGTGTTTAAAAAAAAATAGCCTAATTGGCCTTTTTCCTTTATTTACAAAGTAATGATCTTACTATCTAGACATTTGCCCTCTTTCTCTATGTCATATTCTGTGAATCACAAAGTCTCTGACAAAGGGTCTACTTTGCATAACTGAAAAAAGGGAAGAATAATGTCTTCTAAAATCACAACTATTAAAGCTGAAGTCACTTGAACAAAGATCTATCTTTTGCATTTTCTTATTCTAGTCACCAGAGGGCGTAAATAAACCTACTTTAGGTTTCTATTTGAAGAAATCAAAAGTCTTGTTGGTAAAGTTCTATAGTAATGGTTTTGTAGCTAAAAATGTAATTCTAAAACATACATTAGAAACATTTTCATTTTACTGGGACATTGGGGTGGCTCAGTCATTAAGCATCTGCCTTCGACTCAGGTCACAATCCCAGGGTCCTGGGATCGAGCCCCACATCAGGTGTCCTGCTCAGCAGGAAGCCTACTTCTCCCTCTCCCACTCCCCCTGCTTGTGCTCTCTCTCTTGCTGTCAAATAAATAAAATCTTAAAAAAAAAAATTCATCTTATTGTTTCAACAAGTCTCATCTTGCTTTGTAATTAAAACCTTATTTCTCTCTAAATTATGAACTTAGAAACTAAAACTAACTACATTAATTCATTCACCAATTTAGGAGAGCCTTCAATGTGCCAGGCAGTGGTTTAGGCTCTGTAGATACAGCTATAGGCATCCCTAACTTTAGTCATTGTTTCATAAAACATTTAAGTCATTCTGTGTTAAAGGCTTAAGTTAAAAGTTTGAAGCAGTTTAACTTGTGAAGGGAAGATAGAGTCCATGTTCTTAACAGAGAAGTTTGTATGAGCACTGAATGTAAAAATTTCTGCCTAAAGGCCTAATAGAAATTAGGCACCAGGGGCAAATTAAATGTCAATCAAAAAATAGCTTTAGCACTAGTACTTTATTTCTACTACTGATTTCTGCCAAAAGATATGTAATCTCTATAAAGCCAATATACATAATCAATTCTTCGTTATTTGCTTTATTCAGTTATTTGTGGCCACTTACAGAAAATGTGATGAAATTTGTAGCTTAATACCTACTATCCCCGGCACTATGAGGGGAGTCATAGGAAGCTACAGTACAAAGATGTGTTAAGACTTAGCCATGTTCATTTCACTTGTCTGTAATGTTCTTCTATCTGCCCTAAGAGAGTAACAAAGTCTCAGAACAGGCCATTTTCAATTTTAAGTGTCAAGATATGTACTAAGGCTGAGAGAAGTAAAACCCTTCTCCAAAGACTGGTAGGCAACAAGGTTCATTAACACGGCAGCCCCACGGCCTTATGTTAGGGAGAGCTGTTGGGTAGACAGGGCTGGAGTACCTTTCAGGACCCCATAGAGGATAGTGAACACCAAGAGAATGATGTTAGTTTTCTTTGGCAATATGAAAAACAAAATGATAGAAACCAAGGCTTTACAATAATGTCTTAAGGACTACGAATTCTCAACAAAAACACTAGTCTTATTTTGTGAAAATATATACATAAAAATTGATAGATTTTAATCCTAAATATTAGATTTAAGAAAACAGTATTTGGGACGTTTATCCTATGCTGCTCTGAATATCAAAAATTTTAAACAAGTTTTAAACTACATCCCTTTTTATAGTGTTTATAGCACATACCTTAGTCAATGGATTAATAACACCAACAGTAGGGCTTGAGTTAAACACTTTGTTGAAGTTAGTTTCTCGATTGACTAATTCCAGCTGATAAAACTTATTATCCTCCTAAGCAAAAGAATTATAAACACCACTTAGACATTTTCTGTTGAAAATTTAACACTGTTTAAATGCCAATTCATTCAAAATTTGCTATAAAACCTGAGTGAGGATTTTTATACCTCATTCACCAAAGATTTCTAGATCTGACTGCCAGTGACTTAATGACTTAATGAAGGTTTTCAAAACTTTTCAAAACTCTATGCTTTGGGGTTCTTCTCTACCCTTTAATAACTTTTTTCTCCAAGACTAGATCTAAATATTTTATTTGGTCCCATCTCTGTTCCAAAGGGCCGACTATGCAGCTTGAGCAGCTTAACTTACATTCATGGAGCTGTGTGTATGCTTTCATTGTTTCTATAAAGGTGACACTGATGTATCATTATTCCTCAGTACTGGAAATATATTCGATCTTGCCTCATCTCCTCTCTGAGACCTCAATGTTCAGTTGACTTTTGCACAACAAAGGTTTGATCTGCATGGGTCCACTTATATGATTTTTTTTTTATGAATTACAGTACTATAAATGTTATTTTCTCTTATGATTTTCTTAGTAACATTCTTCTCTCCAGCTTAACTGTCAGAATATGGCATACAGTACATATAATATACAAAATAGGTGTTAATTTTTTGTTATCAGTAAGGCTTCCGGCCAACAGTAGCTTATTAGTAATCCAGTTTTTGGGGAGTCAAGTTATATGCGGATTCTCAACTGTGTAGGGAGTTGGTGCCCCATAACCCTGCACTGTCCAAGGGTTGACAGTACTACAGCAGTGCTAATCACTGACCAGAGAAAAAGTGACCTACGTACAGATAAATTCTTTGCCTTTTACTTCACCATCAACGTGTGTGTCAACTGAACAAACTGTAGGAAGTAAACACATGAGTGTGAAATGAAGGATTGTGCTGTAGAAGTAGATACCGCATCCCCTCTTAGTTACCACTGTCATTTGCCCCAGTCTCAGCCCATGTACTTCAGACTCCGCAGAATTGGTGTGTAGTGGGAAGAGTGTAGAACAACCCTTAGCTGGATTCCTAGCCTGTCACCAACTTGCTATGTTGCTTTGTGTTTGCTTTATTCTTTGGAGTCTAATACCTATCCTGTTGTGAGGATAAAATACAACTATATCTTTAATATCTGTTCACTAAGAACTGAAAAAGCTATTTCTAGCATAGAAGAAATAAATACACTTAATCCCTATGCTAACTTCATGTGTGGAATACAAGGGAATCAGAGGAATCTACGCGGCCTGTGGTCATGTTCACAATGCCTGGAAAATCCTGCCAGTGTCTGTTCCTGGGTTCCATAAGGAACCCCAATTGATAACTGGCAGCTTTTAGCAGGAACTTATAGTCCCAGCCAACAGGATGATTTTCCTAAATACCAACAAAGAGAAGTTAAGGACTTCAGAAATAAATGCTTCTAGGCTCTCTTTGTATGATAACACCCATAGTTTTCAGTTGAAGAGATCAATGAACCAGTAGAGTGATTAGCATTCTATTTTTAGTTTTACTCTGAAAAAAAAAATTATTTTTTAATGACAGTAAAAATTATTTTATTTATCAGGATATATAATTTTAGAAGACTAAAATATTTTATGAGTTATTAAGACCTTTGTGTATCTTATTCTTGAAGAGTAATAGCTTTAAAGAAGGCAGTTTATTTATTGTTAAAACTGTATTTCCTTCCCTGATAGACTGCTCAGAGACCCTAACATCTCAATTTGGAAGAAGATTCTCAAGAGAGAGGCACTGGATGGCTCAGTTGTTAAGCATCTGCCTTTGGCTCAGGTCATGATCCCAGGACTCTGGGATTGAGCCCCATTTCAGGCTCCCTGCTCAGCAGAGAGTCTGCTTCTCCCTCTCCCACTCCCCCTTGCTTGTGTTCCCTCTCTCACTGTGTCTTTCTCTGTCAAATAAATAAGTAAAATCTTTAAAAAAAAACAAAAAAAAAACAAAAACACAACAACTCTCAAGAGAGAGCCTGTAGCTTCTCTTAGTTCGAACCCTAAGAAAATGGAACCCTTTTCCCATGGAGTGTCTCTTTGGATTAGGGTAAAATACTATGACTAACTGGAAGTACACAGTGCAGGCTAATGCATGCATGTGTTGATTCTTCCTTCCTATCCAATTCAAATTCTACATGAATAATACACACCTTCAATAACATATTAACTATATGTTGGCAATGACATTATTAAACATAAGTACTAAGGACTTTTCAAAAAATACTGAAAAGAGGCACAATCCCCTTACCTAATACCAAATTTAAAATTAATTTATATTTCTTATCCTTATTCATGAACATTTTTAATAAACTTTAATCACAATGCACATATCTTATACTCTCAGTTTTCATTTAGCATTACTTAATACTTAACCAATAGACTGTCGATTGGCAAACATGGTAACTAACATGGTTATATCCCCCTGCCCCCAAATCTTACAATTAGTTTCTTTATGACTTGGTCTCTTTCTGTAAGCATGGCTTTTAATTCTGTAATCATCTGTATGTCTTCTGGTTTTGATTCTCTCATTAGATACTTTTCTTCCATTTCTTCTAGTCTGAAAACAAGAAATCTTTTAGTTCATTGACAGGATTCAGACACACTCTTTTGTAATACTTACATTTTTCAAATTAGTCCAGTTGAACACATACAAAATTTAAAAACCAAGCTTTTTTCCTTAAAACTTTTCAGCATAATAACATGATTGCCTCAAATAGCTCTAGTGTTAGTAAAGGCTCTAAGACTTTACGGATTCCTTTCGGAAGAATTCACTCATTGGAAGTCATTCAACAGTATGTGGGGATGAGGTGAGGTAAGCTCTGTAGAAGAAATGAAACACTGAATAATACTAAGCTCTAAACATAGGTATGATGCTGGAATTGTAGTCTCACTATCAGGAGAACTTACCAAAAGTACACTCCTGTGTGATGACATAAGTCTTGGTAACATATAGAAAAGGGACCAAAAAAGATACAGAGGAAAGGGAAACAAAGGACACATACACAACATCATTCTTTCCTGGTTTATGGGAAACACAATTTAAAAATCCTGTATTATCAGCTAATATATGTACACTGTAAAAAATGTTCATCAGATAATTATTTTCTAGGCTGCTTCCACCCCAAATGAGATCAGAAGGCAATAGGGCTGAATGCCGCTGAAGACTCTAGAATAGAGGCCACCTTTTATGAGCAGAGGCACCATAGACCCTGCAGAGTCTAAAAATATCAGACAGGGCAGAATGAAGAGGAGGCAAATGGAAACCGCTGCCTCAACTGGGAGTGTAGGGAGAAGCAGAAAATTTAAATAATTACAGCAATTTAAAAACTTACTGTTTTCAAAGTAAAAGGATAGAATGTAAGCTCAATAAAATCATGGTGAATGAAGATGCACAGAGAAATTTATTCAACACACACTGAGTAACTTCTAGACAATCTATCTTCTAGGAATTGGTAATCTACTCCCACCCCCCAATTCTAGAGGGGTACAAGAATCTCTGTATTTTAGGAATTTTAGTAAAAAACTGCATTAACTCAGCCCAACCTAAAGTTCTAATCTGTTGGGTTCAGGAAGATATGTGGGTAAAGAGAGATGTGGGGTTAGGAAGTCAGTGCCTCAGGATCAAAGGTGACTTTGTCAATTCAGTTTGAGGTTAGTTTCACTATCTTTTATTCTTTTGTGATAATGCAGACTGAGTGAAAAATGTGCTTCACCGGGCTCACAAAGAGGGACCTTGCATTTTATTATCATATGGCGTTTTATGGGCAAAAATTTTAAGAAGCCTGAAAAACAATGATCCAATCAAGGAAAAAGGCATTGGGTTTAGTACCAGAGTCGCCACAAGATGTCACTGTGGTACTTTACCATTAAAAGCAAAACAGAAGATTTTTGAACTGCTTCCTATAGCTGAACAAGAATACTTGGCAGTAAACAGTCACTAAAAGACTCAATTTAATGCCTTATTTAAAACTATTATTAAACAAAATAAAAAATTAAACTATTTTTTCTATTCTTTTGTTCTAGTACAATGAGAAGTTAAAGGGAGTCTAAAACGATCACTTAAAATCCCTGAACCACCTTTTTTGCTCTGAGCCTCAATTCTAGTGTATGTTTCCATTTACCTACAAAACTGTTATCAGTTAATATCACCAAAAAAACTTTAAAAAGATACCTTGATATTAAAAGGGAAAAAATAATTGATTACATTGAAGAAACAATTTATTTAAACACAAATGGGAAAGCATTAAAGGAGAGAACAAGTAATATGATCTAGATTTAACTTGCAAATATACTTCCAGAATTGCTAAGTCTTTCAAAATTGTAACAGGAAGAACACCTGGTATTACTCCAATCCATTTCAAGCCAAAGCCTGGTCCCTTTCTTCCGCTGCCTCTAGCGGCTCTCTAGGCCTGTGTGGTTTTCCAAAGACAGGTGTGAACAGCTGATGCTACAGGGAATGATCTTACTTTGTTCTCCTTTAATCTTTCTGGTCACCACAAGGAAACATCTTAGTGTGGTTCTCTGTATCCTAAATGGCCTTCACAACATATGCCTATCACCCTATTTCACTCGGCTCAGGCAGGCCTGCAGCAGCAACAGCTAGCTAGAATCTAATAACGTTGTTTTATTGTCACAGAATTTACATATTTATAATTATAGCCTTGCTTCTATTTAGAAAAATGGATACAATTTTTCAGTAGTGATAATGGTTTTACTGCAGAAATAATCAATTTTCCTGTTAAATTTTTATATTACAATGAGTCAATTAAAAATATGAAAACAGTATCAAAGGTAGCCAGAAATGACCAAATTCTGAAAGATTAAATCCTGGGAAACACTGTGTTGAGGGAAATATACAAGTTTATATAGTCTTTTATTCAAAATATAGATTTCCATTAAAAGAAATATAGAAAGAAAACACAAGTAAAATATATATAATTCTAATTAGGTCACTGTTGGATTCTCCCCAGGCATGCATGCCCTGATTTTTTTTTTTTTGGCTCTGATAATATATAGGTCAATGTCTAGGGTTTGTGAACAACACACACCAAAAATATGAATACCTAAAAAAGCTGTATAAAATGCATAAAAATGTTCTCCAGGTGGTAGTTCTCTTGTGCTTTTTTAAAAAAATAATTGACAAAGTCAGTAAATTGAGATTCTAGGCCAAACAACAGTACTGGCACATAGTTATTTTAGAATCTTAACTGTATAAGGATAAACTCTATTATACCATCCTCTCTCGAGTTTAAGAAAAGAAATATGTAACTGAAGAAATTTAACGTTGCACCTTTCTTTCCCCATAATTGATGGGCACGGGCTCTGATGCATGCCAATAGAAATACTTTTTCCTTACCTCACAAAGTTTATGAACACACCAGCATGGTAATTTACAAATCAAACAACAACAAAGGACAATTAAGGTATTATGGATAAAAGAACTCAAACAACTTTTAAAGAGTAGGTCATTATGGCATGGTAGAGTGTTTCTTTTCAATTAGGGATTACTGACCTACTTACCAGCCCGGTACAGAAAACTTAATGCTTTCTCCAAGAAGAAACTATCTTTTTGTTTCGGTATGGTGAGAAGTTAATGTAAACTTAGACAATAATTATCTCTGAACACCCTTTTCTGCATAATAAAGATCTATAATGAACCCAGGTTCGACATACGTTTAGATTTAGCTTAAAGTTCTTTAAAACCATTCATTCTCACATTTGTTTCTAAAACAAAAACTATGACATATTAGACACAAGGTTTTTACTACTATATCACTCAAAAGTAAAACCATTTCTATAGACTATCCAAAAATCTATCCAAAAAGCATTCATAGAAAAGGGGTTTTTTAGTAATCATTCCATAAGAGCTACAGAACTCAATACCATTTCTACAATGTCTAGAATATACTTTCTGGTCTTTAAATTTCTAGTCCCCTCCTTCCTGGCGTCCAAACAGGATATGGGGTGGGAACAGAAGCAAGAAGCTTCTAGCTGCTCCAGAGGCCCCTTCACTCCAGGATTCAGCCTGACCCATGTTCCTCCAGCCTTTCCACTACCACCCACTTCCACAATCCACAAGGTTTTTTCCAATTTCACAGATTTAGAGTCAGCCTGCAGTTGCTTAGGAACTTCAGTAAGGTGCCCTTAGTCCTGTGCAACACGCTGAGAATATCGAATGTTATCCCCCCAGCTCAAGCTGGAATGCACTCTCCTTGCTCACCACCTCTGATCTAAGCTATTCAGCAGATCCAAGCAGGCTGCATTTAAGGATATGGAACACAAATACCCATTTGTATAAAACTGTGCTTTCCAATATGGTAGCCACTAGTCTATATGTGGTTATTTACATTTGAATTAAAATTAAATGAAAAATTGAATTCCTTGGTTGTACTAACCACAATTCAAATGTTCACTGGCTACTGTGTATGGCTAACAATAACTGTACTGGACAGAGCACATACAAGACATTTTCATTATCACAAAAAATCTACTGGACAGTGCTGGTCCAAATACATTGGTATGTGTGTTTGGTTTCAACTAAAAGAATAAATACCTAAGCTAAAGACTAATTATATGACAGTGGTAGTTTTTTGTTCTTTGATCATTAAAAAAATAATAAAAAAAAGTATTATCTACTAAAAATTCATAATGTGTAAAACCAATAAAACAGAATAAAGTAGAAACAAACCTTTAATCTTGTAAATTAACATTCCTAAGGAGACAGGACATATGGACAGACAGAGGTTATTCTTTTTGTGAGCATGTTTTTCAGTGAAGAGGGGGATGCCAGGACTTCAGCCTCTGTCCAAAGAGGCCAAGAGATGGGAAAGTAAACAGTAGGGTTTATTGTAACTAATTTTTGCAAAATGCCTAAGATTATAAGCTCTTACTGTGGCTCAAAAGTATTTAAAAATTACCTCCCAAACACCAAACACTAAAAAAAATCACTTTGGGAAAATGATCTCATGAGTTTCCTCACCATTTCAAGTGTAACATCATGAAGTGGTACATGTTATAGGGAATCCTCAAAAAATTCATTCAGGAAACATTCGAGTGCCTATTAATGTAAAAATTCTGTGCATGTCCAGGAGAGGGTATCTCACCTCAGAAGCTGCTGAAGTAAATGCCAACCACTTGGGGCAGGGAAGTAGAGTGGGGGGGGGGGGCTGTTTTTTGTTTCAGCTTAAGTGAATGTGGGTGTGTGTATATATATATATATATAACATATATGTAACAATATTTACTATGAAGCTTAATTAGTTAAATGGGTAAAATGTGAGAAAGTGAGTTTTAGATTGGGGGAAGGTAATCAGGTAGTAATGACACAGATTATTCTAGACTGTAAACAAAGGAGAACCTTAGAAGGAAACTGAGGTCAGTAAGGCTGACATGGGAGGATAAGGCACAGTGACACTAGGAGTTTTAAGTTTTACTTTGAGACTAAGGTTAATGGGATTAGTCACTATTTTGACCTTACTGAAGTATGTGGAGATATCTATATATTTTTATGCAGCTTTTTTAGTTGGTTAGAAGAAGAGAGACTAAAGGTAAATAAACCATTTGCAGCAGCAGCTTAGAATAGATTAATTCTGAGATAATTTAAGTGGAACTAGAGTTTAGGCCTCAGAGATGGGAGTGAATGCTACTTGCACATTGGCTGTAACGATTTATAAGGGTGTAGGAAAGAGAGGGGCTATTAAATACTTCCTTAAAACATTAAGCAATAATTAGAAATCCTGGTTTAAACTATATTGGAGTTACTATACATGAGACACTATTTCTGATGTTTTGCTTTCATTAATTTTTAAAATCAAAATTAAATGCTTGTTTGTAGGAACTCCAACAATATCTATATAGAGTATAAAAAATAAAAAGGAAGATTTTGCTCTTCCCTACCTCTAATACCGTGAATCTACTCCCGAGAGGGAAGTACTATCATTAAAATTTTATATTTGTTTTTTAAGATCTTTTGATACTTGTATATAAAAAATGTATTATTAGTTTATGTATAGGATCATAATATTTCTTTTGGCCACAATATGCTCTTTTTCCTGAACGTTATACAGTGAACATCTCTAGAGTTTTCAGCGTAGCATGACAGCTCATGATTCTGAGGGAGAGGCTTTAGGCAAGGATTGTCCTAGTGCAACTGTAGCCGTGGCAGCTGCTAGTCACTCAACTGTCTTATCCTCGTTAATGAAAATATCACATTACAATTACCATCTGTAATATAGCACTTAAGTTTTCTTTTTAAAGTATCAATTAGATTTAGAAGAGTAGCTAATATGAGGTTAGACACAGTCTCCTCAGTTTATTTCCCACATATGAATTTTCTTTAATACAATATGACTTACGACACTTGTAAAGCTGCATTTATTTCCTTGAGTAGCTCGTTAGTCTTATTAAAATCTGCCCGCATGATATTTTTCTCTCTGAGGTGGTCTGCTGTCATGACATCCAGCTCTTTTTCAAGTCTCTTGTTTAAATCTTGTTCATGCAACCTGTTTAATTTATTTTTAGTTAAGAATACGTTATTCTGAGGTCAAGCTTTCAAAACTTTCTATACTCTATCAGATTTGAAATGGTTTTAGGTATAATATATAGAAAATTAATGGAAACAGCCTAAAGTAAGTTACTTACTTTGCTCTAATCTTCTGCTTGTTAAAGTTGTCTCCTTTAATGCTGTTTAAATTCTATTTTATAAAGAGTTTAGTTAATTATACAATTTCCAAAGTTACTGAATGCATACATATTGTTCAAAATACAAACACTTCATCTATGTTCTAAATTATAGCAGTCAACAAAAAAAGTAAGAAGTGGTCTTCAATATCTACTAGAAGGCAGTCTAACCATAAAAATAGGCATGTACTGCTAACTACTATACAACAGTCTTTTAGATAACACCATATATTCCTTCTATTGTAATTAATGGCATACCTCAT
Source organism: Procyon lotor (assembly GCA_028646535.1). Classification (NCBI taxonomy): domain Eukaryota; kingdom Metazoa; phylum Chordata; class Mammalia; order Carnivora; family Procyonidae; genus Procyon; species Procyon lotor. The sequence goes on along the minus strand of CM053608.1, from coordinate 37,056,774 downwards.
CTGTTGGTTAGATTCACTTCGTATTCTGAGAATTTCTTTCCCCTTAAATTCCAATTCTTTGGTTAGGGCACTTATGTTTTCATGAAGGTGCTGTACCTCCTTATCCAAGTCTGAGATGTGATGCTCTCTGTGCCTTAATTCCTCTTGTAGATCTGTTATTCTACACATATGTTCCTTACTCTGTGAAGTACAAATAACTTTTTTAAGTAATCTCTATGCAGATCAAGAGTCACATGTTCTACTGACGGAGCAAGCCAGACGCCCTACAAATAATTCTTAAAAGTTTTCTAATATTTGCTTTCTCTATTTATCTAAGGGAAAGAAAATGACATACTGGAATGCCAAATGTAATGACATTGCTTTAAAAGCAAACTGCTGAAATAAAACCTAAAGGCCTTTTCTTTTCCCATCTCTAAGAAGTGTTTATATGGATACAGTTTATATGGATAATATCAGGGTGACAAGAGGCCCAAAAGACCATAAAAGGAAATCTCCCACACACTTTACAGATGAGGAAACCAATACCCAAGAGATATCTGTCCAAGGGTGAACAGTAGAGCTGAGATTAGAATGCAGGGCTCCTACACACTCACCAAGTTATATGGGCTTACAATAAAATGCTGGCACCATTGTCCCTTAATTTAAAAAGGCCCTATATCTAGGGAGGCCATCCTAACACACACACACACACACACACACACACACACACACACACACACCTTATGGCTCAGGAAGAAGACTCTCTGCTTAGTGTTGATGTAGCAGTTAACTTGTCGGAAAGATAAGCTCCCTTCCATTTTCCTAGAAGTTACCATTTTCTACAATGTCTATTTACACATTGTCAATTCCACTGTCGCTAGTTAGAAGAAAATATAACTGCTATAAAGAAAATATACATTTATAACTATAAGTTATAAAGTGGCTCATTTAAAACTTCATAGCAATGAAGAGAAAATTTGAGCTGATCATTTAACATAGCTAAAGATTAACTTTTTTTTTTTTTTGACAGATAGAGATAGATCACAAGTAGGCAGAGACGCAGGCAGGGGGGGTGGAAGCAGACTCCCCGCTGAGCAGAGAGCCTGATGCGGGGCTCGACCCCAGGACCCTGAGATCATGACCTGAGTTGAAGGGAGAGGCTTTAACCCACTGAGCCACCCAGGCGCCCCAACATAGCTAAAGACTAACAAAAATCAAAGTTTTAAGTCTAACAAATGATGGCCTTCATTGCACTAGGCCTAGAAATCCATCCATCCAGACGGACATTTAAGATCATAAACTCTCTAGCTGAAGGAAGTACACTTGGCCAAAGAGCAAAGTTTAAAAAGCATAAGTAGTACCTGTGGTAGAGTGATACAGAAATATCAGTTATCTTTTTTCTTGAGCACCTGCTACGTCTATACTTATGCTATCCAGTATGACTATTTAAATTCAAGTTTAAATTATTTGAAATTAAACAAAACCAGACAGAGTCACACTAGACATGTGGCCATGTGGCCAGTGACCACCACCATGGATAGCACAGACATAGAACAGGTCCATCATCTTGGAAAGTTCTACAGACCATGCTGTTTCATAGTATTCTGCCTTCACTCTTCACATTTTTTATATTTTGTTGTCTGCTTTCTCAAGATGCAAGTAAAATTCAAAATATTCAATTAAAAATTCATAAAATAAAATGTAATTTTATGACCAATATGCTAAGGTCAAGTTACCGATTTCCCTTTAAAAATAAGACTCTTCAATATAGATGATAAATAATAACTAGTGAAAACACTAGTTATTACAAAACAATTTTCAGAAAACTGTCAATACTCAAATCTATTCACATCTAAGGAATCATCACATAACAGAATGCCCTCCTTTACCTGTCTTCTGCTGATGTCTATGCTTCGCTCTAATTCCATTTTAGCAGCTGCCAATTCTTGATGATGACCATGCCGTAACAAATCAATTGCAGCTGCATGTTGATGGTTTAATTCTGAGCGTAATGAAGCTAGAATACAAGGGAAAAAAAAAAAAACCTTTCGTGTATTTTTGAAACATTATTGATACTTCACATAAAAATTGTAAAAGTCATAGAATATTATTTTTTTTTAAATTAGGACACTTGTGTATGCCCATTTAAATATCCTAGACTATCAGAGAATATCATGAATTTGGAGGTCATCTAGCTTTGGTAAGGATAAGAAAATTTTCAACCTTTCAAATGGATCAAGGTGCTTCCATATAGGCTTTTGGTTTGACAAAATGTTTAACTTTTCTCATTCGCTATTGGAATAATAACATTTTGGAACTGAACAGTACTATAACACATATTCATTTAGGAAGCAACTTTCCACCCAGGTAAGAATTCTTCCACAATAGTTCTGAAAGATGTGAAACATGGCCTGGTGAATGCTTTGATTTGTAAGTCATGATTTTTATTTGAATTTGAGATTATTTGAAACAACCCACATTTATTGAATGCCAGGTATTACACTAAGGGAGAACAAAATATGACCCTGTTCTAATAACTGCACAGGCTAGAGGGCAAGGCATCATGGCAGGGAATTAAGTGCGATAGTAGAGATGAATATTAGCTATAATGATAGCTAAAGCTATCATAATAGCTAATATGATAATGAAAGCACAATGGTGGAAACACCCAAATGGCCTAGGAGAAGGAAACTGGGAATGCAATCACAAAGGAACTGTCACAGTAACTCAATCTAAAGCACTGAGTACAGGTTCTCCCAAGTGGAGAAAGAGAAAAGCATTAATGACGAAGGGATAACATATGCAAAAGCAGAAAGAACCAAATCTATCAGGTAAACTGTAAGATTGGTATGGTGGGTATCCACAGAGCACGTGGTCATAGTGGAAAGAAAATGGAGCCCAGTCTGAGAAAGTCTTACCACAAAATGCTGTTGATTTTATGTTTGAGTTCATGGTTCTCAATCTGGGATACCTGTGGCAGTATGTCTGAGGGAATTTTAGAGTACACACGATCATCTTCTGAAATATGAATTATACTTGAAGATTTTGGGGAAAGCCTTACTTTCATGTTAATAAAAAGGAGATATGAATAAAATGCAAATTGTACATTTTAAAGCTAAAACATGAGACAACTTCAGAGAAATGCTGTGCTTGGAGCTAGTCATTTTAGGCTCTTCCTGAGACTGCCATGTAGGGGGCATGAGTTCAGTCTCCCTGGTGGTAAGGGCTACTAATGTGGAAAAACCTGACAGGCACCGAGGTAGGACATGGGAGTCACTGAAGGATTTAAAGTTGGGAAGTTCCATGGTGAAATATGAGTCTTACAAAGATTAGCCAGATTGGAGTCTGGAGGGTGAACTGCAGGAAAAAGATCAACAAGAAGGTTACAGTAATAACCCAGGTGGATAATGATATGACAAAAGGACCAAAGAAGAGAGAACAGATATAGGAAGTATTTAAGAGAAGGAACTAACAGGATGTGGAAGCAAAAGAAAAAAAGTTAATCGCATCTTCTACCTTCCTGGTTTGGGCAACTGGGTAAACAGTAATACTCTTAATTAAAATGGAAGGTACAGGAATGGCAATACATTTTGGACCTGAGGGAGATGGTGAGCTAATATTTAAAAATATAAAGTTAGGATATCTAACTTTCTAATACGCAGTAAGAAATAGAAATCTAATTCACAAGGAAAGCAATTTGGTCTAGAAATACATATTTGGAGTCACTAGCAAAATAGATGGTAGTTGAAGCCATAGTTGTGAATCCAAACAACCAGAAAAAGCCTGAAGACCAAAAAACGGACCAGAGCGCTGGGAACTAAATCCTGGGAGATAGCAATATTTAACAGATGTATGGGAAACAGGACTAGCACATGAAATTAAAGAGCAGGGTTCAGAAAAGTGGGAGTGCAGTGGAATTTCAAAGTTCAATGGTGACCTCAGGCAGAGTAATTTCAATGGAATAATGGGGGCAAAATTAGACCTGAAGGATCCTGACAAAGGACTAAATATCTAGAAAACCTGAAGAACTCTCAAAAACTCAAGAGTAAAAATACAAACAATCCAGTTAGAAAAGATATACAGATGGCAAATAAACATATGAAAACATGTTCAACATCATTAGCCAGTAGAGAAATGCAGAGTAAAATTCACGACGAGATAATACAACACAGTGACATCAAATCTTGGTAAGGATGTGGAAGAAAACTGTCACTCATTCACTGCTGGTGAGAATGTAAAATGGTACAGCCATTCTGGAAAATAGCTGGGTAGTTTCTTAAAAAATAAAATAAAATAAAAACACAACTAAACCTACAATCATCGTATGACCCAGCAACTCCACTCCTGGGCATTTATCCCAGAGGAGAAATGAAAATTTACACTTACACAAAACTAAAAACACCAGATGTCCTTCAATGGGTGAAGGACAACAACTGTCCTTCAGCAATAAAAAGGGACAAACTGCTGATACATACAACAACCTGGACCAATCTCTAGGGAATTATGCTAAGTGAAAAAAAAAAGCAATCCTCAAAAGGTAACATGTTACCACATTTATAACATTTTTTAAATGACAAAGTTATAGAAATGGATAACAGATTAATGGTTACCAGGAATCAAAGGTGGGGAGGAAAGGGAAGTAGGTGTCGCTATAAATGGGCAACAGGGATCAACACGGTCATGGGAGTGTTCTATGTCTTCACAATGTCAATGTCAGTATTCTGGTTGCAATATGAACTATAGTTTCAGAGGAAACAGATAAAGGGTTCAGAGGATCTCTCTGTATTATTTCTTACAAGCTGATATGGATCTACAACTATCTCAAAGTAAAGTTTAACTAAAAAAAATCACAAAAAGTCCTTTTGCCAGTAAAGAGGCACTGAAATCAAGTTTCAATGGACTAAACAACAGTGCTAACACTTGGCCTATTTTTACTTCTCACACAGCTATGCATCCCGTGGGCCAGAATTTTACAGACCACCTCTGTATTTGACTGTAAGCCCCTTCTCCCTAAAGACAGAGCAGCAATTCATTTTTGAATTCTCATTGCTCAGCAGTTTCTGTAGCATGTAAAGAGGTATCCCACAAATGTCTGGTAAGTGGTCTCACTATGATTTTCCCCCTAGCTATCACCATAGCTTGTAAAGGAGGAAGAGGAGAGAGCTCTGATGACTTGGCCTAGGGCTCCCTGCAACAGTAGACACAATGAACTGGCTCAAACGGCTTTGTCTTTGTCTTTGGGGCACAAAATACCCACAACACTCTGGTCTTCTTTGTTCCCAATTCCTACTTGGAAAGGGTATACCACTGAGATGTGACAACATACAATAAAAACTCTTAAGAGAATTAGGGGGAAAAACCAAACAAAAGGAAAATGAGATGGTAGGAATAAAAAGTTCTTGACCACCACCAAAAAAATCTCCAAAAACTCTTTAAATACATACACAGTTTTTCTTCAAATCTCAGTGGATCTCCTTATAAAAAGGGCAGTGATTTGAATACTTCAAAGATTAAAATCCCATTAAAGAAATATCTGAAAAATACTTAACAAAAAGTCAGACCTAAACATGAGTTTTCTTCTCAAAACAAAATCCTGAAGTGGAAACTATCAAGTCCATCCAGTCTAAGGATATGGGGCTCCATGCCTATCTACTCCTTTCAGTCACTAGAGAATGGAAAGTCTGAATGTCCTGACTCCTTTAGTCCCTTAGTGGTAGGCAGAAATACCAGGGAGTGTTGCTTACATAGCCATATGGAGAAAGTTGAGGGGAGCTCACCCCACTGTTTCTGTTGTTCTATCCATTCTACTCCTCCACACTCACCTCTTCATCTGGTAACTTCAAGTATACAAAACACTTAGATATTCATTTTGGTGTTTCAAAATTAAAAATAAAGTTGTGATTTCATATTGAATTTTAAAGTAGAACATTAAATAAATATAACAAGATTATAATCCTTTCAAAATACCAAGCATAGCCTTTCCTTCATCTTCTAATTCAAACCGAAGAGTCTGAAGTTCTTGTTCCATTTCTATCCGGAAGCCCTCCATTGACTCTCTGTGTGCATCTTTTAGTGACTGAAGCTCTGCAGAATGTTTTTGTTGTAAATGACTTTCAAGAGCCTAAAACAGGAGAAACATACTCAAATTATTCTGGAAGGAAAATGCAAACAAAATAAAAAATTACTAAAACTCAGTTATTCAAGAAAAACAAGGCATTTGTAATTCATTTTCAAGAAAATCAGATATAAGATAATGACCTTTAGAAAATAAATTAGTAGGGCCACTTCAGTAGAACAATCCTTATGAAATCAGTTTGATTCAATATAGTGTGTCTGAACTGGGATATGGGTAGGCCCTTTACCCAAGGTCGTTTTCATTGTCTGAAGTTGCCAAAGGGGTAAGCCACCTAAATTAACACATAATTTCTCTGTGTGCACAAACTTAGGAAAGGGAGAAGAGGAGAGGGGCATTAACAAGCAAAGATCTTCCGATCCGAAAGAGATGACGAAGGCTTTTACAACTGCAACCTTATCAAATATTTTGTAGCAACCTTCTATAGGCATTTGCAAATAGAAGCAAAGGTATGAGAGTAGGTAACTGGAAAAGTAAACAAACCTCTCCTGTGATTAGTTCTACAAGACTGATCACAGAAAACTGACCACATATCGCTGAGACGAAGAGAACATACGCGGCCATGGGAAAAACAGAGCTCAGGGCACTTCAAGTTTAGAGACTGAACTGTGCCAGAAAGGGTTTTTCTTAGCATACTCTGCAACATGACGGGTTTCTGAGAAAGATACCATGTTGTAATTAGGGTTTACTTAACTATTACTCTAAAATACTGTTTTCATAAATTAATATTTGGCTACTAATGCTATTTCATAAAGTGTTTCATTTCTGAAAAATAAAGCACAGGTTTCTTTAAATATAGCAATATAAAGGACTTTTAGTTTAGACGTTCGTTACATAGGTAGCTTGGCTACCTAATGACAACAATAAAATTGCAGGTTCTGATTTCTTTTGAAACAGGATTTATGTCTCAAGGAGACGGAATGTGTAAAATTAAAGTACTGACAGAAGAGCTTATGTGTTCTAGTTCACAAGTGATATCAGTGAATAGGTTATTCACCAGTGAGGCCTCATAGTGTGTTTATGGGCTGTACTGAAGTACAGCTGACATACAATATTAGGTTCAGGTATACAACATAGTGATTCAACACTGATGAACACTAGGAAATAATCACCATGGTTAAGTCTAGTTGCCAGCCTTCACCATACAAAGTTATTATATTATTGGATACATCCCCATATCTTGTGTTACAACTAGAAGTTTGTACCACTTAGGCCTTGTCACCTATTTTGCCCTTCTCCCCTCCTCCTCCCCTCTGGCAACCACCAGTTTATTCTCTGTATTTATGTCTGTTTAGGTTTTGTTTGTTCATTTGTTTTGCTTTTAAAAATTTCTACATTTAAGTGAAATCATGCAGTATTTGCCTTTCTTTACCTTTTCACTTAATAGCCCCTAGGTCCATCCAACTTCTCACAAATGGTAGATTTCACTTCTTTTTAATGGCTGAGTAATATCCCATTACTCACATGCCACATCTTCATTATCCATTTATCTATCGATAGACACTTAGGCTGCTTCCATATCTTGGCTATTTTAAATAATGCTGCTATAAACATAGGGCTCCATGTATCCCTTTGAATTAGTTTTTGTATTCTTTGGGTAAATACCCAATAGTGCAACTGCTGAATTGTAGAGTATTTCTATTTTTAACTTTTTGAGGAAACTCCATACTGTTTTCCATAGTGGTTATACCAGTTTACATTCCTACCACTGGTGCAAGAGGCCTCTTTTTTCTCCACATCCTTGCCAACACCTACTGTTTCCTATGTTGCTGATTTTAGCCATTCTGATAGGTGTGAGGTGATAGCTCATTCTGGTTTTGGTTTACATTTCCTTAATGGTAAGTGATGTTGAACACCTTCCCATGGATATGTTGGGCATCTGTGTGTCATCTCTGGAGAAATGTCTGTGCATGTTTCTTGACCATTTTTAATCGGATTGTTTTTTAGGTGTTGATTTATATAATTTCTGTATATATTTTGAATATTAACATTTTATCAGATGTCATTTGCAGATATCTTCTCCTATTCACTGTTTCCTTCATTGTGCAGAAGCTTCCTTTTTTGATGTAGTCTCAAGAGTTTATTTTTGCTTTTGTATCCCTTGCCTCAAGGAACATATCTAGAAAAAAAGTTGCTATGGCCAATGTCACAGAAATTACTGGTTGTGCTCTCTTTTAGGATTTTTATGGTTTCAGGTTTCACATTTAGGTCTTTAATTCACTTTGAATTTATTTTTGTATAGTGTAAGGAAGTGGTTCAGTTTTCCCAACATTTGCTGCAGAGACATTTTCCCATTGGATATTCCTTCCTGCTTTCTCAAAGATTAATTGACCATATAATTGTGGATTTATTTCTGGATTTTCTATTCTGTTCCGTTCATCTGTGTATCTTTTTTGTGCCAGTAGTGAAATGTTCTGATCACTACAGCTTTGTAATATAACTTGAAGTCTGGAATTGTGATGCCTCCCGTTTTGCTTTTCTTTTTCAAGATTGCTTTGGCTATTCAGGGTCTTTTGTGGTTCCATACAAATATCAGGACTGTTTATTCTAGCTCTGTGAAAAATGCTGTTGGTATTTTGTTTTGGTTTTTTTGTTTGTTTTTTAGATTTTTATTTATTTGACAGAGAGATCACAAGTAGGCAGAGAGGCAGGCAAAGAGAGGGGGAAGCAGGCTCCCTGCCAAGCAGAGAGCCCGATGTGGGGCTTGATCCCAGGACCCTGAGATCGTGACCTGAGCTGAAGGCAGAGGCTTTAACCCACTGAGCCACCCAGGTGCCCCTTCTGTTGGTATTTTGATAGGGATTTTATGAAATGTGTAGTTTGCTTTGGGCAGTATATTTTAACAACATTTGTTCTTCCAACCCATGAACATGGAATGTTTTTCCATTTCTTTGTGTAATCTTCAATATTTTTCATCTGTGTTTCAATGATGAAAGGTGAAAGACCTCTTTGGTTCAGTTTATTCCTAGGCATCTTATTTTTGGTGCAATTATAAATGGGATTGTTTTCTTAATTTCACTTTCTACTATTTTATTATAAGTGTAGAGAAATGCAACGGATTTCTGCAAATTTTGTATCTTGGGACTTCACTGAATTCATTTATCAGTTCTAGCAATTTTTCGGTGAAGTCATTCAGGTTTTCTCCATACAGTGTCATATATATCGTATCATATCATCTGCAAATAGTGAAAGTTTTACTTCTTCCTTCCCAATTTGGATGCCTTTTATTTCTTTTTGTTGTCTGACTACTCTGGCTAGGACTTCCAGGACTATGCTGAATAAAAGTGGTGAGAGCGGACATCCTTGTCTTATTTATGACCTTAGGGGAAAGGCTCTGTTTTTCCCCATTTTGGATGATGTTAGCTGTGGGTTTTTCCATATATAGCCTTTATTATGTTGAGGTAGGTTTCCTCTAACTAATTCTGTTGAAGGTTTTTATTGTGAATCAGTGTTGTACTTTGGCAAATGCTTTTCCTCTATCTACTGAAATGATCATATGGTTCTTTTTTTTTCTCTTATTGATGAATTTTCTGTATAAAGTATCATGTCATGTGCAAATTGTGATAGTTTTACTTTTTCTTTATCAATTTGGATGCCATTTATTTCTTTTCCTTGTCCAACTGCTGTGGGTAGGACTTCCAATACTATATTGAATGAAAGTGGCAAGAGCAGGCTTCCTTATTTTGTTCTTGGTCTTAAAGGAAAAGCATTCAGCTTTTCATTGTTAAGTATGAGATTAGCTGCAGGTTTGTTACATATGGCCTTTATTACATTGAGGCATATTCCATCTGTACTAACTTTATTGAGTTTTTATCATAAATGAATGTTTAATTTTGTCAAATGCTTTTCCTGCATCTATTGAGATGATCATATGATCTTTATCCTCCATTTATTAATGTAGTAATTACACTGATTTGCAGATATTGAACCATCCTTGTATCCTTGGAATAAAACCCATGTGATCATGGTGTACAGATTTTTTTCAATGTATTGTTGAATTTAGTTTGCTAATACTTTGTTAACAGCTTTTGTATCTATACTCATCAGGGATAATGGAAATAAGGCCTAATTTTTGGCCAAAGAAACTTCCTTAATTTTCTGGACAAGATGAAAGGACTACAACTTCTGTATAAGTAAGTTAATGGTTTTTAAAGGAATATGACTTTTTTTGTTTCAACAATTTCTTTATAGCCTACCAGTTCTTAAAATAGTTCCACACCCAAACAAAGGATTAAAGGCAACTATATCAGTAATGACTATATATGGTGAAAATCATTGTTAGTAAAACTTCATTTTTCTATCAAATATTTACCTTAATTATCATAGGTCCTTAGAAGAAACTAAAAATATGGTGTAAAGAAATAAACTGAACCAAAATTAATTACACTAAGACTATGTCAAACTAGTGTTTTCACAAGAAGGAAATAATGGATATGGAGAGATTCTGGCATACAATTTGATTAACTCAATAATGTATCTATTTGATTTAAATCTCTTCTACATGATCTGTCCGTATCACTACTTTTCACATAGCCTTTGGGGCTGTATATAGGGAAAGGTACCATTTAAAAATATCTCCAAATTTCATTTCATTGTGAATTTTGTATATAAGGGGAAAGAAGTTTAAGAAAAAAAATGTAGGATATAAAAATATAAATCCCTTGGATATATACGTGTCTTTTTGTAGATTCAGCCTGAAAGAGGAAAATTAAAAATTTGATGGAAGACTATCATAAAAGTTCAAAATTATACTAAGTGATTACTGTGGTTACAGCTCAGTAGGATCATGCTAAATTTATTTAACCATTGTTAACTATATGACAAAGCAGATGGTGTATTAGTCTCATCACGAACTCAGCATTATGTTGGAAAACAAATAAAATGTTGGCCTTATTTTAACTGTGTGACTGGTATGTATGTTTAATCATTCTGACCCCCACAAGAAGTCAGATTCTAGAAAACAAAATGAAATAAAGCAAGATATAATTTGGAGGCAAAAAATGATTTCTTAAGAATTTAAAGGCTAATAATTATTAGGCTGTTGGATTACCTTTGATCATATATCACACTAAACTTACTCTTTGTTCCTTTTCTTTTTCTTCTTCCATAGTCTGAAATGCAAGGACATGTGCTTCTTTTAAAGATTTGTGTCTCTGTTGATGTTGTTCCTCTAATTCTTCAAGCTCTTGTGTAAGTCGCTGTCGTTCTTGTGTAAACTGGGCTTGCAGTTGCTGCAAAGAAGTCTGAGACTGGGAAAGCTGCATCTCCAGATTCTGTTTCAGCAAGGAAATCTATGCCACAGAACGGCACACAATGAAGAATAAGTATAAGGCATATTTCACAAATTGCCAATCAAAGGGAAAAAAGCATGTCTACAATATTAACTACAGTAAAATAATTGCCTTAACTAAGTATCCACTTAAAGTGTTTTAAATATATCATAGATATTTAATATTTAGGTAACACCACTTTTAACTCTTTTTAAATAATTATCCTAAAAAATAGACTGTTTTAGTGGTATTTAATATTTAGGTAACACCACTTTTAACTCTTTTTAAATAATTATCCTAAAAAATAGACTGTTTTAGTGGTATTAAAGTTTGTGGACTCTCTAAAGAACACTGTAGCCCATGTTTAGGAATACACCTATTTGTTACAATGAATACCTACCTACGTTACATTGTGATAAAAATTTATAATATGAAATAAAAACAGGACAACTAATGTTAATGTATTTATTAGGTTATGGTCACCTCAAGGAGATAGTATAAAAAGATAAACTGCTTATTTGTGAGGTGGTAAAGTTGAGTAGTTAAGAATGTGGGCTCTGAGTTAAAATCTGCCACTTGCTCTATTAATACTTCACTAGGCTGTATAAGTTGAAGAGTGTTACTACACACAGTTCATGTAGAACAGCCCCTGACATGTAGTAAGTGCTCAATAAATATTAACTAAGATCATATGAGAATTTAAAAATTACTCTATAACAGATTTATCCATTTATAACAGAATCCTCATGTAAATAAAAAGGATTTTCACTTTTGAATTTTGATTTAATTCAAAGGATTTGCAAATCTTCAAGCTTTTTTAAAAACCACAAACATCCCCAAATCCTCCATATATATCCTCACAATGACAGGTACTTTTCTTTAACTATGGAAAACTAATCTGTTACTCATTTTATACACAGACATCACCATTAACACAAAACACTTGTATATGTGTATATATATATATATATATATGTTCACATATACATTTGATATAACCATTTAATTTTATCTATTTCTCTTCTCACAAGCAGCAAACTGTAACTTGGAACTAGATTACTCAATCGCATTCTAATAGAAGTCTGAAGCTAAGAACATAGAAGAAGCAGATAAAAGTTGTCAAATGTGTTCTAGTAAGTAATTTAAGATATGTGTTTATATACAAGTGAAACAGTTTCCAGGGCCAAGAAGGCTAAGAGAGAGAGGATACTATAAAGTGAGTATTTGTAAATGGAAAAAGATTTTCTTTTGATTAATGGAAGGCAGATATAGGATGCCTCAGATGTTTCACAAAGGAGAAGGGGTCTGGGTAAGAAAAAGGATGGAGAATCACCAGAGAATGCAAAAAATAAGAAGGAAAACTAAGGACAATGTTACAGCAACAGTTAAGGCCATACTTGTAGAGTAAGAAGACTAGGACAAATTATACTATGTTACTTCTTACCTTTTTTGCAAAGAAAATCAGAATGAAATGAGTACTAAGAACAACCCAGAAAGAAAAAGCAAATCATAAAAGGGTAAAAAGGCAACAAAAATGTGTGTCTGTGAATACTAATGTGTAATTGGTAGTCATTTTCTTCCCAGCTAGCTGGTTCTTGAAATAGAAAAGGCACCTGCCTACCTGCTCTCTTCCCAAGTTCAACCCTTGTTGCAGACCCAGCATGGGGACCCATGTGACTGCCTTGTCAGTGCTGACAACTTGTTAAAAACATATATGGGAACATTAGAAGACTATGTTACATGTAGAATAATGATTGATATTGTCAAAGCTATTAATTAGCCTCTGGCTAAGTAGGGGCTAAAAGCCAGCCAGTGAACAAACTGCTCACAAAGCTGTCTACCCTGGAATGCATCTGCATTGACTCAAAGAAAAGGGGCATGTTTTTCCAATTTGCACACAGCGCCACATGCACTAGTAGTAGCCCTGGGTCCAGTACCCCAGTTAAGTGTGCACTGAGGAATAAGCCAATCAGTTCATAGCAGTGTATCTTATTTTCTGCAATACCCACTTCAAAAATTCACTGCATTTGTGGAATTTGAGAAAAGGCAGAAGATCATAGGGGAAGAGAGAAAAACTGAAACAAGAAGAAACCAGAGAGGGAGACAAACCAGAGGAGACTCTTAATCTCAGGAAACAAAGTGAGGGTTGCTGGAGTGGAGAGGGGTGGGAGGGATGGGGTGGCTGGGGGATGGGCCTCAGGGAGGGCATGTGCTGTGATGAGCACTGTGAATTGTGTAAGACTGATGAAGCACAGACCTGTACCCCTGAAACAAATACCATATGTTAACAATAACGATAATTAAAAAAGAGCTCTTATATGTTAATCTGACTACAAGTGACTCACACTTTTAACTATTTAATGATGAAATTTATGAAGAAATACAACATTTAAAATGAAGTACCACAGCAGTATAGCTACATATTTAAAATCTAAGCACACTTTCAAACTTCTTCAGCTTAAATAAAATACACTTAAATATTTTACTTAAGATTATACACATAATATACTTTACCGTGAAAGAATTTCAAAGTATTATTTTTCTTTTTAGGATATAAGATTAAACTTTGTAACTATGCTGGATAAAATACACGCAAAAAGACATTATCATGCAAGGTAGTGCTCAAATATACTTAGTTTAGATATTCTGTATTCTTAACTTTGAAAACACACCAAAATAATTTTAAGGCTATCTAAAATCTCTGGATTCATGCTCAAGACCATAACATGAATTATATGCAGAAAGCCATTATCATGCAATGCAGCATCAAAACTTACTTTGTTCATTTTATAAATAAATTAGTAGCATTGCATTAAATTGTCACCCTTTATTCAACATCAAAATTAATGGCACTTTAAAACACAGAAATAATGTGCAAAGCAATGTAAAATGAACTGTTTTATAGCTATAATTTAAGTCGCTGAGTTTAGTATACTTTATGGAAATATGTATTAATATAAAACTTCATTAATTCAAAATAAAAGAGAACAAAGATAGACTTTGTGTCAAATAGTTTGGGCAATCTTGGTCAGTATTACAAAATTATAAAAAGGCATTTGTTGAATAAATGAATGAAAATGGTTGTTCAAATTATATGTTCAAAGTACGTAGTATAGGTATTAGTTTCTATATATTTTTCTAATTTTAAATTTTAATGCTTTTTATTTTGTTGGTTTAAAATAAACCAGAAGAATCCTTATTTCTAAAAAGAATTTTAGTCATTTAAAAAATTCTTACCGAGGTGTTTGATATGAATTTTATAATGTATTCTACTGATCAACAGGTATGAGATACTTTGTCAACAATTTTAAAGGCCAATACTAATTGCCACTCTCTGATCTCTACCACTTAAAACACTGATATCTTTTTGAAAATCAAGTGTAAAATTTCAAAAAGATGAAAATTAAAAGCATATGGATACATTTTTCTGGAGAAAGGAAAGCTTTACTTATTTCCTCGAGGCAGTCTCACGAGGATTCTGTCCCTTCACAGTGGTACATGAAAAAACACCCTCAAAATAGAAAATAATTAAAATCTGAGGTACTGGATCTGATAGGATATCAACATGTGACATGGAATTATGTTAAACCAAAATATTTATCAATTTTGATAAGAAAGGTCAATGCAAATTCTTAGAAAGTCTAAACCATATGCTATTCAGCTCAATACTTTCAAATATATAAGACAACATTAAAAACTGCTAACAGAGGCTTGAAGGACAATAAGAATAATTTATTACTATGTCAACAAATTACAAAAATGTTCATGTAAAATGTTTGAAGGTCCCTAAATATTTTAATTCCTTTTTCCCCTTTTAAACCACTAATTTGTTTTTTTTTTTTTTTTAAATTTGCTATTTTTAAAGAGTCTAGCTAAGTAAATAAATTTAAGCTTAGGAAAATTATGACCATTTGAGAAAATTCTTAATTGTTCATAATTTCTTGGTATTTTTCTAAGAAAACCTATAAACTGAATTTATCAATTAAGAACCACAACAATGCCTACTTAATGTCCTTAAACTATTTCTGTAATATGTTCCCAATAACCATTTCATTCTTTGTTGGAAAAAATTAGAAAGTTTTTATGAAGGACAAAGGTATCCATAACCACCTTTTTTCTTTTTTTTTTTTTTTTTTAGAACAAGACTATATAGCAGAAAACTTGCATGGAAGGCTGGGAAAGAATGTGTGGAGGGGGTGGGGAGATGCTCACCCTGTTTAACAACACTGACAAGGCAGTATTTTGTTTGGATCATGACAGAATAGAAGAATTGATTCTCAATAACTATAATGTTACAAAAGTAAATTAATTAATGGAGATTTCGTTGTATCACCAACCCCTTTTTACTTTTGTAGGAGATGAATCAAGTCATTTTCATTCTAGTTACTAACAGATTTAACTTCAATTTAAGGTTGTTTTTTCATTTATAACTATTTAAGAAAATGTAACTGTGTTGTCACAAGTATTCTGAAGTACAATTAATTCTGATAATAATTTTACTTGAGTTCTTACTCCTACTCCAATTTGTACGTATGGTTTATATATAGTGGTTCTGGTTTAATATAGTGATCATGCCCAAATTCTTATGTTATATGTGAATTTTTTTAATATGTGAATTTCTAAATGTAGCCTTATTTCACCAACATTGAGAGAAATATCTTTGTTGCTTATTTTAAATTTATTTTTAAATGGTGTTAAATGTATTCATGTATTTATTTTTTAAAGATTTTATTTTTAAGTAATCTCTCCGCCCAATGTGGGGTTTGAAATCAACACCTCAAAATCAAGAGTTCCATGCCCCACTGACTGAGCCAGGCAGGTGCCCCTTTGTTTATGTAATTCTAATTATTTTTTACATAGAAAACAAGGTTTAATATTAAAAGTAGATAAAATGTTCTTTTCCTGCATAGAATTTAGAAAGGTATGAGGAAATAGTTTCACTCCAGAAGTATCAAAATGTCACAGAACATATGCCAGCTTAAGCTTTGATTCCCCTAAGAAGGAGTTGGCAAACTGTAATCTGTTTTTGTTTTTTTTAAAGATTTTATTTATTTATTTGATACACAGAGAGAGAGAGATCACAAGTAGAAAGACAGGCAGGCAGAGAGAGGGGGAGGAAGCAGGCTCCCCACTGAGCAGAGAGCCCAATGCGGGGCTCGATCCCAGGACCCTGAGATCATGACCTGAGCCGAAGGCAGAGGCTTTAACCTACTGAGCCACCCAGGTGCCCCTGTAATCTGTTTTTGTAAATTAAGTTCTACTGGAACATGGCCATCCAGATTCACTCGCATATTGTCTATGGCCACTTTCATCCTACAACAGCAGAGTCCAGCAGCTGCCATAGAAACTGCATGGCCCACAAGGCCAAAAGCATGTACCATCTGGCCCTTTACAGAAAATGTTTGCGGACCTCTGCCCTCAGATATCAAGAAAATATTCAAGGATGTTCAGTTCTGTTATTTTTAAGGACAACGTTGAGTATGGTAAAAATAAATCTCATTTTTTTCTCTTCATATTACATATGAAAAATTTTAAATGAGTGTTTACATTGGACTATTACTTTGAAGCTTAACTTCTACATATTTAAGAACAATAGCTTTGCCAATTCTTAGAAAAGGGATTTACTTTCATTTCACTTAAATCTTTTCATAATTACAACATCAAAATGTAAATTATGTTCTGAATCTCATGAACCTTCACAATTATCTAACACTTGTTTGATACTACTTTCTCAAAAAATAGTTTAACATATGAAAAGCAAATTTAATTTATTTGCATTGTTACAATGGTCAACTAACAGTTCTCAAAAAATATTTTTCAAAGAGAACATTTAAATAATGAATTTCATGTTTGAGAGGTAAAATCTTGCTTGGCTTTATAATACAATCTTGCTTGGCTTTATAATAAAAATATGCTCATTAATACAATGTGGTAGATGTATGCGCATACACAAACGAATGGCTAAAAGCTTCTGTCACCCATATACAAAACATAACTTAGTGAATGCAGAAGTGTATTTTTATATCATTTATATGATATATAATTTATATATATCATTTTTATATGATTTTTATATCATAAAGCTTTAAAGCAGTGATATTTATGCAAAATCAAAAGTGCAACATGCCCTAGTGTACAAATTGTAAGTGCCGCTCACTTACATTGTTGATAGATTTATGCAATGCTTCACCCAGAGAGTGCCGCTAGGAAGAAAAAAAATCAAAGGAATAAAGGGAAACATTCAGAAATCAGCTAAGTGAAAGAAAAAGGGATATAAAAGGGAGAGTAAAACACAGGACATTATTTATAATATGCTCAAGAAAAAAATAAAAACAGTTCTGAGAAAGGAATTAGACAAAAAAAATTTAAGACACAAAATCTAAATTATCTGTAGTCCTTAAAACAGTAGCTGACGTTTGTGGAATGGCAGACTTACCTATGCAAAATACTGAAGACGAGTACATATAAATCAGAGTTCAGTTGAAAAGATAATGGTTATTGAAGGACCTAGAAGAAATATTACCATTCTAAGTTCCTCCAAATCTAAAATGTAATGCTTCAAAGCATTATGCTCAGTACTGTATAGTATGCTCATGATAGATTTCTCAAGAGAAATGAGCACATTAAGAGATGAGAACTGAAACACTGACTTGATTGTCTACATAATTTAGAGGCCCAAAATAAATGAGTTAATCATTAAAAATGTGAACATTTAATAATACTCTGATTTTATACTTGGGGGAAAGAAAGAAGAGATAACTTTATATCTTTTCAATCCTATTTTCCTATATGTTTGGGCATATTTTCCTATATGTTCCTAATTTGCCTATATGTTTGGCAAAATTATTTATGTTCTGGGTTTATTTTTCAGAAGTTCATTGCAATTTTGAGGGATAAAAAACTGGAAAAACCTACACCCTCTCTTTCCCCTAATATGGGGGGAAATGTGATTTCACTTTTATTGCCTCATTTATTTTTTGCTTTCCAAAAATACAAAATAGTATTTTAAAGTTATATTAGTAATTTAAGTAGAAAAGTACCTATGAAATAGTTTTTGCCTTGGACATTAATCAAATTTCAGACAGAAAATAATCCTTTTTTTCATAATGTGATTATTCCTTGGTGTGTCATAAACTAAAACTTGTTATCTGGTAAATAATTTTTATTAATAATTTAGACTAATATAAGATATAATTTAGGATACAGGATACTAGAGTTATAAAAACAAGTTGAGAAAAAAAGATTAATTTCTATCCGGTTATTCTATAAGTGCTCAATTTAAAGTTTCTCATATATGATACATAAAATTATATATATAACGCCTAATAGACATTTTGTGTATATACATACACACTTTCTTTTCTATATATTAGTTGTATTAATTTTATTTACTTTCTCTTTATGCTTGCTCACACTCCATAGTCTTTATATACTAATAAAACACTTCTCCAGACTTTGCAAAATTTATGAGAAGCTGAGGGATTTTTAGTTGTGTTTTTTGGTTTTTGTTTTACCTTTGTATTTCTCAGACCTGATGTCCCTATATTAGAAGTTAATTTAAAATGTATGGCATTTACTTATAAGTAGATTTTATTTTTCACTCTCTAAGTAAGGTATAATCAGACAAAAATATGTATGTTACTTAGGATTCCTGAACTAACTGACAAAACTAGGCTAATGTGACAGATCAGAAAGTGACATGCCAGGTCTTCCCTTAGGAATTCTGGATTTTAGATTTAATACAACAGAAATATATTAGAACACTTGGAATTTAAACTCGCAGAGGCACTGCCTCTGTCAACACACTATTATAAGCCATGGAAATAGCTCAACAAAAAGGCATGGTCCTTGAGCTGTGACCTGGGGTGACTCACATCACAGTCCTGGCTGTGGCAGTGGGGAAATGCATTAGTGCTATGGGGTCATGAAGTAAGATTTTTTTCATTTAGAAAAATATTGGAGTACTGTTAAATTCCAGGAAATATCTTAAGTACACACAGAGTGATATAGAGTTGAATAAGGCAACAGAACAAATATACAAAAAAAATTAAAAAAATAGTTGATGATAAAAACTATGATAAAAAAATGACTGCTGTGACAGAAAAATGATTAGCAGTTATACTGGGTTAATCATAAGAAAACATCTGTTGAAAGAAGTGACATTTCAACTTGGAATCAATGAAAAAGCCAGCCATGAAATGTGATGATCCTGGGGAAAGTGGAACTGGGCAAATGGATTCACAAAGACCCTGAGGTGGAAGTGAGCTGGGAGTGAATGGATGTACATGTGTATGTGTGTTGGGGGGGGAGGTCTGTGAGCATGACATGAGACGGGTGATTTTTGCAGGGGCCAGATAGCTTATGCTCTTGTAAGTCCATGAAAACACCCTTAATTCAATGAAGTGCTTTGAGAGCATTTTGGGGGAATGGCAAGATTTGATTACCTCATAAAAGATTACTTTAATGCTATGAAGAAAAGTGAAATTGGGGAGACTGGATTGGAGGCTATTACAATGGTGCCTTGGCCTAGTGTCTACTAGGGGCGATGGAAGCAGACGGAGCTGAGGTGTTCTGGAGGTGGAATAAACAGGATTGACAGATTACATGAGAGAGAAAGGAAAGAAAGAAATGAAGGATGACTCTTCAGTTTTTCTGAGCAAAACAAGCAGTGCCAAGAAGTGAAGATGATGGGTTGGGGGGGATGGTGACTGGGAATCAGTATTTGAGTCAGACATGCAAAATTTGAGATGCCTATTAGCCAACCATGTGATTCTGAGTTCAGGTGAAGATCTCAAGGCTAGAGATTTAACTTTGGAAGTCACTAACACATAGATGATATGTATGCCACAACTCTAGATGGGATCCCCAAAGTTGAAAGAATACTGGATGAATTAAAAATCTGTATGCAAAAATATTATCTGGCAAGCATTCTATATAAGAAGATCCATGTTAATAAAAACTGATGCCCTGTATAATAGTCAATTTGTTTTAAAACATGTCAAGCTTGTCAGTTTTTGAGATGAGTGAAAAGGGCCTCAGCACATCCTCTTCAATTGCTAGCACCCAGATACTTCAACACAGAAAGCTTACTGAATGTGTTTCAGGATTTCTTTTCTTGAAGGATGAATATAGTCAGATCTTCACATAAGTGAGAAAGCTAACTAAAAACGTTGCTGCACTTAATTAGAAATTTAGAGCTTTGTTTGCAAGAAACTATGCCCTCAGGAGTCATCTCACTGTTCCAAATCTGAGTTTATTCATTTAGAAAATAGCACAAGGTTTACATGTTTGCAATTTGTAAACATATCAACATGTACATACTGAAATCCACTGAATTACCAGCTTTTGGAGGACAAAGACTATGTCTTATTCAGAGTTTGTATCCAAAGTGCCTAATGGTATGTGGCAAAAAGTAAATAGGTCAATAAGTGCTTATTTCAAGACTAAATGAATGATATGGACTTTTATTTTTTGCTACTTCCCTACCTTACTTTTCTTCTTCCCCACAATAGCAGAAGCAGTAAAGAGAAAATTTCAGTTAAAAAGAAAAAGAGTTATTTGGAAAAAATATATACATTGTTATCATGCAGAAACCTTGTAGACAAGGCCAACAGATTCTAATATTTAGAAATGTATCCTCAGAAAAATGAACTAATGAGTATACCAAATATACTAAATATTTGTTCAGAAAATATTAATCCAAAGAAAGATTGCCAAGAAGGAAAAATATTCATTGAATGGCACCTAACTTGTCCCACTATAGTCTATTCTACATACTATAGCCAGAGTTTTGAAATTATAACATTTGAATATTTCACAGTCCTGATTAAAATCTTTCAACACCTCCTCATTGCTCTTTAGATCAAGTCCCAATAAAACCCCGAGTGATCCAACCTGCCCACTTCCCCCACCTCGGGGCCCTCTACCCTCCAAGCAAAGGTATTTGGGGGCTGCCAGAAGGCCCTGCACATATGTCCCCTTCTGCTCAGAATGCTGTCTCCTTCTCCTCTTGGCCTGACTCCTGCTTCTCTTTTAGGTCTTAGGTAAAGGAGCCCACAGTCAAAGAAACCTTCCCCAAGTTCCCAGACTATGGTAGGTCCCCAGGGTACACATGCTGTGCACCACAGTTATAATGAGTTAATACATCAAACTGTTATTTCTATTTGCCTTCCTTTCTAGATTATAAGCAATGGGAAGGCAGAGATCATTATGGCTCCATTATGGGTCTAGCACACTACATGGCATATCAGAAGCACTAAATTTTTGACAAATGTCAAAATGCCATCAAATGTCAACAGAATAAAATTCTCATTACTAAAACAAGAAATATCATTTATCAAATTTTTAATTTCCTTGAAATAATATATATACTGACCTTATACTGCAACTCAAGTAAAATATGTTAAAGCTTAATGTTCTAAAATTCAATATTTAATATATAATATGGTAATTTCTTAAATTAGGTAGTCTTTTTAAATATTAATTTCAAAGTTTACTAATATCTACAGAAAAGCAACCAACAAATCTAAGTTTTAGAAACAAAAATCACAACTTTAATAATCCTCCTAAAGCAAATAAAATGAAAAATTCATGAATAATTGTTCAATATTTAAACTAAAGTAGTAATAACAGGCATATAATAAATGAAATTAAGGTGAAGACAAACCAATATGTTAGATAATTTTTAACGCTTTTCTCAGAGATTATCTTAAATAACTTTATAATCATATGCCCAGTGAACCTTTTCAGATCCCCAATGCTTTTTTTTTAGTATTTTTGAATTCCTAATTTTATTTGAAATTACTAGTATTTTTGAATTCCTAATTTTATTTGAAATCCTAATTTTATTTGAAATTAGGAATACGCTAAATTGATTTGTTACTGCAATGCTATCCAAACGTTTCTAGGCATTTTTCAGGTGTGTTCTGGCTCCTACTACTTCTGAAGGCACACACTGTTCTGCATTTCACCACAGGTCTTACTACAGTATTTTGCAGAACAGATATATACTTAGTACACATTAATAATTCCCTAGTACTTTAAGCATCTCTTTTTTATTTTTTTTTTTAATTTATTTGACAGAGAGAGAGAGAGATCACAAGCAGGCAGAGAGGCAGGCAGAGAGAGAGGAGGAAGCAGGCTCCCCGATGAGCAGAGAGCCCGATGCGGGGCTCGATCGCAGGACCCTGAGATCATGACCCGAGCTGAAGACAGAGGCTCAACCCACTGAGCCACCCAGGCGCCCCTAAGCATCTCTTTTTAAAGCCGGTGTAGATATCATTGTTCTATCTCTTCACTCTTTTCTCCTAAAAGTACCAATTTAAGAACTGGATAAACTTATTCTAAAAAGGGAAGAGAAAAATTAAACATTTTTAGATTTGCAAATTAACTTAGAAAACAATTTAGTACTGTTAATCTTGGGAAAAAATCTCAAGAGGAAGAACTATCAGACTATTAAGTCTGATAAAAGAGGATATAATACAGTTAAAATAATATCATTCATTTTTTTACTAAAGAGAATTTACAAACAAGTTTCCATATTTGCTGAGGAAAATACTGCATATTAACTTTGAATCCAGGTACTGAAGTATGAAGCCTAGTGGATGTTGGCTGGTTTTTGATAGACTTTAATTCCACTCCATGTTTTCTCGGGTCCTACTTGCTATTCCCACTCTCTGTTCTAGCTGCTTTCTCTCTTTGTCCATATGTTATCTCTCCCTCACTCTTTCTGCTGTCATCTTTAACTTCCCCTTTCCTTACTCCAGACATCTATTTTCCCAGGGCCGAGGCTGGATCTCTGATGTTTTCCCTATATAGCTTCCTGCTCTCCTAATTTCTACAGAGATGATTCAGAAGCTGCAGGGTCAGCTTCATTGATCTCCAGTCACTGCTCAGGGCTCTGTCAAGGCCTTTGAGTTAGCTGGGAAGAGCTGATTATTTCAGCTCCCTTTCTAATCACTTTAGCTCCAAATCCATCTCTTCTTCCATTAAAAGTAATGTATTATTGTTATTCTTTTAAAACAAACATAAAAACTGATGTAAATATCATCTTTTTTCAGCAGGCAGAAATGCAATTTCTAAAGAGAATTTCTTCCTTCCTAACATCAAACTTAAGAGTTAAGAGATGGATGTAGCAGAATGAGCATTGAGTCAAATTTACTCCAAATTTTTGTGATCTAAACAGCATAGGCCAGCACTACTGAATAGAATTGTAATTGAGGGGCGCCTGGGTGGCTCAGTCATTAAGCGTCTGCCTTCGGCCCAGGTCAGATCCCAGGGGCCTGGGATCGAGCCCTGCATCGGGCTTCTTGCTCGGCGGGACGCCTGCTTCTCCCGCTACCATTCCCTCTGCTTGTGTTCCCTCTCTAGTTGTGTTTCTCTCTGTCAAATAAATAAAATCTTTAAAAAAAAATTAAAAAAAAAAAAAAAGAATTGTAATTGAGAGCCACATGTGTGACCTAAAAAGTTTTTAGTAGCTGTATTTTTTTTTTAATTTTTTAATTAACATATATTATTTGCCCCAGGGTACAGGTCTGTGAATCATCAGGCTTACACATTTCACAGCACTCACCAGAGCACATACCCTCCCCAATGTCCTATTTTTTTTAAAAGTAGAATTATTTTTAGTCGTATATTTAATCCAATATATCCAAAACATTATCATCTCAACATGTAATTATAGCTTATAAAAATATTGGTGAGACATTCCATCTACTTTTTGTACTAAGTATTTGAAACCCAGCATACATTTTACAGTGACATCTCAATTTGGATGAATCTCATTTCAAGTGCTCAATAGTCGTATGTAGCTTGTAGCTACCTTCTTGGACAGCACTGGTCTAGAAATCAGAACATGGTCTGCAACAGCCTGAAGAGGCTGGTTTCTCAGTTGCTCTTGATCAACAGCACTTATTGTAATGCTCTATTTCTTACTCATGTCATTGTCCTTTCCAACTGAGTGTGAAAAATTCTAAAATTTCCTGTGATGTAGAATCAATATGTCTAAAACCACCATCTCACCACCCCACTTCTCCCCAGTTAAGTAGTTCATGACCTCTCTGTTTCAGAAAATGTTCTTCTTTTGATTATCCTGGCTTTAAATCCTGAGTTAACCTTCACATGTCTTTCTCCTTTAGCAAAGTATTCCATCAAATTTCATCATTTGTTCCTTTATAGTTTCTCTTGTGTTCTCAGTGAAGTAAACTTAATTCAGGTCCTAAGTGGGTAGAATTATTTGTACTTCATGTATCTGACAACTTCCTCTTTAGTCGCTATGCCTCAGTTTTTGTACATTCCACTCAACAACTATTGAGTGCTTACTATATGCCAGGCAGTTTAAGCTGCTGGATATGCAATTGTGAACAGTATAGATAAAGATCCAGCTTTCATGGAACTACATTCTCACAGGGAAAAAAATCAACATGAGGCCATGTAGCAATAAATGTTTTGAAGAAACACATAAAGCAGAATAAGAGGACAGAGTGATGGAGGGTGCTATTTTAGAGGAAGTACCTAGGGAAGATCTTTTTGAAGAGTTAGGACTGAGCAGAGAGTTGAACAAATTAAAAGAACAAGCCATGAAGATCTGGGGAAAGTGGGTTCCATGTGAAGGACCTGGCAGGTGCAAAGGCCCTGTGATGGATTAAGCTTGGTGTGTGTGTGTGTGTGTGTGTGTGTGTGTGTGTGTGTTCCAGGATTAAGCTTGGGGGTGTGTGTGTGTGTGTGTGTGTGTGTGTGTGTGTGTGTTCCAGGAACTCCAAGTCTTCCAGTTGGACTACAGAAAAGAAACAGAAGGAGTGGCAGGACACGATGTTGGCAGGGGATAAATCATAAGGCTACTACAGGCCACAGGGGAAAGTGTGCATTGTAACCTAAACAAAAGATTTGAAGCAAGAGAGTAACATGATCCAACTTACTATTTTAAGGGCATCACTCTGGCTGGTTGAGAAATAATGTGTAGGTGGGCAAGAGAAGAAGCAGGAAGACTAAATGTAAGTTCCATTTGCAGTGCAGGAGAGAACTGCAAGTAGCTTGGCTTGGGTGGTAGCAGTGTACGAAGTGCTGGAAATGGGCAGATCCTGGGTGTACTTTGAAGGCAGAGCAGCAGGAAGTGCTGACGGACTGGCTGCACAGTGTGACAGAGACGAGTCAGAGATGGCTGAGCAGTAGACGGATGGCAGTGTCTAGCAGGAGCAGTCTAGCTTAGGTTGAGGGGTGATGGTTGGGTGCCTGATGTATATTTAAGAGTTCTGTTCAGACATTTTGGATTATCCATATTGAGATGCCTCCATTTCACCCTCACTTCAGTATCACAGCCATATTAAGCTCCCTAATATAAAAATTTCAACATGTTATTCTCCTATCCACAAACCTTACTGAGTGAACTCTGAACTCCTATGATTAGAAGTCAGAATTTTTCACAATGACCCATCTCCCCAACTGCCCCATTTCATTTTTCTGTATTCCTCATAGTGCCTGGAAAATAAGAGTATATTCAATAAAATGTCAAATGAATAAAGTACTTGTGTTCGTTCTCTACCCTATCTGAAAGTCACACTAAAGCTGACCTCTTTAATAAAATATTTTCCCAATCACATTGGCTGTGTCACTCTCTCTCTACTCTATACTCCCACCCAGTGGTAAGTTGCTAAGTATGTAATAGCTCTCTGAACAATAAAGCCCTGCTGTGCAACACCTGCTGGCACTGTGGTGTAAATACTCCCACCATCAATGACTGCTAGCCACCAACATGTCCCAGAATATGGAGCTGAGAGAGCCTGCACACAATCAGGGCTATGTGAGTTGGCAGGAGCCAGAGCCAGGACATCACTGCTCCCAGAGTGCAAAATGTCCAGACCAGTAAAAATCACTGCAGACAAAATCCTATCAGATTGCAGGTATGTGGAAGCTAAAAACTGTGTCATATACATGGTGGCTAGAACCAGCTAAATAACCTTGGGGCCTCAAAGTTCAAAATGAAGAGTCAGGCTCAAACTACAAAGTCCCATAGTTCTATGTCTGAATGATTGTATGTTTCCCAAATTTCTCAGTCCACTGATCTGAATGAGGGAATTAGAATAAGTCATCATACTGGACCCAAAATAAAATTTGCCCTGGAAAAGGTAGAATAAGGGAATATATGGGTAATCACTGGACAGAAAAAAACACAATGAAATATTAAAAGAAAACTAAAAATATGAAGTTTGATCAGAGCACAGAACAAAAATATTAGCTTTGGGAAATTTTGATAAAATAAAGAACATCTGATTGAAGAAAAATGAAACTGTTATGCCTTTCTTTACCCATTTCTTTTTCTTTTTCTTTTTTTTTTAAAGATCTTATTTATTTATTTGACAGAGAGAAAGAGATCACAAGCAGACAGAAAGGCAGGCAGAGAGAGGAGGGGAAGCAGGCTCCCCGCTGAGCAGAGAGCCCGATGCGGGGCTCGATCTAGGACCCGAGATCATGACCGGAAGGCAGAGGCTTTAACCCACTGAGCCATCCAGGTGCCCCTCTTTGCCCATTTCTTGATAGGTAAGTTTAAATCAAATTTAACTCTCAAGAGATTAAGTTCATATGAAAGATAAGTTCACATGAAAGATAAATTATTTCTTCTTTGCTCTAAGCAGAATGAAATACAGGTAAACCAAGGCACAAAAATAGACTTGTGTTCAGTTCACTCAGAAATAGTTAAAATCTGTGAAAACACAGATCCTCTGATACTTTTCACCACATAGGTTTCTGCCGAAGGCCTGGCTATTCCAATTCTGTTCTCCACTCTTACTCCTTAAATGTCCCAAAGCCCAAGCCAGATCTGTTTCCCCTATGGGCTGAGGGGAGCTGGCAGTGCTAGGAATAAGGGGATGTGTGAGGCCAGTAGTAGTAAGTAGAATGAGATGGCTGTAGGGCTCAGAGCTGGGGGTGGAGAGTATGAGGACAGGGTTCAGGCGGACTCAGGCAAGTGGAAAGTAGAAAAGGAGGCACAGCACACTGGCTCTAGGAATCCATCCACAATAATCAAGAGAACAAGATCTAAAGGGCCAAGAAGAAGGGAGGGTCCTACATCCATACCAAAGTTCCATTAAAAAGACTGCTGGTCCTGCTGGAAATTTTTGTCCTCTGACATACCTGGAAAGAGTGCAACTTTGATAACATAATACACTTTTACTTGAGTGTGGAATCATTTGTTCAACTGTTTTCCTAACTTTCTTCAGGTACAGAAGATCCCAAGGTGTAACAGCTATTTGCCAGTTTATCTACGGAAATGTGTATGCCCCCTGGATTTTAGAAGTGGGGAGAGGGGAAGATATTATCACTTTGGAAATGGGACTGATGGCACAGAGCAGCACAGAACAGCTTCATCTTTGGAGGCAATTAGTTCCTGGTTATATTGATATTTATGGTTAATCTGCTTTGAAAATTGATCAAAATTATTTCTATAAAGCTGGCAAAAATTAGGGCCATTATGTAATAAATTGCTTTATGACACAGAACTAAAATAATATGCAAAACATCATGTCCTCTCAGGAATCAGATACTGGATTAATCAGAACAGATAGTGGAAAAAAGTATCAGAGAAGCATGGATAAAATCTGACCATTATGAGATTACATGAGTAATGAAAATAATTTAATAGAAAACAGGTGGGAGAATTGGTAGGTCCTCTTTAGAGTGCCAAGTTCAGCCAAAAAATGTCTATGTTAATACTTTGTAAAAAAAAAAAAAAAAAAAATACTTTGTGATTAAAAAACAAGGCAGACTTTCAGGGGTGTTTTTCATCTTTATCACATAATTGAACTAATCTTTTTTTAAGTACAGAACATCACAGAAGAGTAGGACTACTCTACCCAGGAAAATCTGTCCTTCTAGGTCTCTAAATAGGAATGTAACGTAAGTATACAGAAGGTAACCAATAAGCAATGCTAACCTGGTCCCCAACTTCTAGTGAGAGTTGTTGTTACCCTTTAATTTTTGTCTGAATTTCAAAGGTTTCAAATTTATTCACAAAAATTCATATATATATATACTCCCTTTTCAGGGTAACATTAACTATTATGAAAGGCCAGACATAAATTGGCAGGCCCCAAGTACTCTTAAAAGATACTGCATGTATGTACCCTCTGTAATAAGTTATCTTACAAAAAGCCTATCCTGTTTATTTTGAAATTCATCATGACCACAAATAGAAAGATAATAGTAGATTTCTAGCACTAAATTACAGAGCTCCTTCTTGTCCAAGTTCTGCACTTGCTTATCAACTAGTGACTCATGCAGTCAGTCTTATTTAATAACGGGCTTTGGAAGACAGTGCTAAGAATTCATAAATTTAGAAGTTGTGTAAATGAGTGAAAATTCTTTTAATTATAGTTAAAATGGGAATAAGTGAATCTGACATAAGATGATAGATTTGGGATGTAAGATAGACTTAAGAATATCACTACCTTTCGTTGATAATAGTTTGAAGTATAACAGGCAACACCCTTCTGCTGACAAAGAAGTAAACTGCTCACTCCTGGTACAGCTTTCGACAATCAGGATGCATTTAATTAATTTTACCTTCTGGGGCCCAAGTGATAGCTAATGGCTTGAAAAAAGATTTTATACTTTCAAAATATGGGTAACTTCTCTATTTAAAAATCTCTATAATGTGTTCAGTTCAAATGTTAAACCAAAAACCTGTAAATTCTCCTCAGAATTTAGGACTGCATACGAACATTATTTAGTACAAAGTTTTCACAAGTTAATGAATACATCGCCTTGATTTTATACATTTTTAAAATTTTAAATTTGCCCTATGAAAAATAACATAATACAGTGAATTAACACACTGTTTTATATGTTTTCCTGGCTACCCAATGTCAAGGAAAACAAACCTTCAGAATGTAGAGACTATTAGTTACCTGGTTTAAGAGATCTTCTACTTTCTTCTGCCATGAATCCCTGGCTGCATTTTTCTCTCGCTCCTTTAACTGCAAAAGTTGAGACATGGCTGACTTTTTATCCTCTTCATGTTGAAGTCTTAACTCTTCACGAAGTTTAGAACACTCTTGCCTAAAATAAAAGGAATCCTTTTATTTTTAAAGAGAATTATTCCTCACAGTAGCTATAGTATAGTTGTTCAGAGGTTTTTTATGTATTTAATTCTCCTCAAAAGTCAACTCAGAATAAAAGTTTTTTTAGTCAGGCTTACAGGACTATAAGGTAAGTTGGTAACTTACCTAAGATCATTGCCACTGGGACACCTGGGTGGCTCAGTTGGTTAAGATCATTGCCATTGATTAATGGCAGAACAGGTATTAGAACAAATAAATCTTCTGACTTGAGGTTAGTATTTTATAAAGAAAATAAAATCAGAAAAAGTATTCAAGCAAAAAAGAGAGTAACAATTTCTCTGCATCAGGAAAAAAATTTATTAAAAATGCTCTCACTATGACTTCCATAAGACAACATAAGCCATATAATATAAAAACATTTTTGCACATCTGTATTGATAAGATTACATTACAGAGTACAAAAAGTACCTGAGGTTTTCAGTCCACTTTATTTCTAAGTCATGGGCCATTCTGTCCACTCTGTGCTTCTCTTCCTCTTTCAGGGCAGCAAGTGTTTCTTCATGCTGTTGCCTCTCTTGTTCTAGTTCACCCTAAAGAATAAAAACTTTTCAATGAAAACAAGTCTTCAAAAGCAAAGTCATCGCTGGTTATTCAAATAAGCAGAGTGCTTGCATTATAACTTAAATTCCTATATCACGATAACTGATAGTGTTATCTATAATGATTATACGAGATTTTCGGACAATATATGGCATATTTCATATTTTAAATGTCCTTGTGCAAACTATGTTTCATTAAGGCTTATAATTTTATAAATCCTTTTAAATAGTTTAAAGCTAGCATAATTGATAATCTTAACTTTCTATATCATGGGTTTCTATTATCTTCATATATATACATATTACATAGATACATTATTCAAATTCATTCATATTTATACAGAAAGGTCTATTTATTCAGAACTGAAGCATTATAGCTATGCGTCACTGACATGATTAAAATAAGTGATAATATGATATAGATGAAATGCCTGTAGATTAGCATAAATCAAGTGGCTCTCCGGAGCCTCAGGCTAGAGGTGACCTGCTTGGACAACATGGCAACCTTCAGTCCCTGCCAGCAGCGGAGCTGCTCTTCGGCTACGACAGAAGAGGAACAGATGATGGTGCTTCCTTCTGTTGTAACAATGACCCTTTCTGGATCACCCACTTACTAAGAGCATGTGTTGGAGCACTGCTGAAGGGCATATCCAGGTTACTGGGAGAGAAGAAAGTCAACGTTGAAACTGCCATTCTACATTGCTGATCTGACCGTAAGCCGTAAATTCTGAAAACTGGATCCGGCCATCTTAGCCAACTGTCCTTTTCACTAAGTATTCTGCCTCTGGGGACTACTACTTTTTCCATCACAGGCAGCATTAAATGGGCTAGAATATCTTAAAAAGTATTTCTTTTATTGAATGCAAAGTACTTTATTAGACATTAGTGGGGTAAGAAAAGAGGTACAGAAAATTAGCTCTTTTTTTTTTTTCCTCAAGTATTTCCATTCCACCACCTCCTGGGATCCTCATAAGAACATAGGGAGGTTATAGTGAGGAAATGGAGCCTCAGCAAGGTTTTAGTAATGCCAGAAACTATAAACTCCACACCACAGATCTGCAACTATTAAACTAGTATTACCATCATGGTCATCAGTATCTTACCCTTTATCTACCACCCGTGGCCTAAGATGTCTTAAGGGCAGATCCTGCCTTGCTGTGTCTGGATCCCCCACAGGTACCAATAAGGTGACATATAGTCAGGGACCAATATCCACTTGATGATGGGTTCAGTTATCTAATATACAACAGAAACTCAGCAGGGAGTGTGGGGGGGGAACCTCCCATCCAGACAGAACACCTATTAAGGAGCCTTCCTAAAGTTGTGGTAAACCATGATGCAGCACCTACCTTTTCTTGCAGCACCTACATTTTCAGCAGAACAAAAGATGGGCAGTTGCTAAGGTTTTGTTTATAGTTTTTATTAAGTTCTACTACTTGATAGGAGAGTAATGTAAATATGTGCAAGGACACTAAAGAAATGAAACTGATTCCAATTCTAAGCTAAAAAAATTAAATTTGAAATAATATTAATAAAAAGCAACATTTTCTGAGTGCTTACTATCTTACTAAGCACTGTGCTATAAATGGTTTATCTCACTTAATTCTTATAATAGTGCCGTGAAGTGTATTATTATCCCCCCACTCCCGCATTGTGCAGGTGGGTAAATTGCGGATGAGAATAAGTAACCTGTCCAAAGTGACACACTAAGTGGTCGATCAAGAATTCACACCCGCGCAATCTGACTTCAGGGCCCACACTCTCAAACACCTCTCTGAAGGAAGAGTAAGAACTCTCTGAGTACTATCCTCTTAGTTCTTAGGGATGCTTTTCTCTACTTTCTGAGGCAATGTAAGTATTTGCTCTGCTCCCTGAGAATGGAAGACCACAGAGCCTTTCAAAATTTCTAGGTCACAGAGAATTGCTTTGTTGCTATACATGAGAGTTCAAACACTTACTAATAAAAGAATTGTGATCTTAATTTTTATGGGTTGAATTGTGATCCCAAAGAGATATATGGAAATCCTAACCTCCTATACCTCAGAATGTGAACTTGTTTGGGAATAGGGTCAGTGAAGATGTATTTAGTTAAGAGGAGGTAGAGTAGGGTGGAGTAGGGTGAGCCCCTAGTCCTGTGAATGGTATCCTCCTAAGAAGACAGGAGGACCCAGGAAGAAAGCCACTGACTACCCAAGGAGGAAACTGAAATGTGCCACGAGCCAAGAAGGCCAGGGGCTGGAAAAGGCAAGGAAGGATCCGCCCTCCTAGGTTTCAAAGGGAGAATAGCCCTAACAACACCTTGTTTTGGACTTTCAGCCTCCAGCCTGTGAGAAAGTAAATTCCTGTTATCTTAAGCCACTTAGATTTAGTACTTTGGTAGCAAAGCCCTGTGAAACTAATACACTCTATACAATGTGATATTTACAATAAACCATAAGCAAAGTAATTAAATACTTTTAACTTGCTGATGTTTAGATTATAGTAGGTATTATAAAATTACCTCAACATTTAGTAGAGCATCTTTGGTCTCCTTCAGCCTGCCTTTAGTCAAGTTGAGCTCATTCTGAAGTCTCTCCTGGGTATCCTGAAGACTAGCAATGAGGCCTTCCGCAGAGCCAAGACCTTGTTCACTTTTCCTCACAAGATCTTGGAGGCGGCCAATCTGCAAGTACATACAGTACTTTTAATAGACTTCATTGTTATCGACCAGCAAAACAGCCATGTTTGTTTTCTTAAAGTCTTTTCTTTAGTGGTAATTTTACTGAATGGATCTTTTTTGATGAATGTGGAAGAAGCACTCAAATAATCATGATAGCTTTCATCTGTTTCCCCTCGCCCAAAGACCTCCATATTTATGATTTCCCTCTTTCATGATGACAACCATGTGAATAAGTGGATAACTCAAGACCCCGTTTTAATAAAGAGAATTCCTGGTTCTATCAAATAATCAAATCCCTACAAAAAGGACCTGGAACAAGATGAAGATTATAGCAAAGACAGAGGAAAAAAAGTATTTTTTTAGATAGTAATGTTTTTAAAACTGCTCTTTAAAATGGAATGACTTATATTTCATTTGAGCCGGTTTTCCTGCTGGTTATAGAGGTGACTAATTTAGGTCAATATTGATGAGCTGCAAAATGCATATTAGAATACATTGTGATTTCTTTATTTCCATACAAAATTTCCTCAGGAAATTGTTAAGAGTTGAATTTATAGGGGGACCTGGGTGGCTCAGTCGTTAAGTGTCTGCCTTTGGCTCAGGTCATGATCCTAGGGTCCTGGGATTGAGCCCCGCATGGGGCTCCTTGCTCAGGGGGAAGCCTGCTTCTCCCTCTCCCCCACCCCCCACTTGTGTTCCCTCTCTTGCTGTGTCTAATAAATAAAAAATATTAAAAAAAAGTTGAATTTATATACTCTTGAAATTAGGAGCTAATAAGACAATTTATTGATTAGGCAGATTCATATCTTAAAGTTATGAGAACTAAAACCAATACATGAAATACTTTATCTAGGAGAGTGCTAGGAAGTAAAAATCTTTTTACAAAACAACGACGCTTATCAAAACTCTATAGAAATGAAAACTGCTAATTTTAAAATGACACCTGAATATTTCTCATTGTGAATATAGGCATCACAAGGAAAACTGCAAACATTCTCTTCCAGCCTCCTCTCAATTGACCACCCCTTTCCTGTTCCCTTTCCATGCAGATGTTTATATACTGAACAATTCTGGTGATGGTAACAATTTATCTTGTCAGTATCTTTAAAGGGATGCCAACCTCATACAACGAGCTGGGAAGCTTCCATTTTTTCTGTGCTCTGAAATATTTTCAGTTAAAATGTATCTGGTTCTTAATTTTTTTTTTTCATTTATTTATTTGACAGAGAAAGACACAGTAAGAGAAGGAACACAAGCAGGGGGAGTGGGAGAGAGAGGAGCAGGCTTTCCGCGGAGCAGGGAGCCCAATGTAGGGCTTGATCCCAGGACCCTGGGATCATGACCTGAGCCGAAGACAGATGCTTAATGACTGAGCCACTCAGGCGCCCCTGGTTCTTAAAATTTTAATAAAAGTCATTAAAATCCTCTGGGCCTAGTGCCTCTCTAGATACATGTTGGGAGTATTTATTTCATGGTTATAATTGGTCCTATCAGACTGATCAACTAATTTGAGTCATTTTAGAAATTTAAAATATTATACAAAGACATCTTTTTTCCTAATTTTAAAAATCTAATAGCATATTTGCATTTTAATATTCATTTACCATGTCTTAGAATTTTTTTTGTCCCTGAACTTATGGCCTCTTTCTCTAGTCTATCTAGCTTATTTGCATCTTTCCTGCTTTTTATGTTACTCTGGCCTGCCATAAATGTGTTACACAGGTGAATGAATAATAATATAAGGTATAACAGAGTTAAAGAGTATTGAACCTGGGGGATCTGCTAGCTCAGTCTGTAGATCCTTGGGGTCATGAGTTTGAGCCCCAACTCGGGGGTAGAGTTTACTTAAAAAAAAAAAAAAAAAAGAGTATTGAACTTAAAAAATCTAGTTTCAAGTCCTTGGTCTGCCACTATAAAATAAGAATAATGATACCTATCTCAGTTATTATAATATTTAAATTCAAGAATATATGGGAAAAGATTCTTTAATTAGAAAGCAACATACAAATATCAGGTACCAATGAGTAAGGAGGGGACGACCAAATTTATCAACATGGAGAAAAATGTTGTTTCACAATCCAGGTAATTTTCAAATGAATAAGATTATATGTACAAATGGAATACATGAAAAAAACTTATAAAGAATATTCTAGTTATTACACAAAGAATTAAAAAAGAAAGTCTGTTCAAGAAACTAAGTAGAGACAGAATGAACGTTTAAATAGAAAAAACTTTAAGATGCTACATGATTAACATAATAAGCAAATAATAAGTAACGAATGCAACTAATTAAATTTTGCTTTCTAAAATATAATAAAAGTGGATATGTAAGGAACACATCTGTTGTCTCCCAATATCAAAATCTCTTTTTGTCATGTGGGGCATCTACCTTTCTTCCCTATGGGTTCATGTCAACCCAAACCCAGGAACAAACCTAGCACTTCCTCGAAGCATAAACCAGTTAGGTAATCTCATTCTGTTGGCCATGGGGACTAGATCAGAGGCAGGCACATGGTTTAAGTTCATCTATTCACAGTGATCTCTGGACTTTTAAAGGAGTTCCTAAAAAAGGTCTTTTTCCAGTTGCACATATAACCTAAGAGAATGTAAGACTAAAACAGGAAGTCAACACAAAGAACAAATCCAACTTGAAAAAAAGAGAAGCTGAGTTCTAGTGTAAACAACTTCAGTTCTGAATCCAGTCATGCCTGATGCTAACGTTACCCCCCGCGACTTTTCCAGTCAACGTGACTCAATAAATTTCCTTAGGCTGGTTGGAGCTGGGATTTCTGCCACCTGCAGTAGAGATCAGTCCTCTGATTCCTCTTGAACACTTAGGGAATACAGTAAATAGAAACCTCTTCCCTGGAATATTCACTTATGCATGCTCTTCTCTGATCCAATCTCCTTGCAGTGCCTGTGTCAGTTTTTTGTAAATTACAAATATGGACATGAGTATAAGCCCCAAGGCCAAGCAAACATCTACTTTTTTGTATTCAGCATCTTCCAAATGCTTCATGTTTCTCTTAAAATAACAACCAAAATCTTTCAAGGGGTTATAAGGCCTCCAGGGCATAGCTCCTACCTCAATCTCCAGCCTTCCGTGGCAACTCCCTTCCTCCAGCCTTAGGCTCCTTGGGTTAAGAACTGAATTCTGAAATCACACAGCCAGGATTGGAATTCTGGCTTTAACCACTTACTATGTGACTTAGGAAAGTTCCACAGCTTTTCTATGACTTGATAACTAGTAATTGCAGCATAGGGTTATTGAGAGAATTGAAGAACAAACAGTATAAAGGAGAGACTGTATAAAACAATGCCTGGGACACAGTAAGAACTAAATAAATATGAGTTATTATTATAGTTGTGATTACAGTCCCACCCACACCGGCAACCTTTAATTCCTAGAAATATTCTTGTGCCTCGGGGCCTTTGCAGAACCTTTCCTCAGTTCATTCTTGTGGCAAACCCCTGTTAATCAACATTTTGTAATATTTGTCATACTTGTTGTTGTTTCTAAATTTCTTCTATAAAAATGCTGAAATTTTGTCAATAATATTTAATTATTTGCTTCTGTTAAATACACTGAAATGCAGGAGTCAAAGGACATGCCCATCTTTAAGGGCTTTTAATAGTGTTAAATTCTTTCCAGGAAATTATACGATTTTATATTCCCATCAGCAGCTTTTTGTGCATATTTCTTTACCCTTATCAACACTTCATGGTTTCCATTTTTATCATTGTTAATTTTAGGGTAATGGGAATGGCATCTCATTAATTTCCAGTTTTTAAGTTACAGTGGTTAAAATTATTTTTCATGTTATCCGTTAGCTCATTAAAAAAATTAGGGTATCTGTATCTTTTCAATATTTGGTATATATTTTTAAGTTGTTAAAGATATGAATTGTGTTACTCATACAATTTGCCAAACACTTATTCCACCTCTCCCCAATTTTTCCTCTCTCATAATTTTACTTATGGTGTATCTTGATATACAAAAATTGTAGCTTTAACTATATAAATATTCTGTGTTTTTAATTTGTAACATTGCTACCATGTGTTGAAAGGCCTTCCTAGGCCTAAGCTTTGTCACTTGCATTTTCATATTTTATTTATATTTATATTCATGATTTGATATTACATTTCAATCTTAGCCCATCTTGAACATCTCTGGTATGAGGTTGAAAAACTTCATTTTTCTCTCTCCTTCCATTTATATATAGTCCTAAAAGAGCACTTTCAGATTAAACCTATTAAATCTAACTTCTGTCTCACTGTTCCATTGATATTGTAAGAAGGTCCTCAGAGAACGCTTGATTGCATGACCTTTCCAGGTCTCATACTTGGGCTTCTAATCATTGTGTGAGTGTGAGGCACTAGGTACTTTCACCTCTTCAAAGTATCTGTTTTCATGTTTTTCTCGTATCCATCAATTCTCATTTTCATGCTTCTGATTTCTCCTTCTCCACCTCTTCCCCTGGTTCTGTTAATTCAGTATTGGTGCTCCTCTTTGTTACCGGTAATCTTTTGGTGAACTCTTCTGTGCTAATGGCTTCAGTGACTTCCTAACCTTTAGCTCTAAGACTGGCCTCTCAACTTAGTTCCAGCCTAGATGTCTTACAATCCCTTCAGGTCCAAACAATTCAATATCTTGCCGTTCTTATGTATCTTTCCTCCTGTAATACCCATCTTCCCAGAGTGGCATAATTACTTGTCCAAACACCTGAGCTTGATACCGCAGTCTTTTTCTACCACTTACCCCATCAAGTCCTGTAAAATTTCGAATCATCTTCTTCACTTCCAGGTTTTGCTTTCCTAGTTAAGAAGCTAATCAACTCTTGCCCAGACTAATGCAATAGCATCTTAAGTCATCTACCCAACTCTAATT
Source organism: Procyon lotor (assembly GCA_028646535.1). Classification (NCBI taxonomy): domain Eukaryota; kingdom Metazoa; phylum Chordata; class Mammalia; order Carnivora; family Procyonidae; genus Procyon; species Procyon lotor. The sequence goes on along the minus strand of CM053608.1, from coordinate 37,019,193 downwards.
ACCAAGTCCCCTCTAATTACCCTCCCCATACAACTCATCCTCCTACTGCTGCCAGAATTCTTTTCCTGAGATCATGTGAGAGGGTCAATTGCTGCTCTGCTGCTAGCACTCTATCATAAGGACAAATTCTGAAGCCTTCGCTATGGCACAAGAGTCACAATTTAACTTCAACTTCCTTTTCTACCACATTTCCTGACAAGTGCCATATTGTCAAGTATACTAATTCTCAACCAAGGTCAATTTTGCCCCCAAGGACAATGTCTGGAGATATTTTTGGTTATTACAACTGAAGGGGAAACACTGTGGCACACACTACTAGTATCTAGTATGTAGAGACCAGGGATACTACTAAACATCCTAAAGAATTATCTGCCCAATCAGTAGTGCTGGGGTTGAGAGACCATGGTGAACTGAACTTTCTATGATTCACCAAGGCATTATACCTTGAGTTCCAACATGGCCATACTTACACTACTCCTCGTCTTTCATCATTCCTACATCTGCAAATTTCCATTTACCTTTCAAAGGCCATCCTCCATACCACATTTAAAAATTCTCCAACATCACATTCTCTGGAGCTTTTCTGAATGCTTATGGTAGAGAAGCACTCCCTCCTCCGGAATTTAAAAATACATTGTATTTACCACCAGTCATAACAGCCACTTGAAGCTATGAGTTCCTTGACCTTTTGTCAAGGTATCCCTACCACCTAGAAGATACCATGCAGTCAATAAATGTTTCCTCAATCATAAAAGAGATGTAAATATTACTAACTTTTCCAGAAACCAATTTAGTAAAAAGTGTCATACAGCCACAAAGAAATTAATTCTTTAATTAATTCAAACCAACAAGCTTGAAAAAGGACCCTGTGCCTCACATGGGACTGCAGTGTGGCTGTCACTTTGATTTTAACCTTGTGAGATCCTGAGCAGAGGACCCAGCTAACCTATACTTGGACTCCTGACCCATAACACTTTGAGATAATAACCATGTGTGGTGTTAAGCCATTAAGTTTTGTGTTAATCTGTTACACAGCAATAGAAAACCAATAATGCTATTATTTATAGAAGCTGGCTTATTTTCAACGATGAGTTTTACTCATTCAACAAATATTTCATTCACAAATACTGATCTCCTACTATGTGTCAGGCAATGCAGCAAATGTGATATAACATTCTATAATAAATAAATCCAAATGATTTTTAACAAAATACTGAATTATATATATATATGCTTAAAAAACTTACATCCAGAAGAAAATCTACAACTTAAATGTTACAAAAACATTAAAAAAGATAATAGGTTTATTGACCATTCAGCCTAGTATTTTGTCCTCAAAGGTGATCCCAAATAACATTTGATGGGATAATAGGATTATCCTCCACCTGAGATTTTAGACTCATTAGCTTTTTTTACTATCCTAACATGATTCTGGCATTCATGAATTGATCACTGAAATCCACAGTTGACCTATTTATGCTTTTGGTTTTATCATTTGTAAGAGTATCAAAATCCATCTTATGAATACATTCTTTAATTTTTTCTAAAATAATCACTTTCAGTCTTTATGAAATACTCCCTAATTTTTTCCTCCTGTTTCTCCATATACCTAGTTTCTATCCAATAAATATGAATGGAATAAACTCTGTTTAAAAGGAAAAAACTTCAAGGGCACCTGGATGGCTCAACCGGTTGGTTGTCTGACTTTTGGTCTCAACTCAGGTCATGATTTCAGGGACTATGTGCTTGGTGCAGAGTCTGCCGAAGATTCTCTCCCTGTCCCTCTCCTTCCTCTCTGCTCCTTCCCCCACTTCCTCTCTTGGGGAGGAATTCTAATTATTTAATTAATTAATTCTAATTCTTGGGGAGCAATTCTAATTAAATAAATAAATAGCAGAATCTTCAGACTACAAAAAATCCAGCTATAAGTGTTTGGCAAGAGGCACATGTATATACATAAGGTGCAGAACAACGAAAGGTCAGTAGATGGAAAAAGATATACCAGTCACATCAAACTAAAAGAGGCTGGTTATACAGTATTAAACAACACAGACTAAACCAAAAGGTATGATTCATTAAGTAGTTACACAGTTTTATATTTGTATGCACATACAAAGCTTCTAAATATTCAAAGCAAAAATTGACAGAATATAAGAAAAAATAAACAAATCCACCATCATAGTATCAGATTTTAGTAAATGATGTCAAAAAGATAAAAGTCAAAAAGAACACAGAATATTTGAGGAAAATAACTTAAAGTCTTGATTTAATGGACAGGCATACAAGACTATGCTGAACAACAGACAACCAGAGTATTAAATTTCTTTCATGTGTCACATTAGACTTAACAAGTTTTAAAAACTCTTTTCATATTATGAATTTCACAATTTTTAACTATGATGCAGTTAAGGTTAAAAAACCATGTCAATCTCACACAACTCTCCCAGAGAACAGAAAAGGAAGTCTTTTTTCATTGTATGAAGCTAGTAGGACCTTGATTCCAAAACTAGAAAAGGATGATATAAGAAGGGAAAAGTACAAAAGCAATCTTACTGAACCCAGGCTCAAAATCCCAAAATGAATATTAGGAAACTGAATCCAGTTATTATATAAAAAAAGATATATATAATCTATCATGGCTAAGTAGGACCTTTAGAAATCCAAAGCTGATTTACTACTAGGAAATTAAGGTATCACATTAACAAATTCAAGGAAAAAAAAAGTATGATCTCATTTATGCAGAAAAATCAACATCAATTTGTGATTTCTTTTTAACTTAAGAAACTAGAATTATAAGAGAATTTCCTAAACCTGTTAAAGAGCATTTACAAAATAAAACTTTAGAGAAGCATAATATTTAACTGTAAAATGTTGACATCCTTCACTTTAAGAGCAGGAAACAAAACAAGAAAGCTTATCTCTAGAGATCCTACCCAGCAAAATAGGACGAGTAAAAAGATGTCCAAGCTGAAAGAAATGGCAGGTGCGTGTGGAGGAATGAGCCAGGAAGATTCTTGGGGAGCAATTCTAATATGGCACCAAAACATTACCAGGGTGCTAAAGCATAATTGAGAATATATCTAAAAGGAAAATCAATTACATGTTTATTAGAATTCTTCTCAGTGAAATTACAGCGTGTAGATTAGAGAAATACTTAAACCATTTCAAATGGAGAGTGGACCCTGGGGAACCTTCTTGAGAAACAAAGATGGTCACTAAACTGCCTTCTAATGAGAGTGGGACACCATAATTACAAGGATCACATTCTGCTGGGAGAAGTGTGCAAATCTGCGGCCAGCGGTGAATTATCTTGGACAAGAGCAGAGAGGCTGAGCCAATACAAATACAGATAGATCCTTTGCTTTTTCAAAGTTCATGTTAAGCCACTTCGCTTTCATAAAAGACCTACCATAGTACTTTTTGCTAACCAATAGTAATCTGGAGAGATTTTCACTTTTACAGAAAAAGGCAAAAAGTAAAATCGCGAGCCCTAATAGAGGAAGGGTGCATCCCAAGCAGTGAGAGCAGCCCCACCAAGTCCCTGTCCTAGGAACCACACTTACCACTCAGTATCACACCACCAGAGCTGTGAACTGTGTCTGTGGGCATCTTTGCATCTGTTAGCAGGAAGGATCCTATGGTATCAGAAAACCCTGAGAGAGGTTAGTTTTGGGGTTTTGGAATACTCAAAATTTTTTCTGTATAAATTAATGGTAACTGCTTATTCGCTTTATGCCATTTCAGCTTACAAAAGGTATCACAGGACGCTCCACTTAAAAGCAGGGGAAACCTGCAATAATCTTAATTCTATCATTTCCAAACGTGATGACTGGTGCCTTCTCTGGATAAATGTTTAAAGATAATTAAAGAAGGCTGAATGCAAATGATTAGTATGCCCTGGGGCACTCATGTTTTGGTGTGGTTTCTCTGGGCAGAAGCAGAGTGATGAGAAAGTAGGACTTAAAGACTCTTGGGAGAGATGCCACTAGTGAGGTAGGAACAGCTGACTAGATGAGAAATGTCCAGACACGGATTTGTTTTAGGAAGAGCACTCTACAAGACAAGACTATCCACATGAAGGATGAACTGGAATGGAAGGCCAAGACGACAACAGGGAGGCTATTCCAGGGCATAGGTGAACCTGGGCAATAGAGAGAAAGGAATCGAACAAACAATATAGTTTTTAAATTGTCTTTGCATTTATTCTATTCACAACTCCTTGATTTATAACATTCTTATTATACTCTATTCTTAGTCTTTCCTAAGCTGAACAGTACTATTTTCTTATAGCATTTAAAAATTATTTTAATGTCACTATCTAGAACTTATTAAGTCTCTTTTTTAAAATAGAGACACGGTGTAAAGAGTAAGTTACTGTTTTACAAAAGATAGATAAACCTCTTCTGTTTTCTTTCTTACAAAGTGATATTATCTTTTCTTTTGCTTTTTCCCCACAAAGGCACCTTGATCTGATGTTTTGGGTAGTACATTTTTACCTGGTGAGATATAACCAATGTATTATGAAAACCTCAGCATCAGTGAAAGCATGTGATTATTTTTATTCTAGATATTTACCTTCAGTGAGGCTCACCTATATATATGATGTTACCAAATAAGATATTAACGATAAGATATAACACAGATGATAAGCCTAAAGAATTCTTGCCTCTTGATTGGCTGTATTTAGCTTCTCTTCTAACGCTTCCTTCAGGTTTTCCAGCTCTTGCTGAAGTTGACTTTTATCCTCTTCCAGGTTTAGTTTCTCCTTTTTATATTGTTCCTCCAATTCCTTAGGAAAAGATATTTTTAAAAATTAACAAAACTGTCAATATTATATACTTCAAAGACTCCAAGAAAAAGGCCATTCTATTTTGTATTTTGATACTGTGCTTTTCAAATTAGCCTTATCTTTAAACAATAATATTGGAATTATTATTCTAATTAATCCTCAGGGCTTAGATCCTATCATTTTGAATCACCTAGGATGTGGTTAAATAATTATTTTAAATGGTAAGAATATTTGACTGGTCTAGATCAAGCTGAGTCAACAACAGAAATGTATGATGTAAGTGATAATTTGGGGAGATAAAGAAAAAATTTGAACTATCTCTTGAATATAGAATTCTTTTATATTTACATAAAAAAATACCAAAAATCCAGGAACAGTTCTGGAACATAGTCAAGAATTACCAAGTATAAAATTAAGGCATCAAAAGAAGCAAATTCCAGTAAAATTGATACTTACTAAAGAAGGCCTACTATTTGGCATGCTACTTACTACTTGGGATACATGGGCAGTAAGACACGGGGTCTACCCTTAATCAGCTGAATATAACAAGCAATTAAAGAATATGTGATGAAAATTAAACGACCATTAAGGACTACAAGGGTGTATGAATGGAGAACTGGAAAGTTTTAGCTTGGTGAGGAAACCTGCACAGAGAACACAATGTTGAGTCTGAAGGAGTGCATCAGTAAGAAAAGGTGGTGAAGCAAGAGGGAAATTGAAGAGAAAAGAAACCTGTGCAAAAACCATGGCAGTGCAAAGAGCCTGGTATATTACAAGCGGTTCAATATTTCTATAGTGTAAGGTGAGGAGTGAACAGTACTCTGTGGAGCTCCCAAGGCAAAGTCTAGGTTTCATGATTTGCTGGTACAACTCACAGGATTCAGCATCTAGTCATATTCACAGCTATAATTTATCATACACAGCAAAAGGATACTAAGCACAATCAGCAAAGGGAAAAGGCATATGGGGTGAAGTCTGCAGGAAACCAGGCACGAGTTTTTAAGAGTCCTTTCACACAGGACTCTACAGAAAGTTGTGACAAAAATGTGAAATGCTGTCTACCAGGAAAACTCATGAGTGACTCCGTGTCCATGTTTTTCACTGAGGGCTAATAACGTGGGTACCCTCTGACTACCATGTGCCAAACTTTCAGACTTCAAGAAGGAAAGCAGAAGTTCAGCACAAACCATATTGTTTGCATATATGCTTCAGGCACATGAGCCATTCTCATCAAGGAATGGTGGAAACCCTCCCGAAATTCAAGTTCCCAGATACTAGCAAGGGCCAACCTTGCCCACTGCCTTTCCAAGGACAGCAGCTTCAGGCCTGGCACATTAACTCTTTTCTGCATAGATTCTCTATATATTCACTTTCACACAGTGTGGGTAAACTAGAGTTATGAAAGAAAATATAATCCCTTTTGATAACTAATAAGGAACGGAGAAGTCACTTTTTAGGAAATGTTCTTTAAAAGATAATTTGACATTGGAGAAAGACTTCTAAAAGGAAGGTGGTTTGAGCTTATGCTCAGACATGAGCTAGCTAGGCAAGAGAAGAATGAAGCAGCAAGTGATAGGTTATTTTGAGAAAAGAGAAGGGTATAGATAAAGCTATCATGAGTTTTGACTATGTTCACACAAGAAATTCATGTCATCTGTTTTATAGCAACCACATTTTAAAGAAAGATGACAAGAAATGTAAGTAGCATAAAGCAGATTTTTAGGTGGCTCAGAAATTGAAATTCAACAGGCAGGGGGATAATTAGGAGAGAAGTAAGGAGGCAAAAATGATATGATGAAAGATGCCTTGATTCTAGTACTTAGAACTTCAACAGAGGAATGAAGAGAGACAAAAGGCAGAACACCTGCAAGTTAAATACTACGAAATGAGAGGCACATACGTATAGTCAGTAAGCATGCACATGCACCACGTAATTAAAGCTGTACAAATTTGTTCTGGAATACTGACCTGGCACAGAGAAAACAAGAACCACAATTTTGAGAAATAACATGTCATTAAGTTTTGTCTCCAGCTACATAAACATAAAATAGTAAGTTTAGATAGAAATAACACTCTAATAGGAAGTTTAAGTTTAGGTGTTGAGTATTTTTTTCCAACTAGTTGCATCACAAAAAGAAGAGACACAGAGACAAAGATCTCAATTCATATCCAACCTCTTCTATTTACTAGTTTCGTGGTACTGAATAAATCATTTAGGTTTACTAAACCTATTTCACCATCCGTATAATAAAATGACAATCTCCAAGTCTTAATAAGGAATACTCAAGAAAGCTTAGTAAACTGTAAAATTTTATTACATAAAATATATAACAACCATCATGAATACATGCCTATGTGTGGTGGTTAAATGTCTTAGGATTTGATATCTGAGACCTGAGGTCAAGACCTGACTGATTCTTACTAGTTGCATGTGTTTGCCCAAGTGTTTAACCTCTCTGTCCTCCACCTCCTCTTCTGGAAGAAGGGTACAGCAACTAAACCTATGAGAGTGTTGTGAGGATTAAATAAAACAAATGGAAAACAGAGTGCCTGGCACACAGTAAGAAGTACTAATAACTAACATTTATTTATCACTATGTGCTAGGACTTGTCTGAATTCTCAACATTTTATCTCATTTAACCCTTACAGGAACATTACAAGATGGATTTTATCTTCCTCTATCCAATGGGGAGCCTAAGGCGTGGCTTTTGAGACCCAAGATTAGGCATCTAGCCAAGAGCTCAGTGTAAGGCCCACTCTGTCAGATAGATACCTTGCTTTTTCTTCTATGCAATAGGAAGGAAACACCTATAAGAGAATAAGTGCTTCAAGCAGTTGAGGCTTCCTGAGGAGCACATCTAAGATGCTGTCTCATGAAAAGACAACTCAAGATCAAGCAAGTATTTCTGCTATGGCTTATACAAAGTAGGAATGCTTCATATCGATTTAATCAACTACATCCCATGTCAACAATTTTTAAGTTACTCTTTGAATCATGATTTACAGAATGACTATGAGAGAGCAGCCATCAGAATAAAGCAACTCATTTACTCCACAATAAGGGTCACACTGGATCATTACAGAAACCCCTCCAGTTTACCAATTCAAGGCTACGTTGAATTTGTACTCACCACTTGCAGTTTTTTCTTATCCTTAATTGCATTACTGTGGACAGCCTCAATTGCCATGTGGTGCTTCCAAGCTAATTCTTCCAAAGTCTTAGAGTGAGCCTCATTTAATTGAGCTACCTCCCCTTCCAATCTATTTTGCAGGTTTTTTAGCTCCATCTCATAATATTCTTGCTGAGTTTTCTTTGCTTCATTTACTTTCTAAAATTAAAGCAAATAAAGATCAATACTTGCACCTGCTTTTTTCATTACTGCTATTAGTATTTTGAAAACTCAATAAATACATAAACTTGAAAGAACTGAGCACTATGGGATATAGACTTTGGACATGAGATTACATCATTGGTATTCTTAGAAAATGACAGGGCAGCACAGGCAAAATGAGTAATTTTAACATGTGATAAAATAGACTATTATCAGGTTAGAACCAAATGCAAGTTAGCACATCCATGAGCTTAAGAGAAAGGCTTCCTGTATGTCAAAGCTGTATACAAAATGGTTTACCAATTTACCCAGATGATATTATTCAATCCAAATTTAGTGAGTGCCAGTTATATGCCTTTTAAGCAGTCACAGTCTATTAATGGGGAAAAGGCAAAAAACAATGGCAATATAATTTTATAAATTCTATGAAAGGAGTGAATCTCATGTGTTATAAGAGTATACAGTAAAGGAGCCTAACCTGGAACAGGTGGAAAAGGATGTACATCAGTGTGTGTGTGTGTGTGTGTGTGTGTGTGTGTGTGTGTGAGAGAGAGAGAGAGAGAGAGAGAGAGAGAGAGAGACAGAGAGACAGAGAGAGAGAGAGAGAGAACCTGGATGGGGTGGGAAAGGATGTGTGTGTGAGAGAGACAGACACACACACACACACACCAGGGAAAGCTTTCCAGAAGAGAAAACATCTGAGCTCTCATTTCTCACAAGCCCATCAGGAAATGGAAGATGAGAAAATTTCAAATCTAGATCTGATGTCGAAAGCCTGAATTCACAACCATTTCCAGCATTTTGAAAGGTGGTAATATGCCAGGTGGTAAAATTCAGGTAAGACAGGAAGACCATGGAGCTGAGCAGTGTGGACTGAACAGAAGATAGGAGGCTGACAGTGGTGAGGGATAAGGCTCAGCAGGAGGCAGGAGTTAAATGATGAGAAAGGGTCTTTTATGCTAAGGAGTCTGCATTTCATAATGATAGGAATGAGAAATCATTGCAATTACATAACTGACATATTTTTGACAACAATCACGTTGGCAGTAGGCTAGGAAATTGTAACGGAAATCCAGGCCACAATGACCTAAACCTAAACCTAGAATCTGTAAAAGGGTATGAAGGCAGATGATGGAATAAAACATACATGAATGGAGTAGAAAACTAACAGGACTTGGTAACAGGTAAGAGGTTAAGGAAACAGTAGTCAATAATGACTGATATACCAAAATAGACGGATTGTAGTGCTTCTGGCTGAAAAAAAGGAGTACAGAAAATACAGTATTTTTGAGGGAAGAAAGTTCTAGGTATGCTGATTTGAAACGTTGGTGAGAAACCAACGTATCTTGTGGGAGTTAGAGATACAGGACTCAAGTTTAGGGAAAGGATTGGGCCTCGACCATGAGATTTGGGAACGATCCCTGAACAAGTTTTATGCTACCAGAATGGATGAGCTTGTAGAATGAGGTGAAAATGCTGGGGAGCATCAATGGTCAGGGAACAGGTGGAGTTTCGAGGAAAGCTCCAAAACAAGATTGCAAGGCCAGAGAGACAGAAGGAAAATGTCCGAGAATGTGAAACACCCAGAGACGCTGTAAATCAGAGAGGAGTAAGTAGCACAGTTGGACAAGATTCACCTCGTCCAGCAACCAGGATGTCACCAGAGGCTGGGACAAACACAGATTCTGTGGAGTGCTGGTAAGAGAAACCACATGACACTTGGAAAAGGAGTGAATGGGAGGTGAGCAAGGGGCAAGGTTTTGATTATGCTTGGTTGTTAAGGGAAAGAAAAAGAAGTATCCAAAACTCCCACTTGATATTGTGAATATTTAAAAAATTGCAATAAGTATTTAGCACTTACTCTACAAATGATATGTCTTATTTAATCTAGAAATTCAGTATGTTGGTATATGAATTTTCAGAGCTTGATGCCTGTTGTTCTTTTCAGGTTTATAGAAATTTCCTAGGTGGATATGTAATAATATATTTCATTAATACAAAAACATACAATTAACTACAAATGTACATGCCACTGGAATAAGAGTCTACTCAGTTTCTGGTTGAAATAGGTTGAAATGTCTTAATATTTTACATTATATATTAATATTCTGAACATATACATAATATGGGATAGTCCAGCTGTATACCATTTTTCCTCAAAAATAAAAACTTACTAGAATTAAGAGAAGGAATGTTACTGTCAAGTAGAAGTAAACACTTTAAATCAAATTTGAAAAAGATGAAAACAACTTTTTTTTCTTTTCCTTTCTTTGGTGGGGTTAGAGGGGAGATGGATTCCACTGCTTTTTACCTTCTCCAGTTCCAAAATCTGTTGCTTCTGCTCTTCATCCAGACTCTGAGTTTTGCTTTGCAAAAAAGCTCTTTCTTCTTCAAGCTGAGATAATCTTTCATTGGCCCTTGACTTTTCTGATTCTAGATCTTTAATTGTAACCTCCTGGGTCATTTGAGTTGCTTGAAGCATTCCGATATGACCTATGCTCCAAAAAGAAAACCTTCACTTTAAAATCTATTGCCACTGTGATATAAAACTACTTATATTTAATGACACAATTATACTACCTGAGTGAAATAAACAGTCTGCATGTACAAACAGTAACTTGATTTCTTCACTGTATAAAATAGAAATACTTACCATGGGAACACTTATCCAAGTAGAATAATTTAAACTAGAAAGAAGTCCATTTTCACATTGCTGATGTTGTTCCCTCAACTCCATGCACAAAAATCTTTTTTTTTTTTTTTTTTTTTTTTTTTTAAGATTTCCAACTAAACAAGTTGAAATGGAAGCAACTCCTCAGGGGTGTATATAAAATCCTCAGGAGTAAAACAAGGAGAGGATGTACTAACACTATGGCACTAAAATGAGTAATCTGTTCTTTTCTAATCTCTTGTTTTTTCAAATTCTCATAAGAGACAAAGAAATCTGTATGTAGACAGTAAATATGGCAGGCAGCTAGTTGGCTGAAACCAAATTTATTTTAGACAAGAGATGTGATGAAGAACTAAGGTGGAGGGGCGCCTGGGTGGCTCAGTCGTTAAGCGTCTGCCTTCAGCTCAGGTCATGATCCCAGAGTCCTGGGATTGAGCCCCGCATCGGGCTCCCTGCTCGGCCGGAAGCCTGCTTCTCCCGCTACCACTCCCTCTGCTTGTGTTCCCTCTCTTGCTGTGTTTCTCGCTGTCAAATAAATAAAACCTTAAAAAAAAAAAAAAAAGAATTGTTAAGAACTAAGGTGGATTAAGAGACAGATAAGGACAGTGAAGTTATCAAAGAAAAAAATAAATGACAACAAAAAAAAGCAGAGTGGGCGATGAGAAAGAGAGATGAAAAATGAGAATGAGAAAAAGGGTCTCAGAAAGCTTGTGTTCGGGCAGTGCTCCTCAATGTACTCTGGACCAGCAGACCTGGAGCCCTCGCTGGCAATGAAGAACACCCCAGACCTACTGTCTCAGAAGCTCTGAAGCCCAGCACCCGTAGTTGTACAAGCCCTTTGGGGGTGATTGTTGTACATGTTAAAGCTGAAAAACTCCAATTTAGGGGAAAGCCTGGACGGGATTCACTGAAGAGACAATCAAACGGCATCCTCAGAGAACTAGTTTAAATGGCTTTACCTGGCACCATCAACACCTGGGCACATGACATGAGTCACCACCTCTGCTAGTAAGGGCTATGAAATGAGCACATCAGCCATAGTAGGATGGGCAACTCAGCTTCAATATGTAAAATGATCCCTATTAATAAACCAAGTGAAATGAGACACTGTAATTCACATGCAGGTCCACTAATTTAACTACTTTAAAATATATGGGTTTTTTTAAAATGCATGTTTTTAAAGAATAAAAAGCCTCTTAGAAAGAATGCTTCACTGTTCTTTTAGCAATGATTTATTGCTGCCAACTCTGAATTTTTCTATAAATATATATTCCTAAAAATAAATTATCATTTGCTTATCTTACTTATGATTAAGAAGAAATTAGAGTCCTTTAACATGTTTTGAGTCTAATTTTAAAATGTGAGTAGATAAGGCAAATTTTGTCTTGAATCAACATTTCAGTGTTGGTTTTAGCTGAGGAATATACCAAGAACTGTGGTCACACATACTAGCTTTGAGGACAAGGTCTGAAGCTTGTTGCTGTAAACGTTCTCTGGCTGCTGCTAGCTCACTTTCCACTTCCTTATGTTTGCTCAACAAGGCCATCTCTCCCTCCTTGGCATCATCAAGCTGTTTCTGAAGAACCTAAGAATGATCAAATAGCCATTATTAATATGCAAGAATGATGCTAAGCTAATTAGCTAAGCTAATGATGCTAATTCACTTAAATTACAAGCATCAACTTTCTTTTATTCAAAAGTTGCAGTTAATAATAAATACCTACTTTTAAATGTCTTTTGAAAACACTTATAACTTATCTTCAAAAATCATATGACCCAATCATGGAAGACTACTCTACCTTCTAATCCACTCAAATACTGCACAGAAATAGCTATGAAATTTTCATTGCCAATAAAACAAAATTTGTAGGGACTTCTTGGCTTTTTTTTCAAACATGTGCCATATGCCCATTTAATTCAGGTTTATAAAGCAATCAATTTTTGTTCATTGTCTCAGATCATTATTAATGAAGGTAAAGAAGAAAACACAATTAAACGCAAAGCTCAATATTTTAACTCTCCTAAGTCACTTGTGAAAAATATTAACATGTTATTTCAATAAAATCCTGTCATAATCAGTAAGACTTTAAGTTTTCTTTATATCTGAAGTTCTAGTTGGAAATAATAACTAGAGTAGTACAAATTACCCCTTTATTGATTTTCCCACAAAGGAAAAGTAGGAGAAAGCAAAATGGAAAAAAAAAAGTTAAAGTAGTCTAATTGGAAAGAAAAAGACAAAACTGGGGGGTAAAATCTATATATTTAATGTGATGTTCTTTACTTACCTGAACACTGTTCTCTGCTGTAACAAGTGCTATCTGAAGCTTTTGGCATTTGTCACGAAGACTTCCGGCTTCATCCTGTACCATCTGTAACTCCGTCTTTAATTTTCCTATGGTTTTTCGTAAAATTGCTTCTTGTCCCTGAAATTCTTTTCTAAGATCAGCTTCCTTTTCTTTGCTAGCCTGTAGGCTTTCTGCTGTAAATAGCTGTGACCTTTTCAAGGTATCAAGCTCATGCTCATAAAAAGACTGAGCTTTATTCAACTTGCCTTCATAATCTTCAATGAGCTTTTTCCGTTCAAGTCTTAGCTCTTCCAGGGTTTGGTTTAAGGTCTCCACCTCCATTCTGTGCAGCTCCTCCGCCTTCTCCTGCCCTTTACTGACTGAGGTGCTGTGATCCTGCTGTGACTTCAACAGCTCCTGGATCTCCCGTCTGTGAGCAGTTCGCAAATCTTCTAATGCCAAGCGTTTGTCTTTTTCGAACTGTACTTGGAGTTGTCCAAAACTCCGTAATCTTTCCTCAAATTTCCTTCTAATCTCTTCAACCTCTCTAGACATGGTTACTATGCGTTGAACATGTTGGGCTTCTGCACAAAGTTGCATGTCCTCAACTCTGTGCTTATAAGCTTCAAACTCTGTCAAAGCCTGCTGCTTCATTTTTATGTGATCTTCTAACGATGCTTCTAAAACCTGGATCTTTCTCTTAAGGTCTAACTCCTCTGTTACTTTGCTTTTATACTGCAGTATTTTTTCTCTTGTTTCTGCAAGAATCTGTTGGATTTCTTCTTCATGAGCATCTTTGAGTGCTTGGATTGCTGATTCATGCTCATCATTTTTAGTGTTTAAAGCATATATTACCTGCATGGTTTTGAAAAAGGGAGAAGCACTTCAGCAAATCACACTCTTTTCTTACAGGAAGTTAATTCTTTCATTTGGACTGATATTTTTCAACACACATAATATTGGCTATGGTAAATACTAAATAGCAAAGCTTCATGTATTGTTTTGGATTCATAGATTGATTTACTTGGCTATTTTTACCTTAGCCCAACCTTAAAAGTTGCACCTGAAGACTTTATTACATATAAAACAGTGAAGAGAAAAGAGACAAAGGAGGCTCTGTGGCCTAGAAGAAAGGAGTCTTCCACATGGCCCTGTCTAGCTTGGGGTGAGGGTCAGGAGAAAAGCCTCAAGAGTAAGTATCTTCCTGACACAAGTGCCCCAAAAGAAGAGAGACTTTGTGTCTAGGCCTTAACTCTTCCCAAAGGCCTCTTTCATCTATTTAATGTTTGGTAGGTTCTAAATTTAGAGATTTTTCTTTTCTAATTCTCCTATGGTCTGTTTTTAAAGTTTATCTTCCCTGCAGGTTCATAGTAGTCTCCTTACAAAATCCAATTCATACTTTTCTGCTCATCAAACACATCAAACACTGTAGTTTTACTCACTCCCTAATTTCTCCTGTCTCCAGGCAAGCTAGGGCCCTAGAGCCAGAGTGTCCTGGGTATAGTTCTTTATTTTCATTTTAGTGATTCCATTAAGATTTCCCTAACCTTACTTCCAACTGACAACACAGTCCCTTTATAGTAATGCTCCCATCCTTGCATGTTCTTTGATACCCTCCATCATACCACTGTGATCGAATAGTACAATATTCATGACTATTACTTAAGTCTTAGAGATGTACCCACTTTCTTCTGAAGTAAAAAGAAACGAACACTACACAATACAACAATTCAGAAGCTAAAAATCAGTGTCCTGGAGTTTTGCTCATTTTAATGTGATCTTATTCTGGCTCTAGAAATGAATTCCAGCATCAAGAGCCAGAAACTACAATGAAGATGAAAAAGCATTGCCATTTTTGTAGAGAACTTGTTTACGTAACCTGAGGCAAAGAAGAGAGACTCCCTGGGTCTTCAGATACCCTGATAAGGCTAGATCCTACTGCTAAATCTAGGTGGTTACCTGCCTGGCCTATGGCTGTATTTATACAAGGAGAAGACACACTGGAGACTTACCTTCACTGCAGGGGCTTCACTCTCTCCACATAGGGCCCTGTCTTCCAGTATCAATCCCCTACCCATAAACTTAATTGGTCTGCTCTATTGTGTGAGATGTAATCACAACAAAGGCAAAAAGACTGAGAGATGGCAAGACCCCATTATTCTTGCCAGCTACTTCTCGTGCTAGCTACCTCCAAAATATGTGCAATAGAAGGGAAATAAATGCTTATTTATAGTTTCTTTTTTTTTTTAGTACCTCTAATTCCAAATCCCAGGTTATGTCCCTAATGAGCTAGCACAAATCCCCATGGAAGACTCTTTTCACTTACACATTTAAGCTTAAAGTAGCTTATAATCCAAGAAAGTTGGTGGTGTCCTACAACCCTCCCCCAGCATCATACCTGCCTACCATGTGGATGTGCAGAAAAGGCTAAGAGAGGCACTAGGAAAAAACACACCAACCAGCTGGAAAGAAGTCCATTTGCCAGAATGGCGCAGGACACAGGTCTCAGACCTTCCCAGGGCAGTCTGTGTGCATCCCTTATCACATGAAGCATTTGGAAGGACAAGAGATAATGCAAAGAAAAGGAATCCCTAGACAATGAATCTTAGAACACTACACCAAAAACTAATGATGTACTGTATGGTGACTAACATAACATAATAAAAAATAAAAAAGAAAGAAAGAAAAAAAAAGTCACACTTTCCATCATTTTATCCCAGGAAATGATCTTGAAAAGGACCACTCTCTGGTGGGATTCCACATACAGTATGGGGAGATGGGAGGTTCCCTTTGTCAATACTTTATTTAAATACTCTTTTTTGGGGCGCCTGGTGGTTCAGTCAGTTAAGCATCTGCCTTTGGTTCAAGTCATGATCCCAAGGTCTTGGGATTAGGCCCCACCCACATTAGGCTCCTTGCTCAGCAGGGAGCCTACTTCTCCCTCTCCCTCAGACTGCCAGCCCCCCTGCTTGTGTGCTCTGTCAGATGAATAAATAAACTCTTCTAAAAAATAATACTCTTCTCTTCTTTTTTAAAAATTTTATTTATTTAGAGAAAGGGGGAGAGAGAGAGAGAGAGTATGAGCAGGGAGGGAGGAAGAGGGAGAAGCAGGCTCCACATTGAGCAGGGAACCCAAAGTGGGGCTCAATCCCAGGATCCTGGGATCATGACCTGAGCTAAGGGCAGACGCTTAACTGATTGAGCCACTCAGGTGCCCCTAAATATTCTTCTCTTTTTTTTCTAATACTTAATTTCCCTGCAGTCTTTAAAGGGTCAGCTCAAGTCCTGAATCCTTTAATAATTCTTCCATGACCATCCAAAGCCATGGGAGTCTGTCTTTTCTTTAAATCCAATTCCTCCATCCTTACCACCACTCATTCCTGAAACTCAGTAAATGCTCAATTGATTAAACTTAGGGGTCTTGACAACAATGTTGGAAAGCCATGTGAGGGTGTTAGAGAGCCTAGAATAGTAGCTGACAATATAAAGGCACAGTAGCATGCAAAATGCAAGCATTAAGTTAAAAAAAAAAAAATTTAAGTAAATAAAACAGCTGACAAATAAAAGGGAAATATTATGGTGAAGAGCTGTATTTCACTTGATATTCTAATCCAGGAGTCAGCAAACTGGGACCTGGAGGCCCAATATGGCTGTTGCTTGTCTTTGTAAATCATTTTATTGGAGCACAGCTATACCCCTCTACATATGGACAGCCTACAGTTGCTTTCCCACTACAACAGCAAAGCTGAGTAATTGTGAAAGAGACCTTACTACTGACTCCTGTTCTGATATACACATGCCAAGCCATCTTATCAGCCAAAACTGGCAGCCAAAAATAAAACACACTGAATTTGCAGTAGCTTTGTTTAGTATCAAATAGTCCAGGGTTCCAACCACAACAAGTCACCAATTATTTGGTGAAAACCAATTACTTGATTCTGAAACTATATTATATAAAAGAAATATAATATTCTACTGGCCATACATCCTACTGGCTGTATAACAGTATCTCGCAGGACAACAATGTTAAAATAAAGTTTCTAAAAACTTAAAAAAGAACAATAAAAGGATGCCAAGCATAATAACAAATTAATAGTGCTTTTATTTTTTTAAAAGATTTTATTTAATTGAGAGTAAGAGAAAGAGAACACAAGAGGGGGAGAGGGAGAAGCAGACTGCCCACGGAGCAGGGAGCCTAACACAGGACTTCTGGGATCAGATCCCAGGACCCTGGAATCATGATCTGAGTCAAAAGCAGACACTTGACTGACTGAGCCACCCAGGTGCCCCAACAGTGCTTTTAAATGACCATTTAAAATATACCACTATTTAGGGTGCCTGGGTGGCTCAGTGGGTTAAGCCTCTGCCTTTGGCTCAGGTCATGATCTCAGGGTCCTGGGATCGAGCCCCGCATCAGGCTCTCTGCTCAGCAGGGAGCCTGCTTCCCCCTCTCTCTCTGCCTGACTCTCTGCCTACTTGTGATCTCTCTCTCTGTTAAATAAATAAAAAAAAATATACCACTGGGGCACCTGAGTAGCTCAGTGGGTTAAAGTCTCTGCCTTCGGCTCAGGTCATGATCTCGGGGTCCTGGGATAGAGCCCCACATCAGGCTCTCTGCTCAGCAGGGAGCCTGCTTCTTCCTCTCTCTGCCTGCCTCTCTGCCTACTTGTGCTCTCTCTCCTCTCTCTCTCTCTCTCTCTCTCTAATAAATAAAATCTTTTAAAATATATATATACCACTATTTAATATTATTTTTAAATAAGAATGCTATATATGAATTTTTGAATTGACATTAACTTCTACATAATTACAAAGGTAACCATCTTAAAGTGCCTTTCTCTGTTTAATTACTATTTTTCAGACCAAAAAAATAGGTATGTTCTACATTCTTTGAACACACAAAAGATATGACTTGAAGTAACAGAACTGATTCAAACCATATTTTTGACCCTAGGTAAGATAACTTTATTTCTCCAACCTACAAGTTTCTCAGTTTTAAATAGTGATCATATTTATTCTATTCTAGTGACATTGCTATAAGATCAGTCTATAACTGACATTTAAAAAATGATGTTATACAAAGATTTTTCAAAAAATATAAAGCACTATAGAATGGTAAAATAAGACTTTTTTATTAGTTATATCACTTATGGACAGAATGAGACTAATTTTAAAAGAAACTTTGGTAAGTAACAATAATCACCCATAAAATTGGCTATTATTTGCCATGCAGGAAAAGGAAACTCTCTAATGTCTCTTCTAAAAAACTACTTTAAAAGACATTAAGAGCCACTTGCAGTTTTTCTGGAACTGTGAACATTCAGAGAATGGGACAGCACAATCATTTCAGCAATTTCATGTAATTTCACACTCCCATTTTATGACAATAATGCATAATTTAACTATATATTCCATGATGAATAAGGAATAGTTAGAATTTTTACTTTTTCCATGAAGATTTTCAGATAATCTTACCCATGGATAAAATGAAAACAATTCCATGTCCTAGTTTTTAAAATGTTACTTAGGGAACAACAAATAGTTTCTGAAATAGTTCTCATTGTTGGCTGCCATAGACTGAATTGTGTCCATCTCCCTCCCCAAACAAAATTCATCTACTGGAGCCCTAATGGCCAATATGACAGTATTTGGAGATGGGGCCTTGGGGACATAAGTAAGTTTACACAAGATCAGGAGGGTGGTGCCCTCATGACAGGATCAGGGCCTTTATAAGAGACACCAGAGAGCTTGCTTCCTCTCTCTTTCAGTCATGTGAAGATACAGTGGGAAGGTCTATGGTTCTTTGTCATGGCAGACATTGGCAACTAATACATTGGCAATATATAAATATGTACCCACTAAAATCTAACTCATTACTAATAAAGTACATTCACTGATAAGATGTGTATATCAGCTTAAAATATGTAAAGCTAAATTGTTGCATATCATACCAACAGTTTCAACACTGTTAAAGTAACAGAATCATTGAATAAATGATGGTAAGTTCACATAATGTAGTATCATGAAGTCACTAAAATGCACATCTCATTTAGGAGAATATTTCATAATGTAAGAAAAAGCTTGTTTAAGAGACCACAAATACGCAATATCAATAAGATCCAATCCTAGGGAAAAATGTGAGTGTGTATGTGTGTGCAGATACATATTAAAGGTATGTAAAGAAATAAGCCAAATTTTAACTGGGGTATTCAGCATTTCTGAACCTTCAATAATGAATATATGTTACTATCACAGTTAGAAAACATTAAACCCTTTTAAAAGATTAACATTAATTATGCTAAAATAACAATACTCAAAATGCCTTCATTTCGGAAAAACCTAACAATCAAAATAGAGAAAATTAAAGGAACATTCATTAATTAATTACCAACAGATATCCTGAAAATTTCCTTAAAAATCACTGAAATAAAACATTTATAAAAGTCATTCTTAAAAAAAGTCATTCTTAAATTTTTTAAAGACTATTGCATGTTAATCATTTTACCTACGAAAAAGAACATGTATTTTGAGAAAAATTTTCAAAATCCAATTACCTAGTTAAAATTTGATAACTTACTGGCAAATCTTTAATGGTCCTTTCCTACTTCATTTATTCTTCCCTACAGCAAAAATATATTGCACACCTGCTATGTGCCAAGACCTATCACTGGCACAGTAAACACAACTGTGAACTGGATGCATATACATGGTATTTGTTCTCATGCAGCTTGGTGGAGACCAACCTTAAAGAAATATTTACTCAAGGGGTGCCTGGGTGGCTCAGTGGGTTAAAGCCTCTGCCTTTGGCTCAGGTCATGATCTCAGGGTCCAGGGATCGAGCCCTGCGTTGAGCTCCCTGCTCAGCAAGGAGCCTGCTTCTCCCCCCCACCCCCGCCTCTCTGCCTACTTGTGATCTCTCTGTCAAATAAATAAATAAAATCTTAAAAAAAGAGAGAAATATTTACTCCATTAGTCAAAGTAAAATTTCAATAAGTTATACAAAGGAGAAGAAATACAAAATGAGTCTTTGCAAGGGGTGGGAGTGACAATGATAATGTAGAAGTTTCCCCTTATTCTGAACGAAATACTTACTTTATCTTAACCAGGATGTCTTCATTTAGTCAAAATGTTAAGGGGGAAAGCTACAGAGATAGAATACTGGACCAAAGGCTCAGTAGGAAGCAGAAGGCACAGAGATGAAAAAGCATAGGACTCTTTGAAGGGAAAAGTGGGTTCCAGAGCTGGAAATGTAGATATGCTCACACTGCAGAGGTACTTGTAGCTGTTGGGCTGAATGGGATCCAGAGGGGAGAAACTACAAAGTGAAAAAGACCAAGGACCAGGCCTTGGACAGGGTTCAGGAGCAGCAAGGAGGATGAGGACCCACAGACAGAGGCAATGTACTAGAGAAATAAGGACCTTTAGATGGAGGACCAAGGCCTAAGATGTGAGAGATGGACAGTAGATCGTGTCAAAGGTTGCACAAAAGTCAAGAAAAACGAAGACTCAAAGCCCCTGCATTCAGAACTTAAATCTCAGAAGTAGGTTTTTGAGAGCATATTTGTTCGAATGGTGCTGGAAAAGCTGGAAGACAAGCGGCAAATGTGGGTGAGTGGATGGGAAGTGAATGGAGGCAATCCATTGGTAGAGAAAAACTCCAAGAAATTGTGGGCAAGAGAAACACTAGGGACAACTAGGATGATGGCTTAGGAGGCAGCAAAGTCCAGGGAGGGTGCTTTTATTTAAAGAGGGACTGAAAATGTGAACCAGGAAGGGTTGACTATGGAACCGAAGTTATGGAGAAAGTCTGAGGTCAGACTTCCCTGCCACAGGTGGAAAGACTGATTTGGGCTCTGAGTAGGGAAAAAGTCCTCCCAAGAGAGCAAGGCTGAAGACTGAGGTTTTAGGTTGAGAGAGAGGGAAGATGGACAATACTTCCTTGATGGCTTCACACTCCTCCATAATAGGAAGATGAAATCATCCTCATAGTGTGCGGGAACCATCAACACCTTCTCTCCAGTGGTCAGAAATGATGCCACTAATGCTAGCTACTGAGTCCCAGGCTTCCCAGTGCGTCTCACTGAAGACAGACTCAGACACACCGCAACCATGAGCAGATCCCCTCTCACCACTTCTCCAGGAGTGTTCCTGCCAGTCTCAGTCTTTATTTTTTACCTATTTGAAAATTCTGGAAACTTGTTCACTTTCCCCTTCTTATCAATGTCAGAGACAGAAAACATACCAACAGGAGAGAGCGAGGAGGAGGAAGGAAGGATGGATTTACCCTCAAGTACATAAGCACTATATAAGGCACAAGGGAACTTATTAGGTAATAAAGGAGCAATCTCAGATTAATTTTTTAAAAAATCCTGTACATTTGAAACAAATGAAGAATATGCTTTTATTATTAAACACTCAGTTCTCCTAATTGAGCTACTCACCAAAAAGTTACTTCGGGCCTCAAGGCACCAAAGTTAAAGAGTACTGAAAAGAGACCCTCAAGCTTCTCAGAATGGATTATTGAACTCTGCCATGTATGTTCTATTCTATCTGTTCTGGAACAATAACATGGACCACTGCTCTGTACCAAAATTTATATTCAAAAGTACTCCCAGACCAACTGTGTAAGTAAAATTTTCATAAATTATCAAATATTACCGATGAGTTCTAGGTGGCTTACTTAGGGAATCTAATGTTTCTATGAAATAGTTCATCTTTTGAAGCTGGTATATTATTAGCATACTTACTATATAAGGGCATGTTAATAAAATGTGTTTAAGAATTCTCAGGATCTTGAGCTCACCTTTTCCCATGGACATTCTGATCCAACAACTACATGTATGTAATTAACTTTGAAAATGACCTGAAGACTGGCAGAACAGAACTTCCACAACTAACCCTAGAGAAGAAGCCACATCGTAAAGTGTAGGAGGGGCATACATATAGGTTTGGCTGGGAACCAAACCCCTCTGTGAAACCCTCCACAAAGAGGACATACACCACAAACACAAGTAAGCCAGAGGATCAGACCCCATGCCAGGCACTCTAGGCACTAGGGACCTGTACTAGGAATATGAGTCCCCATAAAACCTGGCTTTGAAAACTGATGAGCCTTAACTTTGGGAGTTTCAAAATTCAGTGGGCTAAGAGCGCCTGGGTGGCTCAGCTGGTTGAGCACGGACTTTGGATTTTGACACAGAACATGATCTCATGGTTGTGGGATCAAGCCCTACGTCAGGCTCTACACTCAGCACAGTCTGCTTTAGATTCTCTCTCTCATAAATGAATACAATCTTAAAGAAGAAAAATGAAAACAAAAATCAGCGGGCTTAGCTCCAAGAGAGCTGAAGAGCAACAGGAAATTGAGTCCCCATCTTTAAAGAACCAGCATAATTAACTCAACGTGAGACACATACTTATGGTATACATGAAGATTTATTTACTAATCTCAGAACGTGCACTGGAGGGGGAGGGATGTTCACATTTCTCCAGGAATAATAGTACTGACAGGCACCATTTCTCTTCCCCTCCCCCAGCCTCAATAGCTGGACACTTGCTGGAGCCAGAGCTAATACTCTCCATCTATGTTGCTAGCACTACATTCCCTGTGAACCCACCTCAGCAAGCATCCTCTAAAACAGCTTCTACCCCAACACTTCCAAAAGCAGCCCCAGTAGGAACATGTGCCACTCTAAAATGACTCCTACTCAGGGGAGAGGGGGAGATGGAATCTGACACAACAGCATGTCTGCAGGTCCAGCAGCTGAGGCTTTTAGCTGCCCACACAGGGAGCAAGTCCTGTTATCCTATATGCCTGTAGTTATGGCAGAGAGGCTAACTTCAGATAAGTAGCCAGACCCCAACTTCACCTACCAATGAGCTCTAGGCAACCTCAGAGAGGCCTTTCAAACCTCTTTTACACAAAGTCACTACTTTCAAGACCAGGAGACATAGATGACCTTTATTAATGCACAAAAACACATAGAGTTAGATAGAATGAGGAGAAAGAGGAATACTTCTCAAATAAAAGAATGAGACAAAATCACAGTAAAAGAACTAAGTGAAATGGAAATAAGCAATATGACTAATAAAGAATTCCAAGTAATGGTCATAAAAATACTTGGTGGACTTAAGAGTGGAGGGTCTCAGTGAGAACTTCAGCAAAGAGATAGAAAATATAAAAAATAACCAGAGAAAAAGAATTCAGTAACTGAAAAAATTCACTACAGAGAATCAACAGCTGACTAAAGGAAACACAAGTTGAAGAGCAAAAACAAAACCAAAAAATAATAAAGAATGAAAACAGGTTAAAGCAACTCAATGACAACATCAAGCATAGTAACATTCACTTTACAGGGATCCCACAAGGAGAAGAGAGAAAGCAGGGGGCAAAAAAACTTATTTGAAGAAACAATCACCGAAAATTTCCCTAATATGGGAAAGGAAACAGACACTCAGGTCCAGGAAGTACAAACAGCCCCTAACAAGATGAACACAAGGAGGTCCACTCAAAGACACGTAATAATTAAAATGGCAAACTGTAACGATAGAGAATTTTAAAGCAATAAAAGATAACAATTACATACAAGAGAAACCCCATACAGCTACCAGCTGATTTTTCAGCAAAATTTTGCAGGCAGAAAGGAGTAGGATATTCAAAGTGCTGAAAGAAAAAAACCTGCAACCAAGAATACTCTACCTAGTAAGGTTAAATGTAAATAGATGAAACGCTCCAATTAAAAGACACAGAGTGATTGAATGGATTAAAAAAAAAAAAATCTATATGCTACCTACAAGAGACTTACTTCAGACCTGAACAAACAAACAGACTAAAAGTGAAGGGACGGAGGGATGGAGGGATGGAAAAATAGAAGCAAAACAAAACAAAACAAAACAAAAAACCCACAAAAAACAAAACCAAAAAAACAACACACAAAAAACACAGTCAGAGTGGTAATACTTATATCAGACAAAATGAACTTTAAGATAAAGACTGTAAGCAAGGGACAAAGAGAGGCACTATGTAATGATAAAGAGATCAATTCAACAAGAGGATATGACAACTGTAAATGTCTACGGACCTCAGACAGGAGTACCTAAATAGAAAACAATTATTAACAGACAAAGAAATTGACAGCAATAAAATAATAGTAGGGCATGGTACATTTACATCAATGGATAGATCATCTAGACAGAAAATCAATATGGAAACAGTGCCTTTGAATGATACATTACATCAGATGGACCTAACAGATACAGTCAGAACTTTCCATCCCCAACAACGGAATACATATTCTTTTCAAGTGTGCATGGAATATTATCCAGGATAGATGACATGTTAGGCAACAAAACAAGCTTCAAACAAAGAAGACTGATATCATATCTAGCATCTTTTCCAACCACAAAAATATGAAACTAGAAATCCATACCAAAACAAAACAAACAATCAAAAAACTGGAAAGAACACAAACACATGAAGGCAAAGCCCCATGCTACTAAACAACCAATGGGCCAACTAACAAATCAAAGAGGAGACCAAAAAATACATGGAAACACATGAAAACACAATGGTCCAAAATCTTTGGGGTGCAGCAAAAACAGTTCTAAGAGGGAAGTTTATAACATGACAGGCCTACCTCAAGAAACAAATCTCAAATAAATAACCTAACCTTACACCTGAAGTAGCTAGAAAAAGAAGAAAAACAAAGCCCAAAGCTAGTAGAAAGAAGGAAATAATAAAGATTAGATCAGAAATAAATGAAATAGAGACTAAAAAAACAATTGAAAAGATTAAAGAAACCAAGAGTAAGTTCTTCAAAAAGATCAATAAAATTGATAAACCTGCAGCCAGTCTCATAAATAGATAAGTAAATCAGATATAAAAGAGGAAACTGACACCACAGATATACAAAGGATGGTAAAAGAATATTATAAAAAATATATATATGCCAACAAATTGGATAATCCAGAAGAAATGGATAAATCCCTAGAAATATACAATCTTCCAAAACTGAATCAGGAAGAAATAGAAAAGCTGAACAGACCAATTACTGGTTAACAAATTGACTTGGTAATTAAAAAATTCCCCAAAAATGTCCAGGACCAGATGGCTTCACAGGTAAATTCTACCAAACATTTATGGAAGAGTTAGTACCTTTTCTCCAACTATTCAAAAAAAAAATAGGAAAGGACAGAAAAGCTCCAAATTTATTCTAAAAAGACTGAATTATTCTGATGGCAACACCAGACAGACACTACAAAAGAAGAGAACTACAGACCAGTATCTCTGATCAACACGGATGCAAGTATCCTCAAGAAAATATTAGCAAACCAAATTCAACACACTTAAAAAAAAAATCACACACCATGATCAAGTGGGATTGAGGTTCAATATTTGCAAAATCAATGTGATATATCACATTAACATGAAGAAAGATAAAAATCTCAATAGATGCATCCCCATAGATGCAGAAAAAGCATT
>CM053608.1:36977535-36993534 GCA_028646535.1 Procyon lotor | reverse complement strand
TATTAGAAGTCCTAGTCACAGCAGTCAGATGAGAAAAAGAAGTAAAAGGCATCCCGACTGATAAGGAAGAAATAAAACTGTTACTGCAGATTATATACTACATATAAAAAGCCCTAGAGGTTCCACCAAAAACCTACTAGAACAAGTATGTGCATTCAGTAAAGTTGTAGGCTACAAAATTAATACACAGAAATCTGTTGCATTTCTACATACTAATAACAAGTAGCTGAAACAGAAACTAAGAAAAGAATCCCATTTACAATTGTGCCAACAAGAATAAAATACCTAGGAGTAAATTTAACCAAGGAGATAAAAGACCTATACTCTGAAAACTGTAAGACACTGAGGAACAAAAATGAAGATGATATAAACAAATGGGAAGGTATACTACCTTATAGGTATACTCATAGACTGGAAGAATATCATTAAAATGTCCATCGTACCCAAAACAATCCAAAGATTCAAAAAAAAAACCCCTATCAAAATACTAGTAAGTATTTTCACAGAATCAGAATAAATACTACTAAAATTTGTAAAGAACACAAAAGATCTCAAATAGCCAGGGCAAACTTGAGAACGAAGACTAAAGTTGGAGGTATCACAATCCCAGATTTCATGATACGCTCAAAGTTACAATAATCAAACAAGTACAGTACTGGCACAAAAACAGACACATAGAATAATGGAACAGGAGAGAGAGCCCAGAAATAAACCCATACCTATATGGTCAATTAGTATAGGATAAAGGAGGTAAGAATATGCAATAGGGAAAAGATAGGGAAAAGACAGTCTCTTCAATAAATGGTGCTAGGAAAACTGGACAGTCATATGTAAAAGAATGAAACTAGACCACTTTCTTACACCATATACAAAAATAAACTAAAAATGGATTAAAGAGTTAAATATAAGACTGAATCCATAACACTCCTAAAAGAAAACAGGCAGTAATCTCTTGGACATTCATCTTAGCAATGTATTTATAGATATGTCTCCTTAGGCAAGGGAAACAAAAGCAAAAATAAACTATTAGGATTACACCAAAATTAAAACTTTTGCACAGCAAAGGAAACTATCAACAAAACGAAAAGGGAACCCAGTGACTGGGAGGAGACATTTACAAATGACATATCCCATAAGGGGTTAATAACCAAAATATATAAAGAATTCATACAATTCAACAAAAAAAACAAACAATCCAAGTAAAAAATGAGCAGAGGACCTGAATAGACATTTCTCCAAATAAGACATACAGATGCCCAATGGACACAGGAAAAGATGCTCAACATCACTAATCACCAGGAAACGCACAACAAAACCACTATGAGATATTACCATACACCAGTCAGAACGACTAGTATTAAAAAGACAAGAAATAAGTATTGGTGAGGATGTGGAGAAGAAGGAATCTTTGTGCACTGTTGGTGGTAATATAAATTGGTGCAGCCACTGTGAGAAACAGTATAGGGGTTCCTTAAGAATTTTTAAATAGAGGGAGGGAGGTGGGGGAATGAGGTAACTGGGTGGTGGGTATTAAGTAGGGCATTTGATGGAATGAGCACTGTCATATGCAGGTGATGAATCACTGAAATCTACCTCTGTAAACTAATATACTATATGTCAATTAAATTGAATTTAAATTTAAAAAATTTTAATGAAAAATAGAAATATCATGCAATCTTTTAATTCCACTACTGGGTATTTGTCTGAAGAAAACAAAAACATGAATTCAAAAAGATATATGTACCCCTATGTATACTGCAGCATGACTTAAAATAGCCAACATATAGAAGCAACCCAAGTATCCATGACAGATGAATGAATAAATAAGATGTGCTACATACACACGATGGATTATTACTCAACCATAAAAACAAATGAGATCTTGCCATTGACACAAATGGACCTAGCGGGTCTTATGCTAGGCAAAATAAGTCTGACAGAAAAAGACAAATACCATACGATTTCACTTAAATGTGCAATCTAAAAAATAAAACAAATGGGGCACCTGGGTGGCTCAACTGGCTCAACTTGATGTTGGGGTTGTGGGTTTGAGCCCCACATTCAGTAGATTACTTAAAAAAATAAAATCTTAAAAAGTAATTTAAAAAAATAAAAAAAGAAACAAATGAATGAAAAAACACACAAAAACAGACTCTTGGGTGTCTGGGTGGCTCAGCCATGTGAACGACTAACCCCTGATTTCAGCTCTGGTTGTGATCTCAGGGTCATGAGATGGAGCCCCATGTTTGGCCCCTCTCCCTCCTCTTCTCCCCCTTGCTCCACTCACACACATGCTCTCGTGGTGTCTCTCTAAAATAAATAAGAAAAATCTTAAAAAGAAAAAAAAACCCCAGATTTTCAATACAGAGAACAAGTTGATGGCTGCCAGAGGGTAGAGTGTTAGGTAGGTGAGCAAAATAAAGGAGATTAAGAGGTACAAACTTACACTTATAAATAAGTCCTAGAGATGTAAATTACAGTAAAGGGAATATAGTTAATAATATAAAAACACTGTGTGGTAATATACGGTACCTACACTTGTGATGAGCAATGAGTAATATAAAGAATTGTTAAATCAATGTTTGTATATCTGTAACCAGTTAATGTGTTAATTATACTTCAATTTTTAAAAAACTTTCTTTTAGGGGTACCTGGGTGCCTCAGTCAGTTAAGCGCCTGCCTCCAGCTCAGGTCATGATCCCGGTGCCCTAGAATCAAGTCCCATGTCAGGTTCTCTGGTCAGCGGGGAGCCTACTTCTCTCTCTCTCTCCCTCTGCTCCTCCTCCCTGCTTGTATTCTCTCTCTCTCTCTCCCTCTCTCTCTCTCTCTCAAATAAATAAATAAAATCTTTAAAACAAAAAACTTTTTTTGTAATTTTATTTTGTATTTTCAGGAAAAAGCTTTTTCTTTTAGAGGTGATGAAATTGCACAAATCCCTCTATATTTTCCTATTCTATTGGTAATCAATAATAGCATGTATTTTCAGAGTCTCTAGGTTACAGGTTTAATCATTGCAATATAAGAAAAGAAACAGTTTAAAAATAAATGACAGGTTTATAGAATTAATTCAAGAACTAGTTCCAAGTAGCCTATGTAGCAGAATGGACACAAGGAAAAAAATAAAAATTAGGAAGTCACACATAAGCATGAATCCTAAAGAAAAAAAAAGCAAGAAGCAAAACAGAACATCACTAAATGTACAATAAATATCTGAAAGAGAAAACCCCTAACTCAGCATCAAGCATGTGCTCACATATGTGTGCATGCACACACAGACATACACACCACACATTTTCTTTTTCTGAACCATCTCAAACTAAGTTGCAGATACCAGGACTAATCACCTCTAAGTACTTCAGTATATATTTCCCAAGATCAAAGACAATTTTGCATTATCATACATAAGAAATTTAACCCAATGGAATATTATCTAATACACACCCTGTCCTCAAGTTTACAAATTATTCCAATAGTGAAATTTATAGCAGCTTTTCTCTACTGATGCAGATTCAATCAAGGCTCCCATATTGTACTGAGCTGTCATATTACTTCAGTCTCCTCTACTGTACTGAAGACAAAAAGCAAAACTAAGCCTTTTTTCCCTCATGACATTGACATTTTTTAACAGACCAGGCTAAGGTTGTCTTGTAGAATGCATATGATAAAGATTTTTACAGAACTATGTCAAGTTCCTCTTTGCGGAAATTTTATGTTGTGTTTTCTCAATCCATCCTATTAGTTTTGGGGATAACTAATACCACAATACAAGGGCATATTTATCAATCTGGTTTTCCAATATAACTCTCCCCTCAACTCTGCCTTCTTCCAACCCACTGTCCCTCCTTTATGATGTCCTACTCAGTTTAAGGCCATTTAGAAATGAGGACAAAGGGGCGCCTGGGTGGCTCAGTGGGTTAAAGCCTCTGCCTTTGACTCAGGTCATGATCTCAAGGTCCTGGATCGAGCCCCACATTGGGCTCTCTGGTCTGCAGGGAGCCTGCTTCCTTCCCCCTCTCTCTATCTGCCTGCCTCTCTGCCTACTTGTGATCTCTCTCTGTCAAATAAATAAAATCTTAAAAAAAAAAAGAAATGAGGACAAAAATTACAAAATGAATTTAATTTTGCTTACAAAAAGTTTAGTCCCTAAGAAAAAGCATCCTACCTATGCATGGCAAGCCCTTCAAGGGGGATTGTCTGAATAATAATCATTCCTGTGGGCTACTTGTCCTTTCTTATCCTGAGTAGAGTTTGTAAGCCAAAGGCCAGGCTTGAACTGCTCATAAATATGGAGGAGATTTTTCTAAGTCTTTTGAGAGTGGTGAAGAGACAAGCAGGCTGGGTATTTAGAGAGGATCTTAACACCCCTTTATAATATGATGTGAGATGTTAACCCTCTTAACCCATATTCTCACAAAATATTTAGCCACATAGCATTTGCCACTAATGACAGTAGAACTAGGGAAATACACTGAAGGTCTGGAGTTTAAGGTGAGTAGAAAGGAAAAAATAGAGTAGTGAAGTTCTGGCAACAAATCACTTCCATATTTTTTCTTTTCTTAGTCCAGGTTCTATTGTTTTAAGTTATATAGAAAAAAATTTTTTTTAAATGGCTGTTCTTCATACATTACATAATCTAATTAATTCCATCTATAGACTTATGTCCAAATGAAACATTTACAAGGCAGGTAACAAAAAATGCTCATTTGGATTTATTTAAGTCAAGGGCACTATAAAATCCTAATTTAAAAAGAGCTTTAAAGCCCAATTGCTTTGAGAAAGAATTACCTTTAGAGATATGTTTGTTTTCTGTGATATCTATCATTATTGTTGGAAAAGTCTTTTGAAAAATATTCATAAAATCTAGAAATATTGGACATATTTTCCTCTATAATAATGTAGAATACATCTATTTCCCCAGAAGATTTAACTTGACTTCTGAGATAGCAAACAAAAATCCTATCATAAGGTTTATTATTTAGGGTTTGAGCAACAGGATCTGTCCTGCCCGACTTTAACCAAAAAAACTTAAAAAATCAAGACTTTTACTGAATATCTTTCTATGTGTTCAGTACATTTTTATACGCATTCTGGCAAAGAGAAGTATACATGTTCCTACTTAATCTTAAATAGAACTACTTAAAACATACATAAAGTAATGGCAGACAATTTTAGATAATATATATTCAGTGTCAAGCTATAGACCACAAAATACCACCTACACATGAGAAGTTTTCAGTGGAGGAATTTCACTAGATGAAGACTGCAGTAACTGTGAAGAAAGCAGCCTGAGTTAAAATACAAGACTGGAATGATTCTGGAGGTTGGTATGGTCAGGTAATCCTGAACATAGGAAATGGCAAGTGCTAGGTAAAGTCAGTTAAAGTTAAAAATAAAAGTGGGCAGTGATTAATTTTGTCCTTGTTATTTAACTAGGAAACGGGTCTCTCAGTAATTTTAAATTTAGATCTACACATGTTTTCCTGTTTGTATGCTCACTATGGTACTGGACAATGATTTTTATTTTTTAAGACGTTATTTATCTGAGAGAGAGTGAGAGTGAGCACACGACCGGGGGCAGAGGGAGAGGGAGAAACCAGGCTTCCTTGCTGAGTAGGGAGCCAGATACAGGGCTCAATCCCAGAACTCTGGGATTGTGACCAGGACTGAAGGCAGACACTTAAAAGACTGAGCTACCCAGGCATCCCTGGACAATGATTCTAAGACATAGTTTTTTCCCACACTTAAACATCTCTTAAGTTTGGATGAATCTTGCAATAAATCGTGTATCATTTGGACAGCACTTTTCTTCTCCTTAGTGGTACTTAAGACAATGATGCACCTTAAAAATCAACCTCTATGAATAGAGTGCTATGAAGTCATTAGGAAGAGTAGATAAGGGGGGAAAAGTCTTTTGTGTTTAAAGTAGAACAGAATCAATTTGTAACTCTACAAAAAAACTGCCTGAACCTCTTGCTCACAGTAAACAGAAATGATCGATGGTCTCCTACAGGAAGGGGCAGGAACACATCTAAATTGAGTCCTTATAGAAAGTGAAGAGCTGAGGGGCGCCTGGGTGGCTCAGTGGGTTAAAGCCTCTGCCTTCGGCTCAGGTCATGATCTCAGGGTCCTGGGATCAAGCCCGCATCGGGCTCTCTGATCAGCAGGGAGCCTGCTTCTCCCTCTCTCTCTCTGCCTGCCTCTCTGCCTGCTTGTGATCTCTGTCTATCAAATAAATAAAATCTAAAAAAAAAAAAAGAAAGTGAAGAGTTGAGACTAGAGGATAGAAAGCAGATGTAGAAATAGTAAATTATTTTTCAGAGTAGAAGTTGTAAAACCTGAGTTGCGAGAGAGATATGCCATTTCCAGCAGACCTCTGGAAAGCAGGGGGTAAAATCAGGGTATGATGATAGGGAGGTTGTTTCCAAGTTTGTCAAGAGCAGTTAAGCCCCCAAGTCATCACTTGGATCAAGCAAACAAACAGTTAAGTCTTTTCTACACTGGTAAAAATTAGAAGGAAAGTGAACTGGGGAAAGTGAGCTGGAACAGCTCCAGGATGGATAAAACTTTGCACAAAAGAGAAAGGGATGAGGCATGGAACTAAGAGCAGAGGATTCGGTGAAAAATCTAACAAGCTGCCGACGAGGAGACCATATTTGCAAAAGACATATCTGATAAAGAAAGGATGGTTATCCACAATATACAAAGAACTCATAATAAACAATAAGAAAATGAATAACCTGATTAAAAAATGGGCAAAAGATCTGAACAGATACCTCAGCAAAGAATATATGAAGGAAGTAAACAAGCATATGAAAGATGCACATAACATTTGGCAACTGCAAATTAAACAAGGAGATATCACTATATCCCTGTTAAAATGGCCAAAATCTAGAACACCAATAACACCAAATGCTGGTGAGAATGCGGATCAACAGGAACACTTACTCACTGCTGGTAGGAATGTAACATGGGATTGCTACTTTATAGGCTGTGTAGACTTAGTGTAAACGTAATATAGTTTACTATAAACTTAGTATAACTAAGTTTAGTATAGACCTGTGGAATCACTATGTTGCACACCTGAAACTAATGTAACATTTTGTGTCAACTACATTAAAAAAAAAAGAAAAAAGTTCAGCAGTTTCTTACAAAACTAAATGTGCTCTTACCATATGATCCAGCGATTTGCTTTTCAGTATTTACCCAAATGAGTTGAAAATATGTCCACATAAAAACTTGCATACATTATGTTTACAGCAGCTTTATTCATAACTGCCAAAACTTGGAAGCAACCAAGTTATACGGCTGTAGGTAAAGGGATAAACCAGAGTACATCTAGACAGGGGGATGTTACTCAATAAAGGAAATGAGCTACACCTACAAAAGCATAAGTTTTCTTGAACCTTTCAGAGAGCTGAGGTCACTCTAACAATGCTCTAATAGTTTTTCATCACAGAGGGAAAAAAATCCTTTTTGTGACCTTCAAAGTTGTACCTGATTTGGTCCCCACTCCTGACTTAATAAGCCATTTTCCCCAAAATGAGTCTACAAACATACCAGCAGAGACAAGACAGGAAGCAGCACTAGCTGAGAGAGACCAGCACTACACAGACTGTGTTGGGAGGCAATGTGTGCAAAACTCATGAGGAACTTGAATTTCTATATATTGAATTTTCTTAAAGAAAGTGCTCCAATATAATGAAACAATCAAAAGTCAAGGTACCAGCACCTTTTTAGAAATTCAATAAATACATCTTTTTTTGGTAAGTAATGGGAGAATCAGTGAGGGGTTTCAAGCAGAAAAATAACTTGATCTGACATGCTTTTTAGAAAGTAAAATTCTGATTGCGCTGTGGAAGATACATTAGGTGGGGTAAGACTAAAAAACAGTCAAAATGCATTAAATTAACTCAGAAAACCTCATAAAGTTCCTAACACACACCTTGACAGGGAAAGGATACCTGACTGTTCAGAGCTATTTCGGAAGTCATACACAGCAAGGGAACCAAAGTGGGAGTGGGAGGAAAGAGCGCTTCTCCCAGTTGTTCGGTCTGTCGGGGAGGTTATGTACCTCTACAGATTTCATTCTATTTTCAACCAGGGCTCATACCTGATGAGTTACAGGGGACTTGCTCAGGTCCTACTAAATATTACTCACAAGTCCCTCCCCTCTGCCACTCACCCCCACCTCCAGTGCCC
Source organism: Procyon lotor (assembly GCA_028646535.1). Lineage (NCBI taxonomy): Eukaryota > Metazoa > Chordata > Mammalia > Carnivora > Procyonidae > Procyon > Procyon lotor. The sequence continues at coordinate 36,985,335 of CM053608.1, read as the reverse complement.
CTGTTCAGATAGACCTGGGCTGGATTGGGACAGAACTCAGAAGCCTCTGGCTCCCAGGTCTACAGTTCTGTATTTAGCTTCTACCTTCCCAGCACAGCAGGCACTTGTAAAAACACATCATTCCAAATTTCTCAAGACTTTGCTATGGCTATTTGTACTTAAGCATTTTTCTCCTCAACAACCAAAGGGATATTACACTCCCATTAAACTTTTGATCACTATGGCAGACATTATTACTTTGATCTAGGGATAAGCTGCAGTATAAGAATCATCAAACAGCCCTTTAAAACTACACTCATTCCCCTCTCCCTTTCTCATGGCTACCAACACACCCACAGAGGAGATGGATGAAGTGGAAAAAAGATTGAGAACCACCTACTGCTTTACTAACCTATTTTATAAGAATAAGAATTTGGATATGTAACAGCAGTATTCCAAGTTGAATTCTAAGAGAAGTTACTCTGTATATTTGATATACTTTTTCTGTTGTTTCCTATGGTGACAAACATTTTCAGGTCTCAATCTACTTCTCAGCAGGAACTACACATAGTTTAATGAGACCAATATTATGATGCTCTCCCTACTGAGAAAATCTCAGTGCCATTCTGAAAGGATCTGAAGTTAAGAAAGGTAATGAAATTCTAGGAAAGCTTTAAAGTTGTCCATATTCAAATTCTTTACAGAAAAAAAAATCATATTTAATTTAGTAACCCAAAACAAACAAAACACATATTTCTTTATTTGAGAGAGAGAGAGAGAGCACAAACAGGGGGGAGCAGCAGGAGAGGGAGAAGCAGGCTTCCCACTGAGCAGGGAGCCCGATGTGGGGGCTCAATCCCAGGACTGGGATCGTGACATGAGCTGAAGGCAGATGCTTAACCAACTGAACCACCCAGATGCCTCTTTAACAGACTTTTTTAAAGAAAATACTGTATGTAACTCTCAAAGGGAAGCTAAGGTAAATGAGTGAATTACAATAAAATAAAGCATGCTAGCTTGGCAACTGTATCCAATGATCCAGATTTTCCCAAAGTGTGGCACAGGAGATGACGCTAAGGAATCAATACATTTACCTTAACGGTCACTAAAATAACACAAGTAGCTCATCAAATCCATGAAGTCATATATTATTATTTAGGGAAAGATGAAAGCAAGAGGAATTCACAGACTTTTTTTTTATCTTATAGGCCCTATGCTCAAAAAATGCTCTTGTTGAGCCTTAAGTAAACATTGTGATTTTTAAAAAAAATAACAGCTTTGAGATATAATTCATCTATCACAAAATTTACCCTCTTAGAGCATGCAATTCAATTGTTTTGAGTAAATTCATGAGGTTGTACAACCATTAGCACTAATTCCAGGACATCTTCATCACCCTAAAATAAACTATAACCATTAATAGTTACTCCCACTCCCCTCTGACCTCTGGCAATAGCGAATCTACTTTCTGTCTCTATGGATTTGCCCATTCTGGAGACTTCAAAGAGGTGAAATCCACAATATGTGGCTGTTTTTACTTAAATGTTTTCAGGGTTTATCTGTGTTTTAGCATGGATCAGTACTTCACTCCTTTTCATGGACAAATAATATTCCATCAAAAGGACATGCCACCTTTTGTTCACCCATATCAGCTGATGGACATTTGGGCTTTTTCACTTTTTAGCTATTTATATAAGTAATGCTGCTATGAACACCCATGTACAAGTTTTCAAGTGGACATATTTTCAATTTTCTTGGGTATATACCTAAGAATAGAACAATGGGTCATGTGGTAACTCTATGCTAACTTACTGAGAAATTGAAAAACTATTTTCCAAAGTGGTTGCATCATTTTTCAATCCCATAACCCATATCTAAGGTTCCAATTTCCCCACATCTTTGCCAACATTTTACTGTCCATTTTTAAAAAATTATTATACCTGTCTTAGTGGACGATCTCATTGTAGTCTTGATTTGCATTTCCCTAATGACTAGTGATGGCAACTAATTCTTTGCATGTCTAGGTTACCTCCCCAAAAGCCATGCTCCTTATCTATTAGCCTACTCTCTTCTTCCTCCTACAAAGCCTGCAGTCTCCACTTCATCTCTGAGGCCTAGTCCCCCTCGTGTTCCTGCTCCCACCTGGACAACCCATACTGAGCTTTCCTTCATACAGCCTTGCCATCATCCCAGCGGCCTCTCCCAGGCCTACCTCTGTAGACTTTGGCTTTCCCCTTACTCTCAATTTCCTCTTCTGTTTCTCAGTCTCATGTTCTACATTTTCACAGTCCTTCTTAATCTTTCCACATTCTAAACCATCTCTCCCCCTTTGGCTCCAGGTTCCTCTCTCTCCCTCCATGTCCTTCCTTCTAAATATGCATAGGTGACAAGCTCTGCAGACCTAGTCCTTCACCTATCCTTTGTCCTTGGTACTATTATTATCCCATTCTCTTTCTCTATTCCCCAGTTTCTCACTAGTCTGCAGTCTGTCTGCTATTTGATTTGTGAGTAAAAGCAATGATGGAAGAAAACCATTCCAACTGAAGAACTGTGATGGTGACTTTCATGTGTCAACTTGACTGGAACATGGTATATTGTTAAACATTATTTAACAATGTATAATAATAATATATTATTACTAGGTACTAGTAATTAGTACTAGGTATATTATATACTAGGTATATTGTTAAACATTATTCTGGGTGTGTCTATAAGGATGTTTCTGCATGAGATTAACATTTGAATTGGTAGGCTGGGTAAAGCAGATTGATAATCATGTCAAAAAATGGGCAGAAGACATGAACAGATACTTCTCCAAAGAAGACATACAAATGGCTACCAGACACATGAAAACATGTTCACCATCATTAATCATCAGGGAAATTCAGATCAAAACCAAATTGAAAAAAAAAAAAAAAACAAAAACAAATTGAGATACCACCTTACACCAGTTAGAATGGCCAAAATTAACAGGACAGGAAACAAATGTTGGAGAGGATGTGGAGAAAGGGGAACCCTCTTCCACTGTTGGTGGGAATGCAAGTTGGTGCAGCCACTTTGGAAAACAATGTGGAGATTCCTCAAAAAATTAAAAATAGAGCTGCCCTATGACCCTGCAATTGCACTACTGGGTATTTACCCCAAAGATACAGATGTAGTGAAAAGAAGGGCCACATGTACCCCAATGTTCATAGCAGTAATGGCCACAATCACCAAACTGTGGAAAGAGCCGAGATGCCCTTCAACAAATGAATGGATAAAGACGATATGGTCCATATATACAATGGAATATTACACAGCCATCAGAAAGGATGAATACCCAACTTTGGTATCAACATGGATGGGAATGGAGAAGATTATGCTGAGTGAAGTAAGTCAATCAGAGAAAGTCAATTATCATATGGTTTCACTTACTTGTGGAGCATAAGGAATAGCATGGAGGACATTAGGAGAAGGAAAGGGAAAGTGAATTGGGGTAAATCGGGAGGGAGAGACGAAGCATGAGAGACTGTGGACTCTGAGAAAAAAACTGAGGGTTTTGGCGGGAAGTGGGGTGTAGGGATAGGTGAGCCTGGTGGTGGGTATTAAGGAGGGCACATATTGCATGGAGCACTGAGTGTGGTGCATGAACAATGAGTCTTGGAACACTGAAAAAAATAAAGATGTTAAAAAAAATCTATTTGTTCTATGTGACCCAAATAGAACAAAAAAAGGCTAAGAGGTAACTTCTTTGTCCTGTTTGAGCTGGAACATTGGTCCTCTCCTGCCCTGGAACTAGAACTACACCATCAGCTCCCCTGGGTCTCCTCTAGCTTGTGGACTACAGACATTGGGACTTCTCAGCCTCCATAGTCATGTGAGCCAACACTTCATAATAAATAATACTTATATTTCCTAATACATATTGCTAAAAGATAAGCTGAGGCATATTTAAAATTTGAAGTTTATTTGAGCAAAACTCAATTCAAACTGGGCAGTGCCAAACCAAAAGTGATTAGGAGCATTACACTGACAGGAGCTAGGGAAGAGACTTTTATAGAGAAGAGGTAGAAGCAAAGCAAGGAAATTACCTGATTGGCTATAGCTTAAACCCTAGTTGGCTCTTTGTGATTGGTTGTTTTTAGGGTTAGATTTCATAACACTGAGACATTTAGAGGCTTAGATTTTGGTTTGCTTACATAAGGCATACACACACACACACACACACACACACACACACACACACTATTTGCTCTGTTTCTCTGGAGAACCCTAATTAATACAGGTGCTTAAGCCGTAGAAGCCCCTTCCCCCACAAACAAATAAGCAAGTATATAAAATTCACAGAGGAATTTAGATTTGGTCTAGTGAACAAAAAAGAGACAATGAGTACTTGTGTAGGGGTTATGTTTGTTGGTAGTACAACATCACTAAGCAAGACAAATTGAAATAGGGAGAGTACAAAAGTCCAGAGAAAGTCCTGCCTGGGGTAAATGCAAATGAAATTGAAAAATATTTTCAATTTATGCAAGAGAAACAAAATGCAAGAACAAAGAAGAAAATTTAATTCCAAAGTTCCACTCTAAAAGAAGAGTAGGGTCAGACAGAAATTGCTACAGTTGAGAAAGGAAACTAGGTTTTTTGGTACATTTCTTTATTCTTTGGCATATGGGAGAGGTCTGACGGAGAAGATGATTAATTGAAGTTTGGACATGTGGCATTTGAGGTGATGGCAAACATTCAGGTACAGATGACAGTCTTAAAAGATGAAATGGACAGAAGCTTCCTAAAATTAATTTAGAGTTCTACCATCCCACAGCAACATTTTAAGCTCAACAGAATATATCCCTTGTCTTATTCAAGGGCATCACTTGGCATTGGGTATCAAAGTAACTGGCTACTGAACCAGGTTCTGTGCAGCTTATCATCTCCATCACTAAAATCTTCAAATTATCTCCCAAACTGATGCTATTCATATGATCTACTAAGAACTTTCTTCCTTTCCAAAGTGATATAAACTTGGGCACTCACACATACTGAGCATTTATATAGTGATAAAAGGAAACCAAGAGACAAAAATTATCATATATATTCAGCATTCAAACCACAAGATCATTAACCCTCTTAAATCCTCCTAGATAGGACTATGTCCTATGTAACTCTGGTCTGGGGAGCACCCACCAGTGTGCTAAAGATTTGGCTTTCTTTCTTCCTGACACAGCCACTACTTGTGTCACCCTCTGCCCCTTGCTCAAAGGGGCTAAGAGGACAGAAAAAAGAGCTTAGTCCGATTGAGAACTTCATTCCACAATATGGTTAAAAACGAATGTAGCATAACTTGAAACCAGTAAAGGCTGCTGCCCAAATACATACACATGCCCTAATACCACTGAGGCAAAAGATCCAAAATCTTAAAGATTTCAAGTCCAACATCTCAAAAAGTCTTCAAATTATGATCCTCTTGATTACTGTCCCAATAGGCAGAAAACTGACAAGTGGCTAAGGAGTAACAGTATCCAAAGTACGTGCCATTATATAGTATAAGCTCTAACTCTCTGCTATGCTTATAATAAAAAGCCTTTCTCATTATCATATATTACCATAAATCTAATAATGCCTTTTTAAAAAGCTGCCGGAAAGTGTCTCTGCTAATCTGAGGATTCTATATTTGTGTTCAAATGGCAGCGAGAGCTCTTTCCTAATAATTAGGTTACTATCTCTCTTAATCTTTTATTCTCTTAAAAGTCTGTGGCTAATCATTGAAAAAGCTATAAATGTGTTTAACTTTTCCCCCATTCCCAGAAAGTATACATTTTAGCAGACTGTGTTTTCCCAAAATGGTCACAATATTTCCCATCCCATATGCTCTTATGCAATATGACCTTCCCAATACCCTAACAAGGAGTCCCAATTCTCTAAACTCTAGGCTGGCCTTAATGATTCACTTGTAACAAACAGAATGTAGCAAAACTAATAATGAATGATTTCCGGGCCCAGATCAGTAGAAGCCTTGCAGCTTCTTTCTCAGTCTTTGGAAGACTCAGTCTCCAGATGGGACCATGCTATGGAAAAACTAAAGCTACACAGAAAGGGTGTGTAGGTCCTCTAGCCAACTGTGCCAGCTGAGTCCAGCCTTCAAGTCACCAGAGGAAGAAAGAAGTCATCTTGCACGTAGATTCTCCAACCCCTGTTGTTTCAAGTTTCAACTCCCCACGGAGCAAATCACACCCATCCATTCCAGTCTTCCCATCTGAAAACCCAGACATCATGAAGCAGACAAACCAGCCCCTCCGTCTCTGAATTCTTGACCTAAGAATTTGTGAGAATAAACTGGTGGTTGTTTTTGCAAGATTTTCAGGTGGTGTAAAAGGCAGCAATGAAAAACCAGAGCAGCAACAGCTAATTGGAATGTGTATGTTGGGTAACACGCCCATCCCCTCATTTTAGTGACTGTATTTCACATTTTTCTTCCCCTTCACTTTACTGAAAACTTTCATTCCCAAAGAAATTTTATTTGCCAGTGTTGTTAATTTACCCATTTATTTTGATGGTTCAAAACCATCAACCGTCATTTATATGACGGTTCAAAACCATCATATCCAATAAAATAATTTCCCCAGGTCTGATTTCCATCTTATTTGTTTTAAAAACTTGTTTCTAACATTATCTCCACTTACTGGAATTATTTCAGTCTTTTTCACCCTTTTATTGCAATCTATCTTTGAATTAGGTCATGACTAAAGACATAATTACTTGAAGCAAGATGTTGTGTACCCAACTATAACCATGATAAGCAAACATTCTGTCAGGCATGCATAAGAATTATTCACCACTTGTTGTAAATAAAGCACTATACCAGTACTTCACATTTAATCATATTTTATTATTGAGTTAGCTATATTGAATTCTATATATCTACTCTCATCCACAAGTCGTATTTTGCCATAAAAAGCTCATTTTACTGTTTAACGAAAACGCTATTCTTGTTTAACATATAATCTTAATATGAACTCTTCAAACCATTGCATTTTTATAAATACAGTCTATTTTATAAGTTGCTATTATATTTAATAAGGAAAAATTGGTCCCTCACAAATCACAGCATAAAAAAATCAAGCTCTTCATTTTCCTGAATTTCATTTTATGAATCTTTATAACTACTTGGCAGAGAAAAACTTAGTCCTGTTGTTTCTAAGTGTTTAGTCACTTCTAATTAAAGTTTAGACTTTTCATTTCTTTTTGTTGTCTAATTGCTGTCGCTAGGACTTCTAGCACTATGTTGAATAAGAGTGGTGAGAGTGGACATCCTTGTCGTGTTCCTGATCTCAAAGGGAAGGCTGTCAGCCTTTCCCCATTGAGAATATTTTCTGTGGGCTTGTTCATGGATCGGAAGAATAAACGTTGTTAAAATGTCTATACTGCCCCAGAGCAATCTATACTTTCAATGCCATCCAGATCAAAATTCCACCAGTTTTCTTCAAAGGGCTGGAACAAACAATCCTAAAATTTGTATGGAACCAGAAAAAAACCCAAATTGCTAAGGAAATGTTGAAAAAGAAAAACAAAGCTGGGGCATCACATTGCCTGATTTCAAGCTTTACTACAAAGCTGTGATCACCAAGACAGCATGGTACTGGCACAAAAACAGACACATAGACCAGTGGAACAGAATAGACAGCCCAGATATGGACCGCAACTCTATGGTCAAATAATCTTTGACAAAACAGGAAAAAATATCCAGTGGAAAAAAGACAGTCTCTTCAATAAATGGTGCTGGGAAAACTGGACAGCTATATGTAGAAGAATGAAACTTGACCATTCTCTTACACCATATACGAAGAT
>CM053608.1:36935473-36977035 GCA_028646535.1 Procyon lotor | reverse complement strand
AAGGGCATCCAGGGTTTAAGGCCCTCACACATATTCTTAGAGATGCCTTCTCTGTCAAAGCCATGATGTGAACATGGATCTTAGACATAGGAGACCAATCTCTTTTGCCATTCTGCTACTCCTAAGATTAAATTGAGAACCTGATTTTTAGCACAGTCTGTCCTTTTGTTATAGGGTCTGTTTACTTTCTGTCATGGAGGACATTTGACTTTCACAGAATTCCTTGAGTTGATAATTGGCTGAATTGAATTTGTGTCTCCTTCTTTAAGGGATTCTTTTAGGCTTCTAAGGCAGTTTACAAAAGCTAGCCAATATTATTACTTGTATAATTATCATAGCTTCTTTTCATTCCAGTATTAGAGATACTGGATAAGCAAAGCTTCTCTTTCTACTATATCCTATCCACTGCAGTTGAAAGTCTGGTTCTTATGCCAGAGGTATGGACATCACAATTACCACCAGCAATGGAGTTTTTGTCTTCATCTGTCTGGTGAGTAAACCAGTTCCAGGACACTATCCAGAGGGTCTACATTTTAGAGTTATATCTAGTATCACTGTCTTAGTTTGGGTCCCCTCAGGAGCAGAGCCTGAACTAAGGACTTGAGTTTAGGTAATTTATTTCAGAGAAGAATCCAGAAGATTGAAAGAAGGAAGTGAGCTTATCAAAAGAAGGAAGAGGGAAAATCCAGCAAAGTATGTTATTGAGCTTACTACCATGGAGGACAATGGGGCTCAAGTCTTCTGAGGATCCTTTGAGGAACCATGTAGGATATACCTCAGAATTGTTCCTCCAAAGAATGGGAGGCTAAACAATCCCCTGGCTTCCATGCTCCATTGTTTGAGGCATGCCTAGAGGTATTTCTTCCCTACATTTCGGGCTTGCCCTGCACACAGCTGTATAAGTTCCCACTGCTTAAGAGAGAGACTTGGGAAAGAAAGTCAGAGAAATGAGATGATGGAATTCTGTCATCATGCTCAGGAAGGCATACAACAGCTGTAGCAGAATGCAAAGGTGGGGTAAGTGGGTGTAGCACAGGTTATCGAGAGCATCTGCTTCATTACCAAAGCCAATCCTGTACACCAATAAAGGGCCCCCTAGTCTTCTTTAATTAAATGTCTCCATCTCTTCCTTGTTAAGAAATCCTACTTATAGGCCCCATCCATAACCTTTATCTCCTCTTAGACAGTAAGAGAAGAAACAATCTACTTTATAAAGTTAGTGCTAAAGTTAGGCAAAGTCATAGCTATAAGAGTTATATGATTGTGATTTCATATCAGGCAGATGTGTGTGCATGTGTTTGTGTGTTTTACCTGTGTCAAGTTACTGGAAGAAGACCGCTAAGCAAATTAGCAGTTGTTCATTCCTTTACTTCTGGCTCCAAAATCTAGTGCCCAGTAGATAGAACTTTGCTTTTCTTGCCATGGCACCCTCTGGGAGGGCCTCTCCAAAATAAGATATTAAAACATTTAGATAAGTTATAATATTGGCTCCTCTATTCTTTTGTGAATTTCTGGTGCATCCTTTCAGATCACAGGAAGACTAGGAAGAAGGAAAAGTATACTGTTTAAGAATATTGTTAGTACTGTTATCCTTTGCTCAGCTGAGATTCAGTGTGGGAAGGATAGCATTTTGGGTAAATGGTTTTATGTTTGTCTCTCCCCTTCCTTCTTCAGTCTCTCCTTCACCCCTTCTAACTTGCTCCTCTCAGGTCCTGGCATGTCCTTGGCATCGGTTGATATGGGCTGGGCTCCAGGCAGTCCATCCAAATCCAGAACTTAGAAAAAAGCAGTGCATTTTGGCACCATCCTGCTTGAAGCTCCCTTTCTTTTCTCATTTGAAGATTTTATTGTGTCACTGTGGGGAAAGACAAATGAGGTTAAAAAGGAAGAATTCAGGGAGAACAAAGAGTGGAGGTCCAAAGAGGCAATAATGAGAAGAGTCCAGATTTAGAAAAATTATATCTAAAGGAATATTGGGGTCAGAACAATGACGACATTATTTTCTATCTTTTCCATCTAGTGGTTCACACTGTTTTCTCTCACCTCTGTCTCATGATTAGTTTTATTCACAACTTGAAAAGTGCTACTTCCTTTTTCAAAAAATGTTTATTCACTTAAGTAAGTGAGCTTAGCTTTCAATTCTCCACCTCTATTCCTCTTCCTTCTTCCTGTCCTACTCTTTAATTTCTCATGCTATCTTTATAAAAAGAACAAGAAGCAAAAACTGAAACAAAATATGAGCCATCACAAACACACCTGTAAAATAAATTTTACATATCCACATAACTGAACTAAGAAAATGAATAACTGAGATGTCTTCCTTTGGGTTTCACTCAAAAGTGAATTCTGCCACAAGAATTTTTTAAATTAATTAATTAATTTTTTATTAACATATGATGTATTATTTACCCCAGGGTACATGTCTGTGAATCATCAGGCTTACACATTTCACAGCACTTACTATAGCAAATACCCTCCCCAATGTCCAATGCCACAAGAATTTTATACAAGTAGTTTATTTGGGGATTGATCACAGGAATCACAGTGGAGGAGGGGGAAGGAGGACAGGGAATGGAGGGAAACACAGCAAAGATGGTGCATTATCACTAAGCTCACTACCATGAGCAACTAGCGTCACTACCACTGTGGACCCTCTGAGAGACTGTGAAAAACACATCCAAAATGGTCCCAACAAGAAACAAAGAACAGGAGTATTTACCCATCAATCTTCACCCATTATAGTAGCCCCTTCTTAGCTGTAGAGGGTATGTGCTGGATGCCTGAAACCAAGGATAGCATCAAATCCTAGATATCCTGTATTTTTCCTATATATACACGCACCTGTGATAAAGTTCAATTTATAAGTTAGGCACAGTAAGAGATTAATAACAATTACTACTGATAAAAAAGAACAATTATAACAATATACCATAATAAAAGTTATGTGAATGTGGTCTTTCTCTCTCAAAATATCTTACTGTACTGTACTGACCCTTCTTTTGTGATGATGGGTCACCTGCTTTACTGTGGTTGACTGCAGGTGACTGAAACCATGGAAAGTTAAACTGTGGGAAGAGGGGGGCTATTATATTGGTTGAAGTTTCTCCCAAGACATTAACTCCTCAGGAGCCCTCAGGCAGAGAAATCCTTAAGATAAGGAGTCATTGGAGGTAAGTAAATTTTCTACCCAAATGCAGCTGATCTCCAGTATGGTCTGAGGGGATGTGAGCAGGGAATTAATGTCAGTTAGATAATTTTGTCTTAAAAAGCCATCTGCTAATTTAGTTTATTTTTTCTCTATATTGACTAATTGTTTTCAGTTTTCTTAAAACATTAAAGTTACTTTTCTATATCCCTATTATGTTTTTGTAGGCTCCATGATAATAGTAATGTCCTGTAATGTCTTATGTTTCTCACAATACACTTTCAATGATCTCTTTTAATCTCAAAATGGTCCTTAAAATGAATATTATTAGCTTCACTTTATTATAAAAAAATGTGGCTAAGACAATTAAATATTCCCCCATAAGGCCATAAAGTAAGTAAGTTGCTGATGCTCACACTTGGCTCATTTTATTTTCACTTTGATACTTTTCCCACCATACCGACATTTGTTTCCTATAATAATGCAGAATTTCTTAAGCATATGCATGGATGTAATATACTAATAATGCTTAAATATTAAGTAAAAATATGTGACTCTCTCATACTCATATCCCTAGTTGGTGCACCTGGAATATATAATGGAAGATAAAGAATCACCATAATGATACAAATGAAGTTAAAGAATAAAGGAATGGAATGGAATGAATGGAAGCAACGCAAGTGCCCAAAGTTGGATGAATGGATAAAGATGATGTGGTGTACACACACACACACACAATGGAATATTAACCATAAAAAAGAACGAAATCTTGCCTTTTCCAACAACATACGTAGATCTAGAGAGTATAGTGCTAAGTGAGGTAAGTTAGTCAGAGAAAGACAAATGCCACATGATTTCACTCATTTGTGGAATTTAAGAAACAAAACCAACAAAGAAAAAAGAGAGAAACAAACAAACAAAAACAAAGACTCTTAACTACAGAGAACAGACTAGTGGTTGCCAGAGGGGAGGTGGTTGGGGGACGGTGGGTGAAATAACTGAAGGGGATTAAGAGTACTCTTATCGTGGCGAGCACTGAGTAATGTATGGAATTGTTGAATCACTCCGTTGTACATCAGAGACTAGTATAACACTGTATGTTAATGATATTGGAATAAAAATATGCGAACTAAAAAAAGAATAAAGGGTATGAATCCATTATAAATAGAGAAATACCAGGAAGAAACTGTACAAGATTCTAACATGGGTTGGATGTTAGGGAACAGGAAGGAAGCTGCACGTAGTTTTTCTTTCCACATCAGAAGATCAAGAGCGTAATTTTCATTAAAAGTGAAGTTGATTATAATCATAAGGTATCAGTCACTTAGAACTGGCTGTAGACCAACAGCTAGTGGAACTCTTAATTCCTCCAAAGTATTACTGACAAGCTGGGTAGGGAATTTCTGGAGTAAGAATTGTTGAGGATGCTTATTAAGTAGACTTAATAGGTGACAGTGTCATTTCTGTTCTCAAGACGACTGTGGCTTGACTACGTTGAACGCCCCAGGCAATGTTAAGAAAGTATATAAATTTAAGGAGGTGTATAGAATGGTCTCTGAAAGTATGTAACATAAAGGGTTTTACATTTATACACTGTTGAATATCTGAAACACTTCTCTAACCCCAGTTTGGAAATACCCAATGCATCTTTATCTATCAATTCTGATCACAATAGTGGACTTTGAGTGGGACAGAACACAGAGGGGGTGGGTCTCATCTGTGAGAAGTTAAAGAGAGCTGACTTGTAGGGTAGGTACTATTTTTGAGCTGAGGTAAAGGGGAAAAAGTATCCAAGAAATGATCAAAAACCTAGAAGGCATAAGTCCTGTGCCTAAAAGAATTTCTATTTGGATGGAATCAAGCTTACAAAGTAAAAGGAATTATAGCAAAACTGAGCTTCACTATGTATCAAGAAAGCAGAGAGCTATTACCCTGGGGAAAAACTTGATTTATCAATGTCAGAGAAAAACAACATAAGCTCTAAAATCAGGCTTAAATCAACACACTTACCAGGAAATATCAGGAAGAGGGTATAGCTATAGAGGGGATTGCTATAAAATGTCCACTTCCCTTATTCTCTCTTACCAGAACCCCAGTTTTATTTAGATATGCCTCTATGCCACATGTGATTCTGGAGTAATCCTCAGCTCAGGGATTAATGCTAATTGATCTGAGTCAGTTATGATATCCTTATTCCCGTGCCAAGAACTGCTTTATAAGCATGTGGCCCCGGGACCTGGTTCTTACCCATGCAGAAGATGGGTGATGTCTTCTGGGTTTAGGCTTCCTATTCTGCCCCTCTTCTGCCTCTGGACCCTGCTGTGTCTATATGTGATGCTTGGAACTGCTATGCCAATCAAGTTACCAGCCTGAGCATGGAGCCAAGACACTGATCACCATGGTGGAGTGGAGAGATGAAAAGAAGCTGGGTCAATAATGACATTGGTCAGTAGTTGCATCAGTCTTCTGATATATGAATTGGCGAATTTCTATTATTTAAATCAGTTTGAGATTTTTGTTACTTACAACCAAAGACAAACAACAAGTAACAGGTAACACTTGTTTATTTTTGCTTTTGTTGTTTGTGCTTTGGGTGTCATATCTATATCCACCGTGAACACCAGCGTCAAGGAGCTTTTCCCCTATGTTTTCTTTTAGGGAGTTTATGGCTTCAGGTCTTACAATTAAGTTTTTAATCAATTTTGAGTTAATTTTTGTGAGTGGTATAAGATTTAGTTTCATTCTTTTGCACATGAATATCCAGTTTTCTCCACACCATTTATTGAAGAGTATCTTCTCCACAGAGTATTCTTGGCTCCCTTGTCAAATATTAGTTGACATTATATGCATGGGCTTATTTCTGAGCTTTTGATTCTGTTTCACTGATCTATGCATCTGTATTTATACCAATAACATATTGTTTTAATTACTATAGCTTTGTTATATAGTTTGAAATCAGTAAGTGTGATACCTCCAGCTTTGTTCTTCTTTCTCAGGATTGCTTTGGGTGGCTATTTGGTCTTTCCTGACTCCATGTGAATTTAAGATATTTTTCTATTTCTGTAAAATATATATTGGAATCTTGGTAAGGATTACATGGAATTTACAGATCACTTTAAGTAATATGCACATTTTAACAATATTAATTTTTCCAAGTCATAAATATGGGATATCTTTCCATGTATTTCTGCCTTCTTCAATTTCTTACATCAAGATATTATAGTTTTTGGTATACAGATCTTTTACTTCCTTAATTAAATTTATTCCCAAGTATTTTATTGTTTTTAACGCTATTGTAAATGGGATTGTTTTCTTTATTTCTTTTTTAGATAATTTGTTCTTAGTGTATAGAAACACAACCAATTTTTGTGTATTGATTTTGTATCATGCAACTTTGCTGAATTTGTTTATTAGTTTTAACAATTTTTTGGTTCAGTCTGTAGGATTTGCTATATATAAGATCATGTTATCTGCCAATAGAAACAATTTGACATCTTCATTTCTGATTCAGATGCTTTTATTTCTTATTTTTTACCTGATCACTCTGGATAGGACTTCCAGTACCATTTTGAATAGGAGTGGTAACAGCAGGCATTCTTCTCTTGCACCTAATCTTAAAGGAAAAGCTTTCAACCTTTCACTGTTGAGTATAATGATAGCTGCGGGCTTGAGAATAACTAGTTTTTAAAAAAATTTGAATTTGAAAATATTCCAGGTATCATAGCGAGAGAAATGAGCAAAGTATATGCTTTCAGGGTATGGAATCTTTAGGATGGGAACTTAAACCTCTTGAGGGCAAGGATGATGTCTCAGATATATATTTCCAGAGTCTGGTGCAGTACCTGATGAATAAAGATTTGTCAAATAAGTAATCTGAAAAACTGGAAAAATTTGGTAGTAGAGAAGATCCAAATGGTATCACTCTGAGAGTATCCCTACAAAGATTCCAAGAATAAAATCTTAAACTGTACAGTTTCAAGATGCCAAAACCACCATGACTTTCATTATTTCATTTTTTAAAAAATGGTGCATGCTTTTAAAATTACAAATTCCATCTTATTTACATGCAAAAAGTACATAGCTATCTACAACTTGAGTGTCAACTCCATACATCTTTCCAAAAAGCACGAGGGAAAGAAGTTAAAGAGTAACTCTGGAGTGCAGAAACTGAAAAACAACCTCTTAGCCTGGTGATCAAAGGCAATGGTGATAAGTTGTTTTAATAACATGTACCTTTGATATGATATGATATGATATGATATGATATGATATGATGAAATTGCACTTTAGCTCTGGGTCTTCCTCCCCCAAACTCATAAGCCTAGTCTTAATTATGAGAAATACATAAGGCAATCTCAGTTGAGACATTCTGTAAAATACTGACCAGTCAAGGTCATCAAAAACAAGCAAAGCTGTCAAGGTCATCAAAAACAAGCAAAGTCTAAGAAACTCACAGCCAAGAGGAACCTAAGGAGACTTAACTATTCAATATAATGTCATATCCTGGACAGGATCTTAGAACAGAATAAGGACATTGAGTAAAAACTATGGAAAATTGAGTACATATGGGTTTTAGTTGATAATAATGTATCATACATTAAAAGAAAATGTTAATAATAGGAGAAATTGGATGTTGGGATGTTGGGAACTCTCTGCACTATCTTTATTTTCATGTAGATCTAAAATTGTTCAAAAATTAAATTTATTTTAAAAAACATACGGGCTACAAATAGTTAAAACAAAAATATTAGCTTTCTAGCTATGTTTCTTGTTTTTCCAATAATATACACCTAATACAAAGCTGTTTTTCCCTTTTTAATAATAGAAATATACATAAAAGCATATTTTCATCACAAAAATTCATTATAATCTATATTCCAACAGCAAATATCAAGTACATTTATTACCAGGATGCATAATAAGGTAGTTGGCAAGCATTAATTTTAATTAATTAACTATGTGTAACTAATCTAAAGACATCAGTCATAAACAGCCAACTGTCAGTAAGTTACCAATTCTATACTTAAACAAATTGCATCACTAGCCAAGGTCAGGGAATTGTCTTGGATTTTTGGCATGCTTTTTATAAACTGTCATTTTTTAATTGCATATCACCAGGAAGAGAAATACTATTAGAGATCAAACTGATTTATTTAAAAAGGGAATATATCAAATGATAATTTGTATAGCTATTACTCAGAGTGAGACCTTTTGTCTTTTCATCTGTTTTCGCAGTCTTCCGATTTTGAAAAAAAGTAAGCCAAGTACTGACTACGCCATTAGGTTCTTTTACTAATTTAACTTTTATAATTAGAGGTCATATGAATCATTCAGAGCAAACTCAGTATGTCTCTTTAATTCCTTGGCTCTCACTTTAGTTTTGAAACCAATTAACTGGATGGACTTTGGTAAATTACTTAACCTTTTTGTGTCTCAGTTTCCTTATCTCTAAAAATGACAAAGAGTGATTATCTCATATGCCACGAAGTTGTCATAATGATAATAAGTAAAGTAACAAGGCATAAAAAGTACTTGATAGGTATATTTCAGAGTATGAAACAGTCTTCATAAATATAAAACTTCATTCACTGAAAAAAATCTCTGAGAAGTTATGGCGAATGGGAGCAGATTCTGTAAGAACAGAGATTCATAATTGAGAGTGACATTTTCCAGAAATGAGAAAAAAAAAAACCAACCCATATACATTTGATATACTCATATCCAGGTTACTTACTTTATGGAATATTTCTGTAGGCCCTAGATCTCTCTTTCCTAGCTCTCATGGGAATATCAAAATTTGGGGAGTAAGTCTATTAACTTGAAGTTATGATAAAAGTTAATTATTAGAAGGGGCCCCTGGGTGGCTCAGTCAGTTAAGCATCTGCCTTGGGCTCAGGGTCCTGGGATGGAGCCCTGCATGGGGCTCCCTGCTGAGTGAGGAGTCTGCTTCTTCCTCTCCCCCTGCTTGTGCTCTCTCTTGCTCTCTCTCTCTCTCTCTCAAATAAATAAAATCTTTTTAAAAAGTTAATTACTAGAAAAAAGTTAATTACTAGAAAATATTAATGTACAATAAACATTAAATGTGTAAATTGTATACGGAAAATAACTTTTGCAAAATTGTTTAGTCTGCCAAAGCCAGTAACCTCTCTCACAGATATTTATGTTCATCCTGCTTCCTATATTGTCATGGGATTGTAAAGTTTTTAAAACACATATTTATTAATATTATGTTGAGTCTGAACTCAAGGTTCCTGAGGCAGAGTGGATTATTATTTGTTTACAGAAAATAACTGTGTTAGTTTCCCTTTGTCCCAACTGTCCCTATGGTGACACCAGAAGAAGTAGATCCGCATTATATGCATCAGGGTTTCTAATGCAGGAGAAGAATCTGGCAAATATAAATCCGGGTGTTTATATAAGAAGATACAGTTGTCTCCCCTCCCCTCCTGAAAGGTGGGGACAAAAACCTTTGTTCCCCAAGAAGGATCCTAGGTTCTTACTCTTACCCTTTGAAATATAAATAAATCTTTCCAGAGGAAGATAAAACTAGTATCTCCAAAAGCAGTTTTATAACAATGTTATGGCAGGCCCAAAAGTGGTGGGCTAACATGTGAAATGGCAAGCACTCCATCACTGCAGACTACCAGGAGAAATTTGAAGGGCACATCTTTAAAAGGATGTCATAGGGGCACCTGGGTGGCTCAGTGGGTTAAAGCCTCTGCCTTCGGCTCAGGTCATGATCTCAGGGTCATGGGATCAAACCCTGCATCGGTCTCTCTGCTCAGCAGGGAGCCTGCTTCCCCCTGTCTCTCTGCCTGCTTCTCTGCCTGCTTGTGATCTCTCTCTGTCAAATAAATAAATAAAATCTTTAAGAAATTAAAAAATAAAAAAAAAAGGATGTCATAGATGGAATTTCTATAACAGGAAGTTTGATGGAATAGAGCATCTCCAAACTTTCTTCTTTTGAGTTTGTGATATAAATAAAAAAGGCATTGTTGGTTTTGTTTTTGTTTTTGTTTTTTGCTGCTATTAGTAGTCTGAGGAAATTTAAGACATATTCATTAGGTGGCAACATTCTTTACAAATATCAGTTGAATTGGAATAATAGGTCAGTTAAGATTTCTGGGAGTAAGGTCCAGAATCTGTGTTTTAATGAGCTTTCCACGTAGTTCCGTACTCTAAAGTCTGAGGAGCAGTGATGATGATGACGATTTTGTAGAGTTCTTGCATGATGGCCATGACATTCCTTTTCTTCTTATTTGTGGCTAATACAGGTGGCTCGTCCAGAACCTTGATACCCTGAAGTAGGGTGGGCGAATTGCCCTGGACACTCTTACCAAATAGTTATTTTGTTGAATGACTGTGTGGAAGTGGGAGGAAGTGGAGAACTTGCTCTGGGCAGAGTGGAACCATCACCAGGGACCTAGGCTCTCTTTTCTCTTCTGAAACACTGGTAAATCGCTCTCACCCCTTCCTGGCTGTATTGAACTCCTCTGGACTGCAGCTTCCTTTCTCTAATCAGTGGTTCTACCATGTGGCCGGCGCTGGCGGCTACTTGTGCCTCTACAGTGTTCCATGGTGGTGTTCTGGGGCTAATAATTTCTTGGCTTCTTTGGGGGGGGCTATCTACCTTTTCAAACTGTATACTGCAAATTGCAGAAATCAGCTGGTATCCCAGACTCTCTCCAGGGATTGAAAGGGACAACACCTCTAGAGGCTGCGCTGGCTGCTTTGGAAGGAGTTCCCCGGGTCCTGATGAATAGTTTGGTGGAGAGTGAAGAGAGCTGCCGGTCCATGAGCCGAGACTCAGTACAAGTTTGGCACTGCGGGACAGCGCTACGTCTTCGCATCCTCGAGGGTCAGAGTGGAGTTGGGAATGCTGGAACCAATACTCTCTATTCTCCAGAAAATAGGATTGACCTCTCCTAAAAACTCTAAAACTTTTTTTCCCTAGGTATTTGATGGCACCCATGAATTGACCCAGTGCTGCAAATCTAAATCTGTTCCCCACTATTTTCCAGACCAGGTTTCCTCCCCCTCCCACAAATAAGTCAACTGTGCTCTTACCTCCGTGCCTTTCCTTCCTTTCTCCTTTGGAAAGTTGTTTTTCCTTTTTTAACCTTCTCCCCTCATAAATTCTCTCCCTTCCCCTCTCCTCCACAAAACCTTTCTCAACTATTCTTTGTCTTCGAGTCTCAATTTCTATAGCACTTATCATCTGAACCACGTAATTTAGCCATTAATTACATACTGTGCCATATGATTTGCTCTAATGTTAATGTGTCTTAGTGTTTTATTCTCCAACTAAATTACAAGTATCATGAGACTTTTCACATCTCTAACTTGACAAGTGCAAAAACCTGCTCTTAGTCTAGAGAAGAAATGAAGGTCACAGATTTAGAACTGGTTTTAACACTTGAGCCCCTGCCCCCCCTTTCCCACTCTCTCTCGTTATTTAGTTCTATTCCATTGTGTGCTCTGATTCTGGAACATTTTCTTTGAAATTTCTCGTTTTATTTTTTAAAGGAATCTTTTTCTTTTCTCTCTCTTGGATATTGATAAACGGTCATTTCACAGGATGAATATATTAGCAGTGTACACAGACCACCAAATATTCTCATAAAAATATAGTAGAGTACGGATGGGAACAGGATTATCTTGATCTTGTGGCATTTCACAAATGAGTTTTTATAGAACTGTGGTAAAATCTGACAAATTGAACTCTTTAATGAATAGGTATTCCCACATTCCTGAGGATTTTTATGAGAAGTTTAAGGAAACTCAGCTCTATTTTTGTTATTTAAAAAGTCATTCCTTTCCAGTATTTCCACTCCTAAATACCATTCCTTTGTTTACCTAACGGCCTGTTAATTCGTTATTTCGAATGTTGCAGAATAGCAGCCTTAGCTAATTATTTTTAGATGCACATCTGATTAAAATATAATTCTGCATTACATTTCAGGCACATTTTTCAGTTAAAAAGGCAAATATATTTATTATCTCTATATTTAAACATACTTTTAAGTCACCTTTCCGTTTCAGAGAATGTCCATCCATCTCACTTAGGGATTAGGCTCTGCTTCACTGACAAAAACCTGACTACTATGAGTTAGCCAAATAGGGGAAGATTTTCCTCCTCTAACAGGAAGTAGGAAGTCCTACTAGAAAGTAGGTAGTCCAACTAGAGGTGGGTCGCCCAGGAATCCAAGGTCAACTTTCCTAGGTTGCTTTTTCTAGTCTGCAGTGCTGGACATGTGGCTTTTATTTTCCTGGGTCTGATGGCTACAGTATAGCTGCTCCATGTTTTGTTTCCTACCCAAGTTTTAGGTAGGAAACAAACAAATCAAACAAAAAGAAAACAACCTTTTTGGCCCACAGGGTACCCAGCAATAACAAAAAACTCTATTTCCCCTCCTCTATTGCAACTGGAAATGACCACGTACACCAGGAAAAAAAACCTTGATCTGCATTGGACTTGAGCTTACATCTCAAGGGCAGAGTGGCATCTCGTGGTCATTTCCAGTTGCAACAGAGGAGGGGAAATAGAGTTTTTTGTTATTGCTGGGTACCCTGTGGGCCTAATAAAATTGGGCGTTTTTTTCCATAATTTTTTATAGAATTAAAAAAAATTTATGATTTTTATAAACTTATAAATTTATAAAAATTTATAATTTTTATTATAAATAAAAATTTATTTTTTGTTTTAAAAGATTTTTAAATTAAGTTTTAAAAAAATTTTTTTAAAGATTTTTATTTATTTGACAGAGACACAGCGACAGAGGGAACACAAGCAAGGGGAATGGAAGAGGGAGAAGCAGGCTTCCTGCTGAGCAGGGAGCCCTATGCGGGCCTCAATCCCAGGACTCTGGGATCATGATCCAAGCCAGAGGCAGATGCCTAATGACTGAGTCACCCAGGTACCCCCAAATCGGAGTTTTTATTATTAGAGAAGAAGGCGAGAAGGATATTGGGCAAACAATTAGCAGTGTCTATCACAGAAAAGCCAGAGGCAAATTTAAATAATTAAAACCTACTCTCAAAGTTCCAAGATGTGGCAAAAAGATTATAACATATGTGTGGTTGGCTGAGACATTTCAGGCAAGATCTGTAGCAGAATTTCAAGCACCTAGATACTGACTTCCACTGAGGAATTAGACTTTTATATTTCACAATCAAGTTCTCTTTATTGGTTAAACTCAGATAAATGCTTCAAGGGTTCCTTACAATGAATGTAGGAGACCTAGAGAAAAATGTTGACTCTGCTTTGTGTATAGGGACAAAATTTTACACAGTACAAAGCATCTGGGCTTTTAAGTATTCTGCCTAGTTTATGGAGATTTGCTGCCACCTGCAGTTTAAACTTGATATTCACTCCGCTTGTTACCTGTAACTGGAGCATAATGACCCAGAAAGTAGAAAAGCAGAAAATTGTGGTAAGAGTATCTTTGCCATTGCTGGAGCTGTATGTTAATTCAGAGCTGAATTCCCTATTTGTACACCCACGTTCATATGCAGCGTTACATACAGAGCCATAAGCTGGAAGCAACCCAGGTATCCACTGACAAATGAATGGATTAACACAATGTGGTGTATACACAACAGAATATTATTCAGCCTTAAAAAGGAAATTTTGACACACGCTACAATGTAGATGAATGTCTTTTAAGACATTATGGGAAGTGAAATAAGCCAGTCACAAGAGGACAAATACTATGTGAGTCTGGTTACATGAAGTTCCGGGAGCCGTCAGCTTCACAGAAACAGAAAATAGAAGGCATGTGCCAGGCAGTGGGAGAAGGAGGGGTGGGGAGTTAATGTTTAATATGTAAGAACTTCAGGTGGGAGGAAGATCAGAAAGTTCTGGATATAAATGGTGGTGATGGTTGCACAACAGTGTGAATGTTCTTTTTTTTTTTTTTTTAAGATTTTATTTATTTATTTGACAGAGAGGGAGATCACAAGTAGGCAGAGAGGCAGGCAGAGAGAGAGGGGGAAGCAGGCTCCCCACTGAGCGGAGAACCCGATGCGGGGCTCCATCCCAGGACCCTGAGATCATGACCTGAGCCGAAGGCAGAGGCTTTAACCCACTGAGCCACACAGGTGCCCCAATGCAAATGTTCTTAATGCGACAGAAATGTACAGATAAAAATGGTTAAAATGGTACATTTTATGTTATGTTTACTTTACCAAGATAATTTTTTAAAAATACAGAATTTCCAGAAAAGTGAGTGAGCCAATTCTGTAGAATACACAAACCAGACAGGCTCTAATTTATATTACCACGTGGTAACAAACGGGCACTGTCTTTTGGGTTTCTCTGCTCCCTTGCCTGCTGATGAAGAGACTGTCATGCTCTAATCACTATGCAAATTGTTTTGGTCGTGTCAGGGGTGCCGCAAGCCTGTAGCAGATTCAGCTTCAGGTAAGAAGACAAAGCAGGGTAATTCGGACAAGTCATGTTTCTCTAGAAAAGCAGTTTCTTGGTACATAGAGCTGAATATTTTCATTACACGAAATCGTTTTTAGACTGTTTCACAGTCCTAGAGAAATCATTTCTATGGTCTTTTGGTAGTTTTAGAATATCGCAAAATAACATAGCAAAATTACAAGACCATGTGTATGTAAATATTCTTTTAACAGTTAAAAACCATATAATCCCTGAATTTTATTTATTCTGGAAAGTAAGCAGGTGGGGACCTCCTAATGTCCATGAAATCATTAAAAAAAATCTTTCAAGATAATATTTTTAGTTTTCTGGTCACCGAAAGTTTAATGGGTTTTACATAAAGCAGTCTCCTTCTTCTTTTTCTTCTCTCAGTTGCATGGGCTTCCCCTCCAGCACTAGTGGCTCAGCGCACAGAAGCTGTTCCCTCTCCCACCCCAGAAGAGCGGCCCACCTGACAGGCTTCACTCTAAAGAGAAACTGAATTTTTTTCTGTTAGGAATAAAATAAAGAAATTGACATAAGTCCTTTTTCATGACTTGAGATAGTCACGATATAAATATATATATAAAATAATAATATATTTTCTATATTTAATTATATATATATATACATATATACATATATAATGTATGTATCTTTAAAGGAAACGGGTATAGAAAAGATAGAAACTGAATTGAGAAAGCTATTTGAAATATCAGAAAAGACAGGTGCAGGGCCCAGGACATCCGTGGAAGATTTCTGTGTGTGGGATAGAGGAAGAATGGCTTCTGCAAAGAACAGCCACGGCATTCCTAACCGCCATAAAGGCTCTTTAAAAGACACGCTTCCTCATTTGAGATGCCGTGTGCGGCTGTTTAAAAAAGGACAGGGGGACATTTTATATGACTTGTCTATGGTAACAGAGGGGAGTGCTGTTGACTGACACCCGCCTGCTGCCCCTCTGGGCCCACACTTCCTCAGGTTTGCTCAGCCAAGGACCTGGGGGGGCAGAGGTGCAGCTCCTGTGGGAGGGGGTATCGCTCTCAGGGGCAACACTAGCTAGCGATTCTGCACCAGCCTGATGGGGACTTTCTTAGCCCTGTGCTGCTGTGGGATTCCAGATCTTTCCCCTCCTCCTCCTCCCATAGGTGTGGGGCCTGTCTCTTCCCTTCCACTGTGGCCTCTCCCCATTTTCCTTTACAGGTACTTTCCCTAGTAAGTCATGCCAGCATGTCTAATCCACCTGGGCATCAACTTCTAAGGAGTCCTAGTTCACATACCAATGAACACACCAATTTAGCAAGCTTTGTCTTCAGGACAATAATGCTGTCTGTCCTTCTCCTGAGAGGACAGACCTCGTCATCAGGCCTTGCACCCTACTCTCCTCAGGAGGCCCCAAAGCCCCAGTCCCAGAACACTCCCTTTCAGCTTATTTTCCCCAACTCGTCCTTTTTAAACACACTCACCGTAACCCCTGACATCTAGAGCTGTGATCAACAAACTCTTGCACGTGTTCAGCCTGCCACACATCCCCTCCCAAATCTCTCTGGACTCTCAATATCCTTCCCCTTCATTACTAAAATGAGGCCTGAGGCCCCTGTGCTGAGGCCAGTGTCCTGAGGCAGTTCTCCTTCAGCCTTCTGGAGTACCAGTTGTACCTCAGTGCCAGGACACGGGATAAGAGTCCTCCTCACTTCCCACTCACACTTCTGAAGCCATTTTTCCTCCTTTCATGCCACATAGCGAGACCGCATTGCTATCATCTCTTATTCATGAAAGACTTCAGTTTCCAGTTCCGTATCTCTCTTCACCTAGGGTTGTCAGACTAAGCAATAAAAACATGGGATGCCCAGTTAAATTTGATTTTCAAACAACACATATATTTTTTATCTGGTACCCCCACCCCCGCTTTATTCTCTTCATCAGTTTCAGTGGTTCACTGTCCACGGGGGTCACTGGCCTCTTGGTGACTCACATCAGATGATCTTTCCTTCTACTATACTTTCACATCAGGTCTATAGTCACACTCAGAAATATTACCTCCTCCAAATCTCAGTTGGAAATATATGCTTTCTGCCTTCTAGTCTTCTAGCTTACATGCTCCAGAACGAAGGTTGGCAAACCATGGCCACAGGCCATATGTGGCCCAAGGATAGTTTTTGTGCAGCTTTCAAGCTAAGGACAGTTTTTACATTTTAAAATAATAGTAAAAGTAAAAACAGAGTAATGTGTGGATCACAAGGCCGAAAGTATTTAATGTCGAGTACTCTACAAAAAAAAGTTTGCTGACCCTATTCTAGAACTTTCTTCATTCCAATTTTTTTTTTAAAGATTGTATTTATTTATTTGAGAGAGAGAGAGAGAGAGATCACAAGTAGGCAGAGAGGTAGGCAGAGAGAGAGGGGGAAGTAGACTCCCCGCTGAGCAGAGAGCCCGATGTGGGGCTCGATCCCAGGACCCCGGGATCACAACCTGAGCCGAAGGCAGAGGCTTTAACCCACTGAGCCACCCAGAAGCCCCTCCATTCCAATTTTCTGACCTTATAGAGGCCTCTAGTTCATTGATCTCACTTCTTTCTCAAAATCAGTCGTTAAAGTCAATAAAGTCTCCTGACTTTATTTTCTTCTTTGTCCAGCTTAGAATTTCTGTCTTTCTTCTCTTATCACTCATTTATCCCTAACTTAACCAAGTTGAACCCAATTCTACTCTTGGTGGTTGTACCCCAGCAGCTGAGTTTTACTCAAGAAAAATCAGAAAATCAGGCTGACAAGTCCCACATAATCATAGACCTTGTAGGAATATTCAACATGTCCAGCAATTCTAGTACTTATGTGCATTTAGGACTTTCCCACACTCTGGGGTCACCATTTCACAGCTTCTCTCTCATCCCTGCTCCTGCAGAGTTGCCCCATTTCCCTCTTGCTTTACATCAAAACTTCTCAAAAGAGATGATTCTTGAGTTTTGCCCACAAATCTAATTCTCCCCATCTCACTCAGAGTTCACAAGAAAGCAGCCTGTGGCAAGGTTTAATGTTAATGCTATGAAATGACAAGAAAGGAGAGCAAGGCAGGGAGGCATGGGAAGCCAGGCAAGGTGACATGTTCCTGCCCTGGCCATGGTAAAAACTTGAACTTGTGGAGATCTTTGGGCAGGCTGGATGGAGAGCCAGCTTTGGGAGAAGGATAATT
This sequence comes from Procyon lotor, assembly GCA_028646535.1. Classification (NCBI taxonomy): domain Eukaryota; kingdom Metazoa; phylum Chordata; class Mammalia; order Carnivora; family Procyonidae; genus Procyon; species Procyon lotor. The sequence goes on along the minus strand of CM053608.1, from coordinate 36,959,276 downwards.
TATCTGTCCTCCTTTTGTTTCCCACTGTCAAGGAGCAACCAAAGACCCTGGGTGTGGGACTGGTTGATCAATCTCAGAGGTAGAACAGTGTCCACCTACAGGGCAGACTGAGCAGGACACAACATCAGAAGGTCCAGAGACAGGTGAGGCTGAGGGGATCGAAGGAGATATATACGATATGCTGATGTCTTAATCAGCCAGTCTGCTGTAACAGAATACCATAGACTGGGTAATATAGACAACATGTTTTTCTCACGGTCTGGAGGCTGGGAATTGCAAAGGTCAAGGCACCAGCAGACCTGGTGTCAGGTGAGAGCACTCATCCTGGTTTGCCGACAGCTGTCCTCTCTTTGTATCCCCACATGGTAGAGAACAGAGAGAGAAAGAGAGGAAGCAAGCACTCTCATATTTCTGCTTATAAGGACAGTATTCCCATCCAGGAGGGCTCTACCATCAGGACCTAACCATCTCCCAAAGGCCTCAACTTCTCCCACCATCACACTGGGGGTTAGGCTTCAACATAAAAATTTCAGGGGAAATGACATTCAGTCCATAGCAGCCCAAAATATTCTCTTGGTTTCCCTTTCTCAGTAGATTCATACCTTCTCCAATACATTTTTTCCAGCCAGAAACTTTAGACTCCTCATCAGTTCTCTCTCTTCCTTCACTAGGATCATCAATAAAGGTGCAAGTACTGTGAGCTCTAGACCTTTGAAAGCAACACTGAGTCAATTTTCCATCTACACTGACAGCACATCTCCCGTACTCCAGCTATAATCTCTTAGTTTCTCTTTTGGTCTGTTCTTCATCTCCTCCTCCCCCTCCCCCTTCCCCTCCTCCTCCTCCTCCCCTTCTTCTTCTTCCTCTTCCTCTTCTTTTAATTTTATAACCCATTCACCATATAGCAATAAAATCATCTTTTAAAATGTAAGTCAGATTGGGGCACCTGTGTGGCTCAGTAGGTTAAGCACGCCCCAGGTTAAGCACGTCGCACTCTTGGTTTCAGTGCAGGTCATGATCTCAGGGTCATGACATTGATCTCTGAGCTAGGCTCTGGGCTCCCTCCCCTTTTGCCTCTTCCCCTGCTTACAAGCGCATTCTCTTTCTCTCTCTCTCTCAAGTAAGTATATACAATCTTAAAAAAATAAAACATAAATCAGATCACATTGATTATGTACTTAAAGCTCTCAATGGCTTTAATTTCACTTAGAATTAATCCAAATACCTCACATGTGTTATGATTCTAAAACTGTTCACTGAGCCTATATTATGTGGTAGATACGGTTTTTAAACACTTGGGGGTACAAAAGCAAACATAATGGGAAATAATTGATGCCTCATGGAATTTATATTCTGGCGACAGGAGAACATAATAAGCAATACATTTTGGGGTGCCTGGCTAGCTCATTTGGTGGAGCATGCAACTCTTGGTCTACGGGTTGTAAGTCTGAGCCCCATGTTGAGTGTAGAGAACACTTAAAAATAAAAATCTTAAAAAAAGCAATATATTTAATAGTACATTCAAATAAATGAAATGAATGAAATGAAATGGTGCCAATAAAAATTATACTAGAGTAGAGGGGTAATAAGCCTTTCTCAAGAAATAAGAAAGGTCTCAAATACACAACCTAACCCTACACTTAAAGGAACTGAAGAAAGAACGGCATATAAAACCTAAACCCCGCAAGAGAAGAGAAATAATAAAGATCAGAGCAGAAATCAATGAAATAGAAACCAAAAGAACAGTAGAACAGATCAACAAAACTAGGAGCTGGTTCTTGGAAAGAATTAGTAAGATCGATAAACCCCTGACCAGACTTATCAAAAAGGAAAGTGAAAGGACCCAGATTAATAAAATCATGAGTGAAAGAGGAGAGATCACAACTAACAATAAAGAAATACAAACAGTTACAGAGTAGAGGGGTTTGGGAGTGCTGGGGAGGTGAGTGATGATTCTTAATTTGATCATTAGGTTTGGAAGAAGGCAACACTTGATTAATTAGAGGAGATGGAAGTGCGTACAGAAATCTGGAGGGGAAAGCACCTAGGAAGGTCAAATGCTTTAAGGCAGAAATGTGTGTTTTCAAGACCCAGCAAGGATTTCAGTACAGGAAGAGCCTGGTGAGTGAGGGTGGTGAGTAACGGGGTGCCGGGTCACCTAGAGCTAAGCAGGCCAATATATGGACTTGGGCTTTTTGTCTGAGGAAATGGAAAGCCATGACAGTGATTTGGGGCAGCTGAGCATCACCATCTAAGTTACATTTTGAAAGCATCATGGTAGGAAGTGTGAAAGCAGGGGCTCCTATTAGGAGGCTGTTGCAGTAATCCAGGCGAGAGAGGATGGTAGCCAGCAGCCTTGGAGTGGTGGCCTGTGTCAGTTCCCAGAGGACACGTTTGAAGGCAGAGGTAATAGCATTCCTTAGCAGACTGGCCTGAGATACAGAGGGGGTTAATGATGACATCAAGGACTTCAGCTGGAGAAAGGGGAAGGTTGGAGTTGCCATGCCATCCTTGCCTCATTTCTGAGCTGGGCAAGGATGTGGGTGGACTAGGTTTGGGGAAGAATGACAGTGAGCAAGGGACTAAGATCACAGAAAAAGAGGAGGGATGACAGCTACAATGACAGGTAGTGGATGATGTGATCTGATGGCATGAGATTCAAAGGAGGGAGAAGTTCAGGCAGAAGGAAGGAAGCTTGTTTTGAACACAACAATAAGAACTCCTGTCCCCCCTCCAAGGCTCGTGGTCTGTGGGGTGTGGGAAGAAAGAGCTCCAATTGCAAGCGCTGCAAGAATGCAAGGTCTTCACAGGAGAGCCAGATTTCCATTACAGTGGGAAAGGAGGAGAAATATTCAGAGAACAGCTTGAGCACATAGGGGATTTTGCTGATGAGGGACTGTGAATCCCAGAAGGCAAGGTAGGAGGATTTCAGAAAGTGAGGAGATGTGGGAGAAAGGGGCAGAAGAGGGACGGGGGTGGGGGGTGGCTTGTGGGAAGAGGAGTGCAGCATATAGGGTAGGGGTTGTTGGCTTCCCATGAGTGACAGACAAAGAGATAAGAGCCGTAATGATGGAGTCAAGGCAGAGAGTGGTGGCGAGGCTAGATGTGTTGAGGAACAGGGCAGTCTGGGGAAGCAGGGTCTTGGTTATAGTGTACAGACCTCCCTTCACTCTGCTGATGAGGGTAGGTCTGATGCAGCATAACCTTGGTCCTGTGCAGACCCCTGCCCACCTCATTTACCTCATCCTGTGTCTGTCTCCTCTTCAACACTGTGCTGTCGCCATCTTGGCTCTCTGGGAGTTCCAACAACTGGGCTCTTTACAGCCTCAGGGTCTTTGCACTTGCAGTTTCCTCTACCTGAAATATTCTCCTGTCAGCTATTTGCATGGTTGGCTCTTCTTTCTCAGCATTTACCTAAAATATAACTTACACAGTGAGATCGAATGTAGACACTTTCTGCTATTCTTGATCATAGCACCAACATAACATTCATCAAACCAGCTGTTCTTTTAATTTATGTCTTTTGTTTCTATGTTTATTCAAATTAAAGATCCATGAGGACACTTGGCTGTGTCTGTTACGTTCCCTATTGCGTCCCCACAGACCAGCGCAATGTCTGGTACAGTAAGTGCTTTGTAAGTAATTATTGAATAAGTGAAACTCAGCCAGGGCAACAAGAACCCAGAGGTGGAAGGTTATTTCTGCAATTAACTTCCCATCTTAATCTCAGCTTAATCTCAGTTCTATAGAGTGGTTATTAAAACCTGCCACCTTTGGGAGGAAGGAGTGGCAAACCAGACTAGGAAATGGCTTGTCCTTGGGCTGGTTTGTTGGTTCCTTTTGCCGTTGGCTGGAAAGGGCTGTTGGAAATGGTGGCCCCACTCTCAGAATGTCACAGAGCAGACAGTGAAGAACCCACCTCTTGAGGGCAATATTTGATCAATGCCTCTGTGTTTTCCTTCTTCTGACTGGTTTAAGTAGTGTTTGGTGGTGGCTACAGTGAACCATAGCTGTGACACTGGCTTCACATTGGCTCTGACAGTATTAGTGAGGTGGTTCTTGGCTCAAATAAATGTAATTAGAGGCCGAGAGGAAGAAGACACCATTTTCCACTTGGCTTACACATATCTTTGGGTTGAGATGCTTCACTCATGGACAGAATGTAACTGAATTATAAGCAAAAACAAAATAAAATAAAAAATACAAATCATTTTCTATCTCCCTTCCAGTAACTGTCTGACATTAGAAAATAAGGATACGTGAATGTAATAGAATATTATAGATTCCTTAAAATTACCAATGTGTGGATTATATATAAAAATGGACTAATGCTTATGATCTGATATGTGAAAATAGAACATATGATTAATATAATGTACATATATAATAGCATAAAATTAAATATACACTGCAATTTCTAACACATAAATATTTATTAGTATGAATAAGGATTTAAAGTAACATGCAAAATGAAAACAGTTATGTTGGAATGGTAGATACAGGAATTTTCTTTTTTTAGTATCCTTTCATACTATTGTATTTTTTAAAAAAGATTTTATTCATTTATTTGACAGAGAGAGAGAGAGAGAGCACAAGCAGGGGGAGTGGGGAAGGAGAAGCAGGCTCCCAATGAGTAGGGAGTCCTATGCGGGACTCAATCCCAGGAACCCCGGGATCCTGACTTGAGGCCAAGGCAGACGCCCAACTGACTGAGCCAACCAGGGGCCCCTGTACTATTGTATTTTTAAACTGAAAAGCCCTCAAATCCCTGGAAAAAGCTTGTTTGTACAAAAGCAGCCTTATGAACAATGTCTTTTGTTGTACTTTCTGTTCAGCTTGAAGAATCCTATGTTTAAGAATCCTACATTAAAGAATCATATGTCTGGCCTTGGGTCAATAGAAGTTCCTTCTTTGGCACATTCCTGTGGCAATTTGTTCCCTTTTAACATGATGCTAACCTAGTTTTGCTATGTCTCTGAATTTACACCTACATTTATGCCAGTGTTTATATAGGTGTAACCTCTGAGATTATTTGGAGAGTCAGGATAGAACGATGCATGTGCTTGAGTTTCAAAAGTCTCTATTTTAATTATGCAGAAACAAAGAGCTGGAGAAGAGGTTCCTGCAAAAGAAAAGAGCCACCCCCATTTCTAAACAAAGGGCAAGTAGAGCAAGTACCTAGACACCTTGCTAGAGTTCTGAGTCTTACCATCAGTGCTATCTTTGAGAGCGCTGCAATCTTCCACTCCTGCATTGCTGTTTCCCTTAAAGTAGCTTAATCGTTCATTGTTTATTCAATATAAACTTCACACCAGAAGATCTGGGAGGTGCTGGGAATACAAATAAGAAAATAGATGGTTCCTCCCTCCAGTGAGCTCATCATCTAGCAGTTTTTTTCCTACAGCCTCTCTTAACTGGGTGAGGTTGACATCTACTGCCCAAGAGTGGAAAAGGTCTGTTGGCAAAAGAACTGAGCTTCACTTGTTTTCATGGGGCTGGGATTTTTTTTTAAAGTTAAAGTTATATAATTAATGTAGTTAATGAAAAACAGCTTACTAGGATACCTTTAGGGTCTATCCATAGAGGCTGAGAAAGTATGATCTTCAGCATTCAAGAACAATTCTTATTGTTTATAATAGTGAAAACCTAAAAGAACTTAAATGTAAAACCATAAAAAAAAACAGTGAAGGAAACCATGAGTAGAAGTCATTATTATTCAAGCTTTGGGTCCCTGGAGTAGAGCTGTCTCGGTCTGCATGCTGGCTCTACCCCTCAAGAGCCATAAAATTAATTAAACCTTGATTTCTTCCTATATAAAGTAAAATTTCTATGGGAAAATAAAATCTATTCCACAAAGTTATTGTATTAAATTAGATAATGTATATAAATGGCTTAGAACAATGCTTAGCTCATATTAAGCGCTTCATAATAGTTTTCTTTATTGTTGTGGTGAATGGTCTTCATAGAATATTGTACAGCCATTAAAATTATGTTTCTGATGAATCTGTAATAAGAAGGTACAATTTAAAATTATCAGTGAATTCAGTATAACCACAACTATAAAGGATAAGAAAAAAGAGACTGAAACTTCCATATGTCATCAGTTTTTCATTTTTTTTTAAGTTTAAAGTTTCTGTTTTTATTTTGATTGCTAAGTCTATCTGTGGTTTCCTTTTCCAGCTTTCTCGAGTTATAATTGACAAATAAAACTATAATATGGGCTGACTTGTTATATGTATATATCCACCAACAATAGTCACCATGTTCTACATTAGATCCTCAGACTTTATTCATCTTGTAACTGAAAGTTTGTGTCCTTTTACCAATCTCTTTCTAATTTCTCCCACTATTTAGCTCTGGCAACCACCAACCTACTCTCTGTTTCTAGGAGTTGCACTTTTTTTTTTTTTTTTTTTAAGATTCCACTCATAAATGATATCATGTAGTTATTTGTCTTTCTCTATCTGGCATATTTCACTTAGCATAATGCCCAGGAGGTCCATCTATGTCGTCGCAAGTATCAGAATCCTCTTCTTTTTTAAGGTTGAATAATATTCTACACCACATCTTCTTTATCCATTCATCCATTGATGGCCACTTACGTTGTTTCAATATCACAACTATTGTGAGTAATGCTCAATGAATATGGGAGTACAGATATCCCCTTGAGATAATGATTTTGTTTCCTTCGGATACATACCCAGAGATAGGGTAGTTTGGTTTTTAATTAAAACAGTATGAGGGTATTGAGGAGGGCACTTATTGCATGGAGCACTGGGTGTGGTGCATGAACAATGAATCTTGGAACACTGAAAAATAAAATAAAATAAAATAAAATAAAAATAAAATAAAATAAAAAGCAGTATGAGGAAGCTGTTTTAATTTAAACAGTATGAGGAAACTCCATACTGTTTTCCACAGTGGCTGTACTAGTTTACATTCTCACTAACTGTACAAGTCTTCCCTTTTCTCCACATCCTTGCCAACATTTATCTCTTGTCTTTTTGATAATGGACGTCTTAAGAAGTGCGAAGTGAATCTCATTGTGGTTTTGATTTACATTTCCCTGATTAGTGATGTTGAGCACCTTTTCATGTGACTGTTGGCCATTTGTGTGTCTTCTCTGGAAAAGTGTCTTTGCCCATTTTAAGGTTTTTTGTTTTTTTACTTTTCAGTTGTAGGAGTTCCCTGTATATTTTGGATAGTAACCCCTTATCAGATATGTGGTTTGCAAATATTTTCTCCCATTTGGTAGGCTGCCTTTTCATTTTGTTGATTGCTTCATTTGCTGTGGAACAGCTTTTTAGTTTGGTGTAATGCCACTTGTTTATTTTTGAATTTGTTGCCTTTGTCATTGGTGTCAAGTAAAAAAGAAAAAGTCTTTGCCAAGACCATTGTCAAAGAGCTTATCCCCTGTTTTCTTCTAGGAGTTTTCTGGCTTCAGGTCTTAAGTTCAAGTCTTTAATCCATTTGAGTTGATTTTTGTGTATGGTATAAGAAAGGGGTCCAATTTCATTCTTTTGCATGTGGATATCAGGTTTCCCCAACACCATTGATTGAAGGGATTGTCCTTTTTCCATTGTATATTCTTGGTTTCTTTGTTGAAAATTAGTTAGCTGTATATGTAGGGGTTCATTTCCAGGTTTTATTCTATCCCATTGGTCTATGTGTTTGTTTTTATGCCAATACTATATTGTTTTGATTATAGTTTTACAGTATAGTTTGAAATCAGGAAGTGTGCTACTTCTAACTTTTTCTTTCTCAAGATTGCTTTGGCTATATGGGGTCTTTTGTGGTTCCACATGAGTTTTTAGACAGTTGTTTCTATGTCTGTGAAAAATGCCATTGGAATTTTGATAAGATTGTATTGAATCTATAGGTCTCTTTGGCTGTTATCAACATTTTAACAGTATTAATTTTTTCAGTCCATAAACATAGAATATCTTTCAACTTATTTGTGTCCTCTTCAATTTTTTGTAAAAATGTTTTATAGTTTTCAGTATACGGATCTTTTTCCTTCTTGGCTAAAATTATTCCTAAGTATTTTATCCTTTTTAAAAATTTTTTGGTATTTTATTCTTTTTGATTCTATTGTAAATGGGATTGTTGTCTTAATTTCTTCTTCTGGTAGTTCATTGTTAGTGTGTATAAACAACTGATTTTGTATATTAATTTTGTATCTTATAACTTTACTGATTTTTAAAAAAAAATTAGTTTTAACATTATTTTGGTGAGATTTTTGCTATTTTAAAATAACTTCATTGAGATATAATTCTCAAGTCCTAAAATTCACCCTTTTAAAGTGTACAATTCAGTGGTTTTTACTATATTCAGAGTTGGGCAAGCATCAACACTAATTTTAGAATGTTTCATTACTGCAAAAAGAAAATGTACGCATTAGTTATAATACTCCTATTCCTTTGCTTCTCCCAGCCCCTGGACAGCCAGTAATCTACTTTCTGTCCCTGTGCGTTTGCCTATTCTGGACATTTCATAGAAATGGAATCATAATATGTAGGCTTCTGTGTCTGGTTCCTTTTGCTTAACATAGTATTTGCAAGGTTCTTGCATGTTTCAGAATGTATCAGTATTTCATTCCTTTTTATGACCAAGTAACGTTCCAGTGTGTGAATATACATTTTGTTTATTTATTCATCACTTAATAGACTTCTGGGTTGCTTCTACTTTGTGGATATTATGCTGCTATGCACATTCATATTCAAGGGTTTCAGTTCTCTTGGGTATATATCTAGGAGTTGAATTGCTGTATTATATGGTAACTCCATGTTTACACTTTTTGGGAAGTTCCAAGTTGTTTTCTGAAGTGGCCACACTATTTTACATCCCACCTATGAGAATTCAAATTTTTCTGCATCATTGTCTATAACTTTTTGATTATAGCCATCTCAGTAGGTGTGATGTGGTATTTCATTGTACAGTTGTTGCTATTTGTGTGGAAAAATGTATTACATTTTTAATAAAAATATCTTTTTAAAAAAGAGAACTTTAGATATCAGAGCTGTATAGGCCTTTCAGTTTGAATGCCATTTCTCTTAATTTTAAATAGTTCCTGAAATCGCCTGATCCGGAATTTACAGAACTCAGTGATGTCAGAAAATCTGGAGAGGCATTTAGACTTATTAATATTTTAGCCATAGCAACATTCTTGTGCTGACCTCTAAGATATTTGCTCTCAGTTGAATGATTATTTGATGCTCTCACTTACGCCTGACTTCATGCTAACTAGTTTAGAAGGCTAATCGGAGTGAGAATAAGGCAGAGCAATTTCTCAAAAAGGCGTGAAGACCTGGACTGTCAGCGAAATGGAACAGTGCGGTACTGGGCTTTGCCAAGTGATGCAGTACCTATCAGAATGTGGCTGTTTTCATATCCTTTCTAAGTAGACTGTCACTGTTTAGTAGAACTTTTCCTTGGAGGGTGAAATAATTGACCCGTCCCCTAGGAGGACTGGCGCTCTTTCTGGGTAGGGATTGTGGCTGTTATAGCCGCACCAGATGGCCAGCCCTCTGACTTTCCAGCCTCCCTCACGAGAGAGAAGTGGAAAAAGAACTCTAAAGGGCTTATCTTACATACAGGAATTCAGGTATTGCTGGGACAAGATCCAGCTCCTTTCTTAAACCTCTGCTGTTTACAATAACAAGTTCATTGTTGTTTACACTCTTGGCAGTATGTATAGATGTTTTGGTCACAGAATCTTCGGTGAGACACATAGGTATTTAGGAAATAAATAGAGGCAGTAATTTTTTTTTTAAGTTGCAGAAAAGTATAGCTAGAAAGATTTATTTCTTCCCTACTCTATTTTTAATTCCATCAAAGTTACCTCTTTGCTGATTGTGGGATTATATTGCAGTTGTACCATGCAGGTTTAAATAAATCTTCAGACACAAACATTTATAAAGCACACTCCAAAGTCATATTCCCCATCAATTACTATTTGTGGAACCCTGTGTTACTGATTATAAGTAAAATTGGCCTTGAAAATTCTCATTTTATTTCTTTTATAAAATTTAATATGTTCTTGGCTATTCATAGTCTTAGCTAATCAGTGTTTATGGAGTTATAGGCTATAGCCAAAGAAAATTTTTAATTCAAAGGATTTTTATCTTTTCATTTCATTTGGGTTAACTACCTGGCCTATAAATAACTTAAATTCTGTCAGAATTACCATTACTTTAGTTCTCAGCCATTGCACTGAAGACTTCTTATATACATTAACAATGCAAAGAGCTTTATAGTATCAAAGTTCATCTGACAAGTGTAGTGACTTATTGACTGGCAATATTTTATGTAATTTTTTAGAATAAACTATGTTGAAACTTATGCTAGCATCTCTTAAAATTTTAAATCAAGGCAATAATGATTATAACTAGTCCATTGGCTTTAACTTTATGCCAGCAATTATAATTATAATTTTTAAAAATCTACATCTATTTATGAAATTTTACCTGGGGATATAAAATCCTTATACTCTATTAAAAAGATGATAGTTTTATACGCTATTAAAATGAGTCCTACTGAAATCATTGCTTACGAAGGGTTCATCTAAATGATAATGGGTACAAAAAGTAAGTTACACCCTGGTAGTAGAGGGTTTTTTTTTCCCCATCTGGCAAATCTAAGGATACTTGAAAAGATGTGAAATCATGAAAAAACTAAGCCCAATTAAAAGATCAAATAAACTCTGGCCCAGTGGTTCATTTTATTTCACATCTTTAAAGTACTTTTGGTAACAATTACTAACCTGTATATTCCAAATATGTACAACATCAGTTGTTTTAGCTCTCTGGGGGTTATGTGTTTGATGAAAGCCATAAGCCCTTTGTCCTAGGAAAATGCATATGTGTATACCTAATTATTCATAAAAATTCCTGGGATGTATAGAGCCTTAGAACTCTTATTCAGTTAGGCTCAGAGAATATTAATTATAATTAAGCTTATTTTACTAATGCTTTGAAGGTTCTTCGAAAGGTGTTATTTATAAATTTTTTTATAAACGTTCCTGTGACTTGATAATTTTGATTCATTTCCAAGCCATAGCATTCTATTAATAGTTTTCTTAGGATAAGCTTTCAGAAAATTTACATATAAGTCTGGTCTCAGCTGACTTTAGTAATCAATCAATCAATCAATGTATGGTTAACAGTGACTATTGGTGGCCATCTTTAAGCAAGTCTAACAATGAAATATTGCCTTTTACTTCAGATTTATTTCCTTACATTCACTGAAGAGCTGGTTATGAACTAGACGGCCACACCAATTTGCTAACAATGTTGGAGATTTTGCATATTCTGACATATAAATTACACGTCCCTAATTTTACACCCGCAATTGTCAAACTACTTTGAATTCCCAAAAGAGCTGGTCTAATTCCACAGTGGGTCCCTAGGTCAACATTCTGTGAGGAAAAATTTTTAGAGTCTGGCTCATAATGTGCACCGCAGGGAGGTTGTTAGGAGCAACTAGCAAGCCAGCAAGGGGGAGATTTTTCCAAGAGCACACCAAACAGGGGGAAGTTTGGATGTTACCTTGAAGGAAGAGCTTTTGAACAGTGGGTGTGTCAGTCAGCATTTCAACAAAAGACAGATGGCACATTCAAGTTAGGATAATTTGAGAGTGGCCATCGATAAAGAGATAATTATCCCCAAATCACCCCCCGAAATGGGGGTGAGGTAGGGAAATTATTACAGTAGTGCAGGAATCTGGTGGGGCTGTCCCCACCCCTACGCCTGAAGGGCCACAGTAAGGGAGAGATTACCAGAAGCTGAAGGTTACCAGTGGTAGAGAGCAGGTCACCTTCTGTCCAGGGACATTGTCAGCCCAGGGTGACCTCCCTGGAAGGAAGCCAAGGAGGGAAATGCCTCTGTCCCTTACCTCCCACCTCTGATCTCTTGTTGGGCTCTCTTTTGGCAAGAACTCGACAAGAATATACACTGACCAGCCTCCTGTGGCAGCGTCTTGTAACAGGTAACAGGTAGAGAGGGTCCTTTCAGACAACTCTCAACCCAGAAGTTAGGGGTTTGAAATCCCTCCTTTTTCAATCATGGTGACATTTTAAAAATTTTAAAAAATTTTAAAAAATTGCAATAAGACACTGCAAGTGTAGAAAAATTATCCCTTCTTCCCTTCTATATTTTTTGACTGATCTAATAATTTAGTTTATGTAAGATAGATGAACAGGGAAAAACCAGATTTAATTTTGTACACAGAGGAGCCCTATAAAAAAAAATATGAGGTTCAAAGAAGTAACCAAAACAGGAAGCTTTTTAACCTTTCAGACAAAGACTAACTTGCAAAGAATTGATGAGACAAAGGGATTTGGCCTGGGGGTAGTAAGTTGTGAAGAAGTAACAAGGTTTGTTTATACAGCCTTCTCAATCCTAAAGTCCCTGACTCTGGGGATAAGGATACTTTCTATCCTCCTGGTATCTGGAAGCCACCTTCTGCTTTCAGGGAGACAAAGAAGGCTCAGAGTATCCTTCCTGTCCCAGTTCTTTCTCAAGTACTCTTAATTCAAAATAATCAGTATGCCAAAGTGGTATATTTTGGGGTGACATATTCTGAACCCCTACAATCTTCTACAGTTTATCATTTTAATCATTTTTAAGTATAAGGCTCAGCAGTGTTAAGTATATTCACATTGTTACACAACCAGTCTCCAGAACTCTTTTCATCTTGCAAAACTAAAACTGTATACCCATTACACAACTCCCCCCGTTCTTCCCTCCCCCTCGTTTCGGCAACCACCATTCTACTTTCTGTCTCAATGAATTTGATTACTCTAGATATCTTACGTATTGGAATCATACAATATTTCTTTTTTCTGTGGGTGGTATTTTTAAGGATAGTTTTCATGGGTATTTCGTAGACAGGTTTGGTTGTAGTCATTAATAGGGCATTTTCGTTGAAAGAATGTCCCACTTCCTGGAGATTCCAAATGTCACAAATCTGTGACATAACAAATAATAACTGAAATAGGGCATTAGAAATACCCTATTTCTAATGGTTTCAATTTTATCAACTATCAAATAGTTGATAAAAGTCAGTATACTTTTAAGGGTAGAAAAAAATTTAATATGTCAAATTTGGAACAAGGATATGACAATCAAATGTTAAAATGTATGGATCAGGGGCACTTGAGTGGCTCAGATGGTTAGCATCTGCCTTTGGCTCAGGTCATGATCCCAGGATTCTGGGATGAAGCCCCGCATTGGCTCCCTGCTTGGTGGGAAGCCTGCTTCTTCCTCTCCTTCTACTGTTTCCCCTGTATGTGCTCTTTCACTCTCTGTCAAATAAATAAATAAAATCTTAAAAAAAAAAAGGTATGTATTAGTGTAGAATAAAAAATGTAGATCAGTGGAGAATGTATCATTTGTACACCAAAGGAGGAGGTGGGTCTGTGATTGTGGGTCTGAGAACTCTTTTGACAACTGCTGCTCTGGGTTTCACCAGTGTCCTCATGGGGACGAGAGAGAGGACTTTCAGGAAAGAGTCTCTAGCGATGCTTTAGATATCTGTATTTTATTGTAGAAAGTAACAGATGACTACATTACATGTAATTGACACTATAATGTGAGACTAGTGCTTCTTTTTGAGCTTTTATAGTTTCCAGTTTCAAACCTTTGTGCATTTGTATAAAATCTACTAAGTATTGCTCCTGGGCATTCCCAACCCCTTTCCCCAGGTGTAAGAGAATCTCACTCTTGTGAAGACCTTTCTACACTGTGTATATCCTTCTGGTATAGACATGCACCCGGTGGGAGGGGGGAACACATATTTGCGTGTCTTACTACTTCCCCTAACAAGCCAAGGTAAGGACTCTGGGTTTTCATTCCCATCTTTTCTATACCTCTTAGCACTTAGTGAAATGCACAGAACATAGTAAATGATGAGTGCATTTTTGAAAGAAAGGAATTAGTGATATAAATATTTAAAGTAACCATTGAAAGAAATCAGAATATGTCACCCCAAAATATGCCTCTTTGACTTAAAAATTATTTTGAACTGAAGGCAATTAAGCAGCAGCAAATACAGAAAAAGCTCCTTTTTTTCTGCCTACAGGCAAAATATAAATTCTTTTACAGACTCTTATTAGCCCCAAGAAGGCAGTAGAAGAAGCTGCAAACAGACCTCACTTCAGTAGTTCTCTCCCATATATTTACCTTTCCACAATTTGCTCTCCTTGGAAGCCTAAAACTCCATTGTAAAATCAGCAATGGAGATTCACCATTGCATCAAATCTTCATGCTTTGAGTCTCTTTCCAGGGAAAGCCCAGTCCCTTTACTGGCTCATCTGATTAGGCCAGGCTCACCAAGGATAATCTCCCTATCTGAAAGTCAACCGATTTGGGACCTGCAAAATCTATTCACTGCAAGTACCTAGGTTAGGGTTCTATCAAATAACTGGGAAAAGATCTGTGCATACTGGTGGTGGTGGGGAATCCTGGAATTCTCTCTACCATGGGATAACAGTGAAAGAACAGGATCTAGGGTCTGGCAAGGGAAACAGGGAGCAGAGACCATTCTTTGCTCTTCAGAAAAAAATAAAACACGCAGGCTACATGAAGGCGTATTCTGAGTATCTGGTGAGGACATTGAACAATCACATAGAAAAAGACTTAGCCCAGCAATTAGGAGACCTGACCTTGCCAATAAGTAGCCATGTGATCTTAGATCCTTTGACTTCTCTGGGTCTGGAAGTAAGGGGATTGAATAGATCAGAAATTCCCAACCAGGAAGGAGAGGGGTAAGACAACTACCCTGAAGTCACCTGGGGTGCTTTTTAACATTAAGCATCTCACCTTCTTTCCCCAGATGTAGCAGTGCTGGGGGGTGGATAAGAACGGCTGACGACAAAGGGAGGAACACATGTACTATGAAATTATTCCTTAGGTCATTGGTTCAGCTCCACAATCATTCATTCAAGACTACCTACTTTGTGCTAAACATGTGCTAGGCCCTGGGGGGGTTAGAATAAAGCACATAGGCTCTCTGCTTACTCACCATCTAGCCAGGGAGACAGAGGCAAGTGAGTACAAGGTGGTGAATGTTACTGAGTGGGGACCCCAGGGGGCTGAACGCAGGAGTCCTCCTGGGGGATGCTTAAGGAATAAGCATCATCTAAGTGAAGAGGTTGGAAATGTAATGAAGTGGAGAAGGTGGAGAGTTTCAGGCAAGGAAAAAGTATTTGTGAAGGGGGGGGGAAGCTTAACTGACTCAGGTGCACGTAAAGCCCTGTGATTAGCCCACTATGACCTGAGTTGGTACAGGTCACAACTAGCCTTACAAATCATGTTAAAGAGTTTGGATTTTATCCCAAGCACAATGGGAAGGCATCAAAGAGCTTTAAGCTAGAGTGACTTCAAGAGATTGGTGTTTCACAAAGATCACCCTGGCTACAGTTTTAAAAAGACAGCAAGTGGCTGTGGTGCTTACAAATACCAGTACAAACAGGCAGGACCAGGGTGGGGTCAGTGGGCTTAGAGAGAAGAAGACAGATTGGAAAGAGATGCAGTGAGTGGTTGGTTTGATTCAAGGACTGATCTGTGTATTGCCAGATACAGGAGCTCTAGGATTAAATGTATGTTAATTCACAACTGTACTACTCAAGCTGTCATCTCCATATGCAAGATGTTTAGTTATAATCTGACAGCATGTCTTGTGTATTCTTTTGGACTATTTATTCCATTGGTTTGGAATATTTTAGTAGGAATAAGTAGTTAAGGAGGATACAGAAGATCTGCATTCCAATGCCGTGATTCCTTATCTGCTCAGTGAGGGGGGATTGAATTGAATTTTCAATTGAATTGAAAATTCAGTTAATTAAATTGAATTAATTCTAGGGCTAACCCTCCTGAACCCATAAAATCCACTCAAAGACTGTGGGCAGACTCTGGTTTCTCCTCAGGCTGGGCTGAGTTGCTGGCTGTAGGAATAGAGGAATCAGCAGAACCCTCTGGGGGCAGCACAGATTTGCATCAAAGGCTACCTCAAAGGAAGAACTTTTGCAGAACTCTTGCCCCAAGAATATTGCAAAGTTCAGAGCCAGAGACAGCCATGCACATAAATTTAGCTCCACGGCTTGGGATCTCTGGAGTCTGCCCAGTGCGTCACATGGTAGATTATCTACCTTAAGCACATGGAGTATTCAACCAGATTCAATTTCCTTTTAATTTCTCCTCTCTCAGTGAAGGAAGATGCACCAAATCTAGTGAAGGACATAAACTCAACATAAAATGTATGGAGTTCTAAAACTTCATTTTGCTTTGCAATCAGAAATCCCAATCAGCAGTGGAGCTATGTGCCTGGGCAGACCCCTGACTGCAATTTTCAGGGGATGGTGATGAGAAAGTTCTTCCTGAGGCTTACCTACCAGTGCCAACTCAGGTTCCACCGCCCCCCACCCCCAGCGCCCCCAGCAAAACCAGCCATGAAGCAGATATGGTGGGGCTTTCCCACCCTGTTAAGGCCCAGACGCATTTCATTGGGTACATACTGACTTTTTCTGAATATATTTCAAAATTTCTCTTTATGTGCATTTTAATCTAATTTCTTTCTCATTTTTGCGTGGATGATTTGTAGAAAATGTGTTTTATCTTAGTCCACTAGAGGGAACCAGAGGGATTCAGACATTGGAGCCAACAAGACTATCTCAGGTTCTTAATGTCAGTATTAGAGAAATTTCCAGGGGTTCTTAAATTGGGCTTACCGTCAGAATCATGAGGGGAGTCTTTTTCTTTTTTTTTTTTTTTAACTTATCTCCATTAAAAAAACAGGCTTTATTTTTTAAGAACACTTTTAGGTTTACAGCAAAACCGAGAGGAAAGGGAATTTTAAAATTACATAGGTTTCGGGGCGCCTGGGTGGCTCAGTGGGTTAAAGCCTCTGCCTTCGGCTCAGGTCATGATCTCAGGGTCCTGGGATCAAGCCCCGCATCGAGCTCTCTGCTCAGTGGGGAGCCTGCTTCCCCCTCTCTCTCTGCCTGCCTCTCTGCCTACTTGTGATCTCTCTGTCAAATAAGTAAATAAAATCTAAAATTACATAGGTTTCTAGGTCCTGCTCTAGATCTACGAATTCAGAAGCTTTGGGGGTGAGGTCTGGGAATCTCTACTGAAAGAGTTTGTGGGACCCCTGCTTTAAAAAATGTATATATATGTAACATATACACACCTACATATCTCTTTTATATATATAGTTTAATGTATATTTATATTTATAATAATATATTATTATATATAGTTACAAATATATATATACACCAATTATATATATATACATATACGTATAGTTACATAAATTTAAAACCAAGAACAGGGCAAGAATGCACTGAACATTATGTAGCATACATAGAAAGACATAAAAATAGAGGCTCACAAGGATTAAAAAATATGGAGGTTAAACACTTGGAGATAGTCAATAGTTAGAATATGAGTCATATTTTTCCAAATAATTTCAGTTGTTAAATAGAATTCCTGTGATTTACTTAGTGCCAGAGGAAAATCTGAAAACCACCATTACAGCAAGGTTTCCAGTGCCAGAAATAAGATTTTAGGAAACCCCCCAATCAGGAAACATTATTTCTGAAATAAGCATTTTATGAAAGACTGCCAGATTCCTGTGGATTTTATCCAGGGAATAGAAATAAATGCCCAAGATCCAATTGCCATCAGACACAGATGTTCCCATAGTCTCAAACGGATTCTGGCAAACTGGCCCAGAGACACAAGCTGCTTAAAAAATTACAGGAAGAAAAGAGGGCACATGGATCATCATAGGAGAAGATACAATTTTTTTTCCCCATGAAAAACAATTTAAAATAAAATGCAAGGAATCTTACTGATTTATAGGAAAATGTGTTACAAAACCCAAATAATACGAAGAAAATTAGCAATCTAGTTTAAAAAACACTGGCCTGTCAGCTCCTACAGATGTCAATAGTCCTGCAAAAATTTACAAATTTGTTTAAATCAATGTCAAACAGCCAGATTCCTTGTGATACAAGCTGGTCTTCATAAAAGTTCTCTGAAACCTAGCTTGAATATCAAATAAAAACTTCCAACAGTGCTCTTACATACTGCCCTCTGCCCAGTTCCTCCCTACCTGGTATTTGCTACAATCTCACAATCAGAGTTGTATTTTCTGATGCCGATGTATTTCCTAAACCAAAGGGAAAAGGGAATGCCTCCTGATTTATTCTTCCATCTAAAGACCAAGATTTTGAGCACACACTTGAAACACTTCTAAAAATTTTTTCTGGGTCAATTTAAGAAAATAAAATTTTAAAAAGTTACCTGACCCCCAAGGCCCAACAGCCCCTGAAAGGTATGGAAACAAGATTCCTCGGTTTAAGCATTTGTCTGAGGAATCCAAGCAGATAGGCAGCAATTTTAGAGTTCTTTATTATTCTTTCTTCAAAGGTTCATTTACTGTTTATGAAGGGTCCTTATGTAATTCTATAACCTGATCTACTCAGTCATAAAATACAGTCCTGTACAACGTTTTATGTTATAGATACATTTCAGTACAGAAAAACAGAGTATTGGGAGATGGGGGGGTGTGTGTTGGGGGAAGAGTTGTAGGGGTAAATCTATTCTTCATTAATTTATTCTCAAACTAGCATTTGGAATGCAAATTATGTGAAGGAGAACAATATGGTAATTTACATTTACCTCTTCCAAGTAAAGCATAATGAATAAAATGAATAAAATTCTGTTTCTAACTAACTTGATTATATCGTTCCTCCATAATCACGTCCTATTGTGAGCATGAAATTTTAAAGTTTTTTCCCATTAAAATATTCCCTTTTTTCTGTTTTGAAATAAATGCTAAGTTTCTCGTAGATTTTAATGATACCAAATATTAGAATTTATAACATTTTTCTTATAAGAATAAATTTACACAGTTAGCCAGTCCCTAATAACTACAGAATCAATTTCAGTTCTTTGCTTGCCCCTATCTGCTAGATAATTTTCCTCCTATTGGCCCATGGTTGCAAATGCAATACAATTTGCAGTAAGTTGGCGGCAAACCCTGGTGACTCCTACTAGTCTGGCTTGGCTAGAGGACAAGAGTTCTTGAGTTTGAGGTTCTGATACAGCTCCAACCTCAGGAGACCATTAAAATTGTCAGCTTGTGCTACAACAGCTGCCTGGATCCTACTTTGAATAACTCGTGTATACTCTAAACCTACATTTTTGAAGAGAAGAGTAATTCCGACTGTAAATGCCACTTCTTGTTCACTTGCAAATTTCTTATTTACACAATCTCTTATTTTTTTCACACGTTAACCACGCCCCATTTTTCTACCCTGCCTATCTCACTGGGCAGAGATATCGCTGATGGATTACAATCTGCTTTTCCTTAGAATGGGATGGAACCCTCTAATTCTTTTCAGCACAGTGATCCAAACAGTTCTTACCAGATGTTAGAAGTTGGCACTTGAGGTGAAATCTATTTACTACTGTGGCTTTAAGTTATACCTTTCAGAAACGTTAGATTTCAATGAACTTTTCCTTTGGTAGTAAGGAGCTAAAAGGATGGGTAGAACTGGGACCCAGATGTTCACATTATGCTCCCTTCATTTTAATCAACCTTTAGAGTTAAAAATATTAGGGGATAAAGAACCAAACCAGGCAATTAAGACAGGCTTTGTTGATAAATACTGCTGGTCTAAGATTTCTCTATGAGTTGAAAAACTGAGTCATAGTAAATCTTGCTTGATTGTGCTTGTTTATCCTCAGTTGTGGATATTTTGGTGTGACCGTGACTGATAATCTCATCAGAGATTTGAGAATTGGTAAACTCTCAGGAGGAAGCATGTATTCATAGCAGAAAGCTTGGCAAAGTGTTTGGCACATAAGAAAACTCTACTAATTGGTTGTTGCCAACTGCATTCAACAGCTCAGTTTCTGTAAGGCTTTTTCATGTGGTTTTAATTTATTCTGGATTGTTTTACTAATTTATTCCAAAATATCTTGATTATAAAATGCTAGAGAGATAATTTGTATTTTCACTTCTGGTAGTGCTGTAGACTAGCTATCCAGAATGAGAGCCCGATTTGAAGTACTAAAATCTTAGATAAATAACTTCTTTAAAGCATTCCTTCATTTCTTCCTTCATGCACTGGAAAGCAGACATGAAAGTGAGGAAACCAAAGTCCTCCCAAACAGAACTGAAATCAGGAATTATGGAGGGTAAGATATTAACTATAGTTTTAAGTATATATATTAAAATACCTAGAGTTGCCATTAAAAAACTAGAAATAGTATAACTTCCAAATAAATAGAGGAGGAAAAATGGAATGGAAAAAACAAGTCATAGTCAATCTAAAAAGCAGCAAGAAAAAAGTCATCCATATTGGGAGGAAGAAGTTAAACTGTCAGCATTTGCAGATGACATAATACTATATATAGAAAACCCTGAAGACTGTACCAAAAATTACTAGAAGTAATAAATGAATTCACTACTATTTCAGGATACAAAATTAGTACTCAAAAATTGGTTGACTTTCTATACACTAAAAATAAAGTAGCAGAAACAGAAATTAAGAAAACAATTCCATTTATAATTATACCCAAAAGAATAAAATATTTAGGAATAAACTTAACCAAGAAGGTGAAAGACTTTGAAAACTATAAAACACTGGTGAAAGAAATTAAAGATGACAGAAATAAATGGAAGGAAATTCCATGTTTATGAAGTGGAAGAACCAATATTGTTAAAATGTCCACACCACCCAAAGTAGTCTATAGATTCAATGCCATTCTGGTCAAAATACCAATAGCATTTCCCACAGAACTAGAATTTGTATGGAACCACAAAAAATCCCCAATAGCCAAAGTAATCTTGAGAAAGAAAAAGCTGGAAGTATCACAATTCTACAAAACTGTAGACTACAAAGCTACAAAGCTACAAAGTCTACAAAGTCTAGACTACAAAGCTACAAAGTCTACAAAGACTACAAAGCTGTAGTAATAAAAAATATGGTACTAGTACAAAAATGGGTACATAGATCAATAGACTAGAAGAGAAAGCTCAGAAATAAACCCATGCTTATATGGTCAATTAATCTACAACAATGGAAGCAAAAATATACAATGGGAGAAGGATATCACTCTTCAATAAATGGTGCTGGGAAAACTGGACAGCTACATATATACAAAAGAATGAAACTGGACCACTTTCTTACACCATACGTGAAAATAAACTCAAAATGAATTAAATACTTAAATGTGAGACCTGAAACCATGAAACCCCTAGAAGAAAACACAAGGCAGTACTTTCTTTGACATCAGGCTTAGGAACAGTTTTCCAGGTATGTTTCCTCAGGCAAGGAAAAGAAAAGCAAAAATAAACTATTGGGACTACATCAAAATAAAAAGCTTTTGCACAGCAAAGGAAACCATCAACAAAACAAAAAGGCAACTTATTTGAATGGGAAAAGATATTTGCAAATGATATATCTAATAAGGGGTTAATAACTAAAATATATAAAGAACTTATACAACTCAGCTCCAAAAAACCAAATAGTCTAATTAAAAATGGACAAAGGACATAAACAGACATTTTTCCCAAGACGATGTACAGCTAGCCAACAGATGGATGAAAAGATGCTCAATATCACTAAGCATCAGAGAAACACAAATCAAAACCACAATGAGATATCACTTTACACCTGTCAGTATGGCTAGAATCAGACAGACAAGAAATAACAAGTGCTTGTGAAGATGTGGAGAAAAAGGAACCCTCATATGCTGTTGTGAATGCAAATTGGTACAGCCACTATAGAAAACATTTTGAAGGTTCCTCAAAAACTTGAAAATAAAATTACCACATGATCTAATAATTATATTACTGGCTATTTACCCAAAGAAAATGAAAACACTAATTTGAAAAGATATATGCATCCCTATGTTTATCACAGCATTACTTACAATAGCCTAAAATATGGGCGCAACCCAATGTCCATCCATAGATGAATGGATAAAGAAGAGGTGGTTATGTGTACAGACACAGAGACAGACAGACTCACATGTAGACACACACACACACACACACACACACACACACACACACGAATATTACACAGCCATGAAAAAGATGGGATCTTGTCATTTGGGATAGCATGGATAGATCTAGAAGTTATTATGCTAACTAAGTGAAATAAGTCAGATAGAGAAAGACAAATGCCATATGATTTCACTCATATGTAGAATCTAAAAAACAAAACAAATGAACAAACAAAAGCAGAAACAGAACCATAAATACAGGGAACAAATAGAAGATTGCCGGCGGTGAAGGGGGTAGGGGATGGGCAGAATGAATAAAGGGCATTGGGAGGTACAGACTTCTAGTTATGGAATAAATATGTCACAGGAATGAAAATTACAGCATAGAGAATATAGTCAATGGTATCATAATAACGTTCAATGGTGGCAGATGGTAGCTACACTTGTGGTGAGTAAACCATAACATATTGACTTGTCAAGTCACTATGTTGTACACCTGAAACTAATGTAACAGTGTGTCAACTATACTTCAACGGAAAAATAAATAAAAGGCAAGAAAGTAAAAAAGAAAAAAGAAAGTAAAACAAATAGAAATCACATAATACAGATCTAGAGGTAAACCCAAATATATAATCATAATAACTCTCTAGCTAAAGGCAAGTTTTGTTAAACTAAATAAAAAATTTTTACTATGCTTTTGGTGAGAGATATACATAAACATAAAAACACAAACAATACTGAAAGTCATACAGGAAACATGTAAATGAAAACTGGTATAACTAAATTAATATTAGACAAATTATGATTTAAGAGTCAAATGTGAAGTCCCTTCATGATGGACAAAGTTAAATTACATGATGTCCTTATATCCATACTCCTTATATCCAGGAGGATATAAGAAATCAAAACTTACATGTATTTAACTAAGTCTCAAAATACAGAAAGCAAGAATGGACAGAGCTATACAGATAAATCTATAAGCATAGTGGGAGATATTAAATATGTCTCATATAAATATCTCTCATGATAGATAAGGTTGACAAAGTATCCGCCTGGATATAAAAGATTTAAGGAGCAAAATCAAGAAACTTAATCCCTCAATTTGGAGTATACACACTTTTTTGGAAGCATACATAAAACATTTTGAAAACTGACATTGTGCTAGGTCATAATCAGAGCTTCTACACCCACTGTATATAAAGTCTCAAATCAAAGAACGATATCACATAGCTCAGTTAACATAGTGTAACTAAATTAGAAATCATTAAACAGAACTTAGAAAACCCTATATATTTAGATATTTTAAAAACCCATGTATGTGTAAAGTTCAAAAAAAATTGGAAAATTTTGAGAACTGAACAAATAAAAATACTATCCATCAAATCTTTGGAGATTCAAATAAAGTGTATTCAAATACAGAAAATTTATTTTAAAAAAGAAGAAAGGCTCAAAATTAATGATCTAAACATCTAAGTTAAGAAGTCAGAAAAATAGAATAAACACAAAGAAAATAAAAGGAAGAAAAAATGCAATTTGTAAAAATGAAATAGAAAACACACACACAATCGAGAGGATCAACAGTTCAAATCTGAGTCTTTGAAAAGACTAAAAATGTAGCAAATTTTTGGAAAAACTAAGGAGAAAAGGGAGACTATTCTCAAAGAATATCATGAATGAAAAGAACGACAATACTAAAGATCTCAGAGTCATTATGAAAAAAAAGTCAACAAATTGTAAACCTAGATGGAATTAATACATTCTTAAAAAAGTACAACTTG
>CM053608.1:36898727-36935373 GCA_028646535.1 Procyon lotor | reverse complement strand
CCTGGGTGGCTCAGTCGTTAAGCGTCTGCCTTCGGCCCAGGTCAGATCCCAGGGGCCTGGGATCGAGCCCCGCATCGGGCTTTCTGCTCTGCGGGAAGCCTGCTTCTCCCACTACCGTTTCCTCTGCTTGTGTTCCCTCTCTCGCTATGTTTCTCTCTGTCAAACAAATAAAAAATCTTTAAAAAAAAAAAAAAAAAAGTACAACTTGTTAGAGGTATCTGGGTACCTCGGTCAAGTGTCTGACTTCGTTTTGGCTCAAGATCTCAGGGTCCTGGGATTGAGTCCTGCATCAGGCTCCCCATTCAGCTGGGGAGTCTGCTTGTCTCTCTCCCGCTGCCCCTCTCCCTGCTCATGCTTTCTCTCAAATAAATAATTAAAATCTTTTAAAAGAAAAAAAGTACAACTTGCTAAATCTCTCCCAAGAAGAAATAGAATCTGAGCAGTCCTATAACCATTAAAGCAATCAAATTAGTTAAAAATCTTTGCACAACTAATTGTTGATCTTTAGATAGTTCTAATCTTACACAAACACTTTCAGAGAATAGAAATTGACAGGATACTCCTCAACTTATTTTATGGAGTCAACATTACCCTGACACCAAATCTGGACAAGGACGTTAAACCAAAATAAACAATCACTTGCAATCATGACCACAGGTATAACTCCTTAACAAAATTCATACTAGCAAAATGAATCTGAAAATGCTTAAGAAAAGATGGTATGTTATGATCAATTACATTTGTCCTATGAGTACAATATTGGTTCACTTTTAATTTGTTTACCACCTCATAAACCAATTAAAAGAGAAAAAATCATGTGATTATTTCAACACATGCAGTGTTAAAAAAAAAAAAACAATGCTAGAAAACCCAACATTTATCCAGATTGAAAAATTCTTGGCAAACTGCTAACAGTTATTGTCACAAGTTAGGTTCTTCAATAGGAAGAGTCTGAGATGGGGATTAACGTGCAGGAGGTTTGTTGAAAATTATACTTGGGGTCAGTATATCTGGAAGGAAAAGGAAGGAAGTAGAAATACACAGAGGGGGGCGCCTGGGTGGCTCAGTGGGTTAAGCCTCTGCCTTCGGCTCAGGTCATGATCTCAGGGTCCTGGGATTGACCCCCACATCAGGCTCTCTGCTCAGCAGGGAGCCTGCTTCCCCCTTTCTCTGGCTGCCTCTCTGCCTACTTGTGATCTCTTTCTCTCTGTCAAATAAATAAATAAGATCTTTAAAAAAAAAAAAAAAGAAATACACAGAGGGAGGAGAAGTTGGGTTGCAGTGTAGTTAGTGTCTGTGAAGGCTTCAGACAACCCTAAAGAGAACTCTGAAAAGAGACGGGTCCTTTGGAATTGTTCTAACTTGGAATGAGTAAGTGAGGCCTTATCTCAGGTCAGCCCACAGTGGGCTGCCCAGGAAATAGGTGTGACCTAGGCAAAGGAACTCTTTCAGCTGAAGAAGGCAGACAGTTGAGGGCTATTTGTCAGCGGGACTCCTAGCTGCTGGGAGAATGACTTCAGCTCAGAAAGGGAGCCTCAGAGGTACACCACACTGTCCTTTACAGGCATAGAAAGAAAGCTTACAGCAGATGTCATATTTAATGTTAAAATGTTGAAAGCTTCCTTTAAAACTAGAAAGAAGACAAGGAGACCCGTTATCACCGTTTCTATTCAGCACTGTGTGGGAAGGAATGAAAAAGCAAAGGTTTAAGGATTAAAAGGAAATGAAGAGAATGTGATTTGCAGGTGGTATTTATTTTCTTCATAGACAAACTACAAATAATTGTAATGAAGAGTTCATCAGAGTTGCTGGATGCAAAGTCAATATATATAGGTATGTGTATATATGTGTGTTAATTGCATTTCTATAGTCAAGCAATAATTTAGAAAACCTTGTTTAAAAACACTATGAAAATGGCATAAAAATACAACTGGAAATAAATCTAATAAAATATGTAATATCTTTATGGAGAAAATGATAAAACTTTATCAAGAGATGTTAGAAAATGTCTAAATAAAGGGAAAGATGCAATATTTATGGTAGCAGACTCAAATATATTAGTTATCTCTAAATTGATTTATAGATTTGATGAAATTCCAATAAAACAGAAGTACCAGTGTGCTTTTTGTGGAATTTGACAAGCTGATGTGAAAATTTATATGGAAGGATATACCAGAGAGAAAGAAGAAATGTGGGAAAGTTTGCATTATTGGATATGACTTATTATGAGACTGTATAACTAAGAATATGATGTTGATACAGGATGAGATAGACAAATGGAACAGGAAATAGAGTCCAGAAAGAATATGTACATATATAAAAGCTATAGAAGCTTTTTTGTATAGATCATTGGGAAAGAGCAGATTATTTCATAAATGGCTTAAGGACAATTTGGTTTCCAAATACTTTTTAAAAACTTGAAAATAGATTGTTATCTTATATCATAAACAAAAATCAACCTAGGTGGTTAAAACCTTAATGTGAAAGGCACAGCCATACAATTTCAGAAGAGCATATAGGGAATGTCTTCAAATTCTTGAATAAGGAAGGGTTTCTTAAAGAACACAAAAGTTCAAATTATACAAGAAAAGAAAAACACACTCATCTGCATTAAAATTAAGCATCCAGGTGATAAAAGACACAGTAATAAGAGTAAAAAAGCAACCCCCAGATTGGAAGAAATTGTTTGCAGCTTATATTACCAACAAAAGATTAATATCTAGCATATAAAAACTTAAAAGAATCAATATAGAAAAGGCAAAGAAACCAATATAAAAATGAAGAAAACATAGGAGCCAGATATTTACAAGGAAGGAGCACAGTCTATAACCAGAGAAAAAGATGTCAACCTCACAGGGAATCAGGAAAATGCAACCTTAACTTGAAATGAACAGTGTAAGTTATCAGTTATCTTTTGCTCCAAAACTTAAGAGCTTAAAACAACAATGAACATTTATCACCTCACATAGTTTTTGTGGGTCTGGCACTTGAGAGTGGCTTATTTGGATAATTCTTACCCAGGGTATCATATGGGATTGCAGTCAAGAAGTTAGCTGGGCTGTAGTCTTCTAAAGGCTTCAATGGGACTGAAAGACCTGCTTCCAAGATGGCAGTAACCAACATCAGCTTGCTAGCCGTGCAAGGAAGCTTTGCAGAGAAACTGCTTGAGTGTCCTTATTACATGGCAGCTGTCTTCTCTTTGAGCAAAGGATCCAAAAGAAAGTCTGGAAAGGCTGTGATGTCCTTTATGATCTCACTTCAGAAATCCTACTCTTATCATTTCTGCAATATCTCGTTGTTTAGGTAGATCAGCTCTATTTATTGTGGGAGCACAGTATGGATGGAGATGAAGGTCAAGACGCAAGATTCACTGAGAACTATCTTGGACGCTAGCTACCACACGTATAATTGCACATCCAACAGAATGCAAATATTTAGAAGCCTGCCACTCTGTCATGAAAGAGGACAAAATTACACTCACTAGAACCACATATGGAAAACTCAAGGGAGAAGATTTAACCTGTCATATGGGCCCCCTGTCTTCTTACCATATTTCTGGCAAGAGAGAGGCACCAGGACCATTAAGCCATGTTATTTCTCCTTAGCCCAAGAGGATAGAGCAATGGAAACTCTCATCTGCATGTGCAAATATAAACTGGCACAACCATGTTAAGAAACACTTGCATTTCCTAGGAGATTTGAACTTGTACATAACTTGCAATCCAGCAACTTCACTCTAGATATGTACATATCTAGATAGTAACTAAAGATAGTTTTACATGTGTGCCCTAGAAAATATGTTCACAGAAACCTTACTCTAAATAGCAAAAATTCATAAACAATCCATAAACAAACTAATTATGGCGTATTTCATCAAGTGGAATACTATGCAAAATGAACTGAATTATATGCATCGATCTTAGGCGATCTAAAAAACAATTGAACAAAACATGCCAGTCACAAAGGAAAATGGACAGTTTATTCTTTAGAGATCTATACACATGAGATAAAGCTACAAAGAATAATCTATAGAAAGAAAACTATAAAGAGAATAATCAAGACAAAATATAGCATGGTTGCCCCTTCTGTGGGAGAGGGATCAGGAAGTAAGAGAAGGACCCTGGTAATATTCTATTTCTCAATGCCGTGCAAGTGTATTATGATTCTTTAAAGTCAACAGATACATTTTATACAGTCTGTTTGTAAAAATGATACACTTCACAACAAAAACTTGCAAATTAAATGTTCGTAAAAAGAGACATAATTTAAACTGTCAGGGCTATTTCAGCGAGTGAACAAATTATTCACGAATATTCATCACTATATATCAAGTATTGCTTCATCTTCCATTCTTCTTTATCAAAACAGAAAAGCGTAAATATATCAAGCCTGAAAAAGGGAATGTGTTTCCTCAATTCACAAGTGTCACCAAAAAAATCATGGTAATTTGGGGCGCCTGGGTGGCTCAGTGTTAGGTTAAAGCCTCTGCCTTCAGCTCAGGTCATGATCTCAGGGTCCTGGGATCGAGCCTTTCGGTGGGCTCTCTGCTCAGCCCCCAACCCCTCTGTCTGCTTCTCTGCCTACTTGTGATCTCTCTATCTCTGTCAAATAAATAAATAAAATGTTAAAAAAAAAAAAAAAAAAGGCCATTGGCCCCCAGAGCTACTTCTGATTCATTGCCTGGCTCCAGATCTTTGTTGTATATTTTCAGAACAGTTAAAACAGACTGAGAATAGTAAACCCGAATCTGAATTTCATGCAAAAGAAAGATTAGAATTTCACTGAAATTGATTCACTAGGTGACTTCTACTCTTTTTCAGGTCCTTGGCATCCATGC
Organism: Procyon lotor; assembly: GCA_028646535.1. NCBI lineage: Eukaryota > Metazoa > Chordata > Mammalia > Carnivora > Procyonidae > Procyon > Procyon lotor. The sequence continues at coordinate 36,930,536 of CM053608.1, read as the reverse complement.
CACTTTATAATATTAAAATATGTATTACTCTCTTTATTCTCCTTAATGTTCTGCAAATGTTTTAGAATAGAAATCTCATCAACTCCAGATGAGTTACCCAGACGCTTTTAAATACTGGGGTTCTCCTTTTGATAAGAGAATCAATGGGATGAGTATTTCCAGAAATACAGTACAATTTGTCTAATGTGTATACTAATCACCAAAAATCTTTTTAAATGAAATGCCTTCTAAGTTGCAGATAGCTTTCAATAACATATATGCATCTTAGCAGCCTAATTATAGCAAAACAATTCATTGGCATTAAAAAAATTGGCACAGATTTGATAGACCTGAGTATCAACACAGTTCTTTGGATTCTTTCCTTCCTTCTTTCCTTCCTTCCCTTTCCTTTCTTCATCTGACAGTTCATATTTCCCCTGATTTGTCCACTGGCAATGATATCCAGAGTCGAGGCACAGGTCACCAGCCAGGAGTGGCTTCACGCAGGCTTCTGTTTCCTGATCCGTTTGTGGTGGCAGTGCCCCTGGATAGGTATGTGGGAAACTACGTTTAGCCCCTGGCTCTTCCATTTAACTACTTACAGAGTTGGAGTGAGAAAACAGGGACTGCAGAAAACCCAACTGTTGAAAGATATCTTTTTGCCTCTGATTCAGGCAGTGAGTGCCGCACACAGTAGTGTACAAGCTCTAACACACCTCAGGTTGCCTGCGGGCACTTGTCCATGTGGGTGTTCTGCAAAAACTGGGGCCCTTCGTCATGGAGCTAAACACACACACCCGACCCAGGAGTCCGAGAAGCTGAAGGGTCCTAGGACAGTGGGCAGGGGGAGCCTGGCTGTTGCTGTACACCCAGCAGGTGAGCCAGCAAATAAGCGACAATGGGTGTGAGCTGCCCAAACCAAATCTGACTGATTAAACCTATAAAAGGATTTACTGGGAAGATTTGGGGTACCTCACTGAAGTGAAGAAACAACAGACCAACCAGACTTTTAGACAGGGTGAGAATTAAGGTAGATCCAGGAATTTAGGTAGTGAGGCTTAGAGAGTACTTTTTTCCTCGGGTACTATCATCAGAATAAATTTATCTCAGTATTTTTCAGCTCTTGTATCACTGTGCCTAACTTTCAAATTCCTGCTGTAGTTTGGCCTGGTTGGTGTCATGTGACTACTTCTTAGCAAGGGGAAGTTATGGTGTGATGGACAATGTGACCCAGACTACCGAAGTGAGAGGTTTGGGGTGGGATGGGAAGAGATCCTGTGTTTTCCAAAAGAAAATGAGGGACTGTTATAAAAGAATGTCAGCATTGATATTGGGCTGGCAAAATGGCAGATATCCATTATAACCCTTTTATCAGAAATTAGTTTTGCTGTATTCTTACCTAGAGCCATTGTACAGTTTAAATGAATGCTACAAATATTTGGGCCTTAGTCTGCTTGGGCTGCCATAACAAGATCCCCAAATTGGGTGGCTTACACAACAGAAATTTATTTTCTCACCGTTTTGGAGTTGGACATCTAAGATCAGGGTGCCAGCAAGGTTGGGTTCTTGTGGGAGCCCTCTCCTTGTTTAGAGATGGCCACCTTCTCCTTGTGTCTTCACATGGCATTTCCTGTCTCTCTCTTCCTCTTAGAAGGCCACCAGTCCTATCAGATCAGGACCCAACCCCCCTGACTTCATTTAACCTTAATTAGGTCTTCAAAGTCCCATCTCCAGATACAGGCATATTGATGGTTAGGGCTTCAATCTAGGAATTTTGTGGGGACACAATTCAGTCCTTGGCAGGTATCTACTAAGGGGCTCACAATTTGCTAACGAACTAACTTTTGATGGTCTTCTTGTCCTCATGCACAAATTTGATTGCAATATCTACTGAGTGAGTGCCATTTCCTGAGCAATCTGTCAGGATTTTCCAGGCTCTATGGGGAGTGTCTCCTTTCCTCTTCCTGGACCAAGAGACGCAGTGCCCAAAGCGAGAGACCCTGCCTCTGATAGCTCGTCTGTCTCTACTATTTTTCTGCAGTTGAGCTCTACAGTGGTCATTGCTCCAGCCTTGGTAGTGTGTCCTCTTCTGTTTTTTCTGACACCCCAACAGGAATTACAAAGAGAGGCCAGGTGGAATTGTGGAAAGATGTGGAAGTCAAAACACCTGTGTTCTATTCCTAGCTCTAGCACTCGCAAGCTGTGTGACTTGAGGGAAATCACTTCGCTTTTCAGTAAGTTCATTTAGGCCACAAAAGTGTGTTGCTTTCTTACTTACAAATTTGGGGCAGGCGTGGAGAAGTTGGTGGTGCATGCTATGAAGGAAAAATGTAGGATGCTCTAGAACATGCGGGGAGGGTGAGGAGCTACGAACTAATCTGTCAGTGTCAGTCTTGAATAAGGGGAGTGAAGGATGAACAGGAGTTGCCTGGGAGCAATGGAGGGGGTAGTGCGGGGGAGGGGAGACACACAAGGTAGAGGAAGAGCGTGGGGCCAGGCCCTGAGGCAGGAGGGACCTGGCACACTGAGCTTTTGCCTGGATCGAAGAGAGGCACCGCAAGAGTCATTCCTGTCGGGGAAGGTGGACAGGAAGGCAGCAATAAGAGCATGCAGCCCTCGGGCCTGCCAAAGATTTTGTTCTGTGTCCCAGAACCTAAGGTGGGAGTAGGGGAAAGGCACCTCCAATACGTGTTTTCAAAAGATTGCTGGAACTAGACTGTGGAGAACTGGAGAGGGAGAAGGGGTGGCTATGGCTAGGTCGGTGGTTTGGGAGAGGATGGGGAGAGAAGAGATAAGTAAACGTGTTAGTCATTTCTTTTTTTTTTTTTTTTAAAGATTTTATTTACTTGACAGCGAGAAACACAGCGAAAGAGGGAACACAAGCAGAGGGAATGGTAGCGGGAGAAGCAGGCTTCCTGCAGAGCAGGGAGCCCGATGCGGGGCTCGATCCCAGGACTCTGGGATCACGACCTGAGCCGAAGGCAGACGCTCAACGACTGAGCCACCCAGGCGCCCCGTGTTAGTCATTTCTAACCAAGATTACTATGCCTGCGTGTTGTATTCTATCGACCTGATTGGCTCAGAGTGAGCTCTGAGTCATGTAGTCAACAACACTGATTGAGCTGGGCACTTTTCTAGGTGCTGAGGACACAGCGGTGAACAAAACGTAGAGTCTGCCCTCACGGAGTTTCTTTGTAGTAAAATGGTTTACATCCTAGTGGGGTTGTTGTAGGGTCAGATGAGATATATAAGCTACCTATGTGTGAATGGTTACTTGGGATCTCTAGTTCACCAATCTCTAGAGAATACTGGTTTCCAACTTCCTTCCTGTATTAGTTTCCTAAGGCTGCTGTAATGAATTACCACAAAGGCATTACCTTCCTTTCTGGAGGTCAGAAGTCCAAAATGGGTCTCACTGGGCTAAAATCAAGGTGTTGGCATGGCTGGCTCCAGAAGGCTGATCCTTCTGGAGGATCTTGGGGAGAATCTCTTTCCTTGCCTTTTCCAACTTCTCAGGGCCACCTGCATTCTTGGCTCATGGCCCTTGCATCTCCAAAGCCAGGAACATCCAGTCAAACCCGCCTCACATCCTGTCACTCCAACAGCGACTCTCCTCTATCTCTCTTTCACTTATGAGGATTTTTGTGTTTACATTGGGCCCATCTGGGGAACCCAGGAAACTCTCCCCATCTGAAGATCCTTCACTTCATCACATCTGCAAAGCCCCTTTGGTCATAAAAGACAACACACCCACAGGTTCTGGGGTTAGGACATGGACACCTGGGGGGGGGGGTGGAGGCATTATATTGCCTACCACTCCCTAGTGCTGCCTTATGTTCCAAATCATGAATGGAATCAAGTTTCCTCTTCTGTCTTTTCAGTTTTGTTCTCAATGTGTTACTGAGCAGTAAAGGGAAACACAGGGACATCAAAAGTTGGACCAGTCTTTTTTTTCACTGTGTCTGACAGATTTCAAGAGAATCCCAGAGAGCTTCCTCTTTATAAGAGGGTCAGGTGTCAAAACTATAGGCCTGTCTCAGTGCTGCTAGGGAGAAGCTCTGCAAGTCATTTCTGGTTATCACAGCTACTCACTGTTCTCAGAAAATTCTAGCCAGTATCTGCAAATCTTTAACTATGAGCACTCTGTTGAGCAAGATTTCCTCCCTACAGGGTTACTCGTGGCCGGGGTGGAGGTGGGGGGAGAATACTTTGAAGAATATCCCCTGACACATTTCACAGCACAGAGGTAGGAAAAGATTCAGATGAATAAGAGAAGATATGGAACTTTGTGTCCTTATGGAGAGAAAAGAGACAAAGCAATTCCTTAAAGTATTATACTTTGCCAAAATGCCACTATTAAGGTATGACAAAAAACACCACTGGGGATTGTTAGTGACCCATTTAAAAGGAAATTAATTGGCAGGATACAGTTGTAGAAATCTCTCCAGTGGCCGCTCTGGAGAAGCATCTCTGATAAGGAAATAAAGGGTTGTGTTCAAGTTCTCTTTTTCCCTTGAAGCAAATGACTAGGGTTTCCTGATTGCAGGTAAAATACCGACAACTTAAGAACAAGTGAAAACGTACCCCCTTCCGATGCACAACTGTGTGAGACGTGAGTCTGTAGTGGACTTGTGGGGCTGGGGCTCCCAGCTACGGTTGGGGCCTCCAGCTCCAGTGAGTGAGAGAGGTCAAGGGCTGGTGGTGGGTTGCTTCAAACTGTGTGGTGAAAATGAGCTTGAGGAGGAGGATGGGTTCTAGAATGTTCCAGAAGACAAGGCAATATCTGAAAGGAAAACGATACAGTTTACCCTCATGAGTTGCCTCCTGTCTGACAGGAACAGGAGTCGACTAGATAAAGGTATGCTGACAAAGGGGAAAGGAGAATGAACTTTCTGGCCGGGCATCTTTATTATTTGTCCTGTGCCACATTACTGGGTCATCTGGTCAGAATTCCTTCTTCAGTGAAAATGATTCTCCGTTTTCCCTGGCCTGGTGAGAAGGCCCCTGGGAGAAGCTGCCAATGACCTTGAGGTGGGACGGGCCTCATCTTTCAAGGACAAATGCACCAGGAGTGCCCAAGAGGCAATATCCACTTTCCCAGACGCACAGGGCATTTCTTTCTTCCTTCCTCAGCCATTTTCAGAACTCTGCTTTCTGCTTTCCATCAGTGCTTATAATCAGCCGCATCTCCTCTGCACCTTTCTGCTCCTTGCAACACAATGCCCGCAGCCCGCTTTGCTCCCCTTACTTCTCTGAGCCACAGTCTCAGGTCTCAAGGGCACCGGCAGGCACCGGCAGAAGAACAGAGGCTGCTTCTGCCAGAAGTCGAGTCTCCTTTCCCACACTCCATGCAGGAACATGGGAGAAAGGGGCGGTGTGTGTGTGTGTGTGTGTGTGTATCTTTCTTTCCTTTTCAGAATCCTGGCATCAAAACCCTGTTAGGATTTATGCGCATCATGCCTTGTGGTCTACAGCCCATGTCTTTCTATTAAAGCTAGAATTGATTCGCTAGGTAATAAATTGAAGAATCCTCCCCAGGCTTTCCAGCAAAATTACTTATGCTATTAGTAGCATTAAGCGGCCTTTTATATGTGGAGATAAGCTACCCTGAAGTTCTGTCTGTCTGGATGCGTGAAATGCAGGGCTACCTTACACGGCTGTGAGGGGGTGGCAGGACCGGACAGGAATGCAGACATTTGCGTCTTGAGTCCCTTACTTAGATTCGTTCCTATGATGAAGCCATCTTTAACGCTTCTGCTAGAAAGCCAGAGCTCATTAAGACTAACTAGATGCAGAGGACAAAACATAACAACACGTTTAAACTCTGACTTTGCCTTGGGTTTGGCCCACCCAAACTTGTCCACCCAGATTGTCCTGGTGTTGATCTTAAAGCAAAGCTGCCTCTGTAAATAAATCAGCGGGTGGCCCCGTCCGAGCCTCTGAGAGGTCTGTGTCACCCTGTCTGTCACTTCTCCCTCGGGCTCCCTGCCGTTTCGACAGTTGGGTCCAGGGCTGGCACAAACCCGGGCCGCCTGGTTGCAGAGCCGCCGAGCCTCTGACTGTGGTTGATCAGCTGAGCTCCTTTAAAAGTCCAGCTCCAGGCCCCAGAGTGGCGAGTCCCGGAGAGGGGCGGTGCGATAGAGAATTTGTAGCACTTTGTCTGGTAGACGAGCTCAGAAAAATTTTAAGTAAAATCTTATATTATTGTTATTATGGTCATCTCTTGTAAAGAATCACAACAAACCCTTTTAAAGTACAATCATCCCTTAATTTTATCTCTTCTAGAAGTGCTGATTTTCGTATGTTGGAAAATGGTTATTCCTTGAGAGAACAGGGCACATGGGCACGTGAGCCATTTAGCAGCAATATAGTTAAAGTGTTGAGAGTTAATCATTTCTATTCCTACTCCAGGTAAATCTGTTTTGTGTGTCCCAGCTTGGAATGTTATGGAGGACACGGAGGAACATCTGAAGACAATAGATCAGCGAGGCAGCCCAGGCTTCCCTGGGGTGCGGTATTTGTGGATGTGGAGACTATCGAATAGGCCGGGGAAGGACATGGTGACCTTGCAGGCCTGATGGTTTCACATCGTTTCTTCCTGTCCTCCGGGAGAAGGGGGTAATGAAAAGCAGCAGAGGATGTGTTCTTCAGAGACCAAAAGCAACAAAAAATAGAAAGGGTAAGGAGCCGACTTTATCTACTAAAGCCCACGCTTAATGTTCTTCCTTTGCTCAGGGACGAAAACGACATTGAACATTTAACAACACACAGCGAATATGGTCCCTGCTGGAACCAGGGGGGCTCTACGTAGACGAGAACGGACTGAACAGTAAACCAAGCGGCACAGACGGAAGGCATTTGTTGTGGTTATAAGACACACAAACGAACTGTTAGCCTAGCCCTAATCATTAACCCCATCCTGCTCGTGATGCTTTAGCATTTAGGAAATACATCTGCTCTCAGAGATCCTGCAGGGTGGGTGTTGTGGGTTGAATTCTGTCTCCCTGAAAGTAATGTTGAGATCTTAACCCCAGTGCCTGTGAATGTGACCTTATTTGGAAATAGGGTCTTCGCAGATGGAATCAAGTTGAGATGAGGTCAGACTGAATAGGATGAGCTCTAATCCAATGCCTGGTGTCCTTATAAAATGAGGACAATTTGGATGCACATAGAGAGAAGAATGCCATGTGAAGATATAGACACAGAAGGGGAGACAGCCATGGAACAATGGAGGCAGACTTGAGAGTTCTGCAGCTGTAAGCCAAAGATGTAAGGGTCGCCAGACACCACCAGCAACTAGGAGGGAAGCCCCGAACAGATTTTCCCTCTGAGCAACCAGGAAGGAACTGATCTTGCTGACATTGTGATTTGGGACTTTTAGCCTCTGGGATTGCTACAGAATACATTTCTTTTGTTTCAGACCGCCTAGTTTGCTGGATTTTGTTATAGCATCCCCAGAAAACTAACACTGTGAGTATGACATTATCATTTTATAGAAGAAGAACATATGTTTCAGAGATAGGAAGAAAGTTGCCCAATTTTACACAGCCAAAGGAAGGTGAATATGGAGACCTAAAACCCAGAGCTGTGACTTCAAATCCCAGGCCCTCCCCCTCACATGAGCTCTGAACACAGCTGGCACGGAGGTGACTCAAAAAGGGTTGGGCGGCAATTTGCATCTGGGTATAGAATCCAGAGAATTGAAATCAGAGATCTGTGTACCCCTATATTTATAAAAGCATTATTCACAATGGCCGAAAGGTGGAAGCAACCCAAATGTCCACAGGTGGGTGAATGGAGTATGGAATATTATGCAGCCTGCCCAAGGAAGGAAATTATGACACATGCTACAACATGGAACGAATCCAGAGGACAGTTTGGCAACTGAAAGAAGCCAGTTACAAAAAGACAAATACTGTATGGCTCCACTCCCATGAGGTATCCAGAGTAGTCAAATCCACAGAGACAGAAAGTCGAGGGTGGTTGCCAGGGATGGGGGAGAGGGGGCAATGGGGAGTTGTTCAACGGGAATAGAGTTCAGCCCTCTAAGATGGAACCAATCTCCAGAACTCTTTTCAACAATAAAAATATACTTAGGACTACTAAACTGTACCTTTAAATGGTTAAACGGTAAATTTTATGTGTATTTTTTTTGCCACAATTTTAGAAGGAGAGAGATGTGGCTGAGGCTTGTTCTGCTGACAGGATGGTGAGTTCGCCTGGCCTCGCTACGGAGAAGGCAGCCAGGTTGCACAGGCTGGTTTCCTCACACAAGAAAAGAGTGTGCTGTCTGCCTGTGACTTGCCCTCAGTGGAAGCCTAATAAGAAAAGAGGTCCCCCCTCTCTGCAGGGGGCCCGGGAGTCCATATTCAGAGAGTTGCCGGCTTTGCCCTTCACACCAGCACACACTCTGCCGCGGTTACTCCAAATGCTGTCTGTCAGAGGCAGCTTGGCTCAGGTGTGTTGTCTGCCCTTGAGACTCAGAGAGCTATGCTCCCTCAAAAGATGTGAGGAAAATGCCCTTTTCTTATTGGTAGAAGAGTGGTTTTAATTGTACCGCTTCCTGATTTTGCTGCCCTGTGGTGAAGAGGAATCATGAGGGCCCTTTCTCGGACCCTTCACCTCCAGTCCCAGGCTCCTTGGTGGCAAAGCTGTGGCCCACCGACTACGAGATGGCTTCAGCTCTCTGGTTCCTGGATGGGACCTGAGTGCTGAGCTGCTGTGAGCCCCTGGGCTCCTCGGCACTCTAGGCGAGCGGTAAGGGACTCCGTTTTGTTTGCATCTTCACTTGTCTTTGTGTTGCTGACACAAAGTTATAGTCTGATTCACTTGATGTTTACAATTCATTCTACTGAGAGTTTCAGGGGTGCAAAAGGGCTCCACAGATACATAAATACCATACTGTTAAATGAATGTGTTGGTTACTCTCCATCTGGACCTTTAAACTGACTCTCTGCTGACCTCTAAATGTGACATGTCCAGTGCTCCCCATGCTCTCTGGCTTCCAACTGGGGACAGCAGGCGTCCACGGTAGGTATCGTCTCTGCTCCCTCGTTGTGGCCTGTGGCTACATTCCTCTGGTGAGGCCACCATGTCTGTGGGTGTAGAGCGGGGTAGCCTCTGGTGGCTTTGGCTTTCCCAGAGTTCCAGCAGTAGCTTCCTCCTGTCAAATGACAAAATGAAAACAATTTAGTAACGAGTCTAATGTTCTTTATTCAAGGGAGAATAATCCGTGGATTGGGGGAGCCCAGTGGAGCAGTCTTCCAAAGGATTCTGGGCCAGGGTGAGTTTCACAGAGGGTGAGAAGTGGCAATGTGGAAATAGGGCAGGATCGACTGGGGCTGCATAACTGACCTTATTCAGAAAGATCAAGGAACAAGGAAATAAATGTTGATTCCAGAGCTGGCTTGGAGCGTGGGGATCGGCTGACTGGATATGCTGGGTTTCTGGTCAAGTGGAACATTATTACAACACAAAAGTTCTGTTTGCTGACATAGCACCCTGGACAGGAGTGGCTCCATCTTGGGCCTAGAAGTTTCCGTACACTCCTTTTGCCTGTTAGGCTTTGGGGTGTAACAGCTTACTGCGGGTGCTAGGCCCTGGGTGTTTGCTGGCTCTTTAATTCTTGCCCACACCTCTATAAATAGCTCTATTACTAAACTCTTCAATTGCTCCTTCGAGTACTGTCTGAGTCCTGCTGAGACACTGACTGATATATAGTGAATGCCAGGAGAAAAAAATATTATCGCAGAGAACCAAGGGGCTGGGAAAGTATAGGTAATATAAAAAAATACAAATCAAAAGTTGATTGACATACAGAGGTTCTCTGACTCACTGACTGGAATTTTTAACGTGAAAGGCCCAACAGTTCTACTGACCTGATTCTGCGGCTTTTTGTTTATGGTCTTCTTAAAGTCTTTTAAGCCTTCCACCCTCCGTGTATTCTGACCACGATTCCCGTCCGTGGATAAGAGTGAATGTTTTGAGGACCACCTGTTAGGAGGAGCTACACACTGGTGACCCAGTCCAAAAGGATAATATTAGTAACAATAATAATGACAGTACGAGAGACACCTAACATTTATTGTTTATCATATGCTGGGAATTGTGCTCAGTGTCTTAGGCAACATCTCAAGGAATCTGCACAACAACTTCATGAAGCAAACACCTACATTTACAGATGAGGAAACCAAACTTAGAGAAGCTAAGCATTTACTCTGGATTTTGCGGTTAGATTTCCAACCCGGGCAACCTGACACAAGAGCCAGGGTTTTTACCAACCCCATGATTTTCCCCAAAGGTGGCTCTCGTACCACTGATGCTGTAGGAGACAATTCGGGGCCAGTGGGGTGAAGAGTTTGGTTTGGTTAGTTACGTGCTTATATTTAGGATGACCTTCTATATATGACAAGAGATACCGGTTTCCCAGTCTCGATACTGATTTAGTTTCCCTTTCCAAATAGTGTAAAGAGAAAGACTGCATGCATTTAAAGATAAATTAAAGAATTACGTAGGTTGAGTATGGATATGACCCAAATTATGACTGAAGATTGGGGGAACGCTGTGTCACTCCACACTGGCCCTCAGTGAGGTCCACGTGTCGACAAAGAACAAGACTCTGCTAGAAACTAAAACATTAAATATCTATCCATCTGCTCCCAAATGCCTTTTCTAATTAACATACCCATATTTTGCCCATTTCTAAAGGCTGTTTGAATTTTATAGCTTTGCTACCGCTAAGGTTTCTCTGTCTCCAGCTGGCTTATGTGGAGTTGACAATGAAGGGAACAATGTCAGTAGGACATGAGAGTTGTGTTGGCTCCTGTGTCAATTCTTAGCTGAGGGATGCTGGACAAGTGGGAGTAGGGTTATAATCACTGACAGGAGAGGAAAAGTCCTCAGCTCCCCTGTTGCCTAGATCAGAGTTCTTTGTGTTCTACTTGAATTACATGGGAGTGCCCGTGGGTTCCCAGCTTTGCATCTGCAGCATCCCTGCCCTCTCCACATCATGGCCGCTGCATTTCTAGGAAATCAAATACAGTTTCTCATCAAGATAGGGCAAGTCCCACAAACCCTAATTAGAGGCACTGAGACACCCTATAAGACAATGGCAGCCTCTGATTCCTGTTTCTTACTTCCCCCGGGGCCCCCAAAATGTGCCACCTAACTGCTACCACCACCGTCGCCCCTGCCAACACAACCACCACCATTACCCCCACTGCCTCCACCACCCGTGCTGCCGCCATTACCAACCCCCCAACCACCACCGCCCCCTCCTCCTGAAGCTTCAGTCTCTTCTGAGTTCCTCATCCAATCCTAACTCAGGCAGCAAATAATCAGGCCACACATTTGTGGCTACATATTAGTGGCAGGAAGAGAGGTACTGAGCATGAGCCCATCTGTGCTGTTGGTCTGAGCCGTTATACCACCCGTCCTGACCACTGAGCTTCCGACTAGTTCTGTAGGGTGGGGCGAGGTTTTTGTTTTGTTTTTTTGTTTTTTCCTTCTAATTCCAAGTCCTCATTATTTGATTCCAGAGGAGGCCTCCAGCACGGATTTTTTACTCCTAGGCTGATCCTTGGGCCATAGCCCTTTAGAGATGAGAGACTGAATTATAGTAACAGGCTAGAGTACATAAAAGTCTGCAGCAATCTGCCCAGGAAACCAATCCCCTTATCTGCAATAAACAATGCAGAAAACCAGTCTGCTCTAAGTCAGACTTCCAGGAAACCAGATTGCTATCTCTAGTGTAAATCCAAGAAGGTGAACGATGCTTTCTGTAAAAACTGGCCCCAGATAACCAGGACTTGATGGATAACTGACAGCTTCTCTAATCTTTGTCCTTAGGACCAACCACAGAAAGCCAAATATGTACCCCTAACCATTCATACAGGATGTTCCACTTCTAGTTAGCCTGCCTACAGCTTCCCGGACCAACAGCCTCCAATCAGAGCCCACCCGCAATCCTTGCTTTTTTCCACTCTCAAGCCTCCCACCCTCTGTCTGGAGTCTCTGCTGAGAGGCAAGTGGTGGTGGCTGACTCCCTTGCTATAGGCAGCTCAGGACGCATAGCCTTTGCTTTTCTCATTTAGTTGGTCTTTATTTCCACAGAGCCCAACACATGCTTGCGCTCTGCCTGATGACGATGCTCCATACCTGAGACCCTCCTCTGTGGACAAGATTTCCATCCTCTTCTGGGGAGAAGAGTGAGGCCAGCAGTGTGTGTCAGCACTTGCACCTTTCTGGGAAGGGACCAGGCCAGGGCTTGGCTGGACTGCTGGGTACCATATGGGGGTTGCCTGGCTTCTTTCAAGAGTCAGTGACCAGGCAAGACTGCAAAGACCATCAAGACTGAGACACTGGGGTTTAGCTCTGGTTCTTTAATTCCCAGTTCTATCTACCCACCGAGGGTTGGGGCTTGGCTTTACTCTTGCCAGTTCCTCCTCCAGGATTAAAGCCTGTCTTATGAACCCAAGCCCGCTAGAGTTGCCCTAATCCCCAGTGGATACATTTCCTCACTGCCAGCTATCTGTCTTTGCAGCCAAGTCCAGCTGCTTGGGTTCTCCTGGTTCCACCCCTGCTCTGTCTCCAGTGATCCTAGAAGCCCTTTCTTTCACTCTCTGCCAGTACACACGTTATTGCTGCCTGTATTGGATGCAGGGCTAGCCAGCTCAGTTCTCACAAGTGGCCCAACACAATCCTATCTGAATCATTCAGCCTCCCTGCCAGGCTTGGCTCTGGCCAAATTTTGGAACAGATTGAGAAGTGACCACATGATGGCGCTATCAAGCCGCTGATGCTCCGGGAGAGCCGGTGAACCATGACGTCTCCCGGGAGTCTGTATCTGTATTTTTCTCTTTTTGTGAATGTCAGGAAACTGAAAAATGATAATGGTCAACAATCTCCAGAAAATCTTCATATTATTTTGCCAGGAACTCTTCCTAATCAATGGGCATTGGTGTTTGACCCTCACCAAACATCAGTCAGCTAGCCTTTCCCTGCACACAGCCCCCTGCCCAAGGCCCTCTTTGCTTTCCACCAACACACGCACATTCTGTCCTAAATAGTCTGCCAGTTGCTGTGAACCCAAAAGCACACACACAGAGATTTAAGAAAGATTAAAACGTCTTACCTAAGCATGAGTGAAATGATTTCTCCTTTTGTCTTGGTCTATCATTATGCTAAGTAAATAGAAGCCTTTTCCCTCTCTATATACATAGCGGGCAAATCACATGCCGGAATGAAAACTGCCCACATCTAGAAAAATCCCTCTTGCTTGCTCTGGCCGATTAGTCATTGCATATTTACATAGCACAGGCAAGGTTGCTCAGGTAATCACACAAGCATTTGATATTTTCCTACACCTTTCCTGGCTGACTCAGATTCTTAGAATTGAGGTTCGTTTTGTGCACACTTTTAAAAACAGCACTGGTGAGATTTTCTTGGACTTCTTATTTTTTAATGTGATGAACGATAGCCTGATATTTTCTGAGCTCTGTGTGAAAGATGGCAAAGCATAGTGGGGAGAAATAGGTGGGGAGGAGGGGTGACCCGAATCCCGGCCCAACCCTTACGTTATTTGGGACCTTGGCCAAATGTTCTCAACTTCTTTGGCCTTTAGTATGCTTATCTGTGAACTGCAGTAAAGCGTTTTAGACTTCTAAAGTTGTTTGGGGGAATTAAATAAGATAATGTGAGTCTGCATGGTGTGTGCTCAATCATTCGTATCTAGTAATCCTCTGTGTAGACTGAATGGTCGTAAAGCATAACCTATGGTCAAACAACTGAAAGATCAGGAAAGTCCCTGGTGCTCCTTTGAAAACCCCACGTGGTGATTAAGAGCGTGGCCTCTGAGTCAGACTGTCTAGATTCAAACCCTTGTTTTGCCACTTTTGTGGCCGATGAATTTGGAGATGGTAGGATAAGCTTTCCAAGCCTCCATCTCCTGGTTCCAGATGGTGATAATCATCTGCCTCTGCCTCAATACTGAGAAAATGTAAGTGTTAAGGGTAGAATTTTGTCCCCCCCAAAAAAGAGATGTCGAAGCCCTGATCACCAGCACCCAGCCAGGGTGACCTTATTTAGCAATGGGCTCTTTGCAGATGGTCAGGTTAGCATGAGGTCATTAGGTGGGCACTAATCCAAGGCAACTTGTGTCTTTACAAAGGAGGAAATGTGGACACAGAAACACACTCACTCGGGGAGCACAGCATGTGAAGGTGAAGGCAGAGATCAGGCTGATGGATGGACAAGCCCAGAGATGCCAAAGATTGCCAACAAATCACCGGGAGCTATGAAACAGATTCTCCCTCACAGACCTCAGAAGCAACCAAGCCTGCCGACACTTTGATCTCAGATTCACAGCCTCCCTAACTTTGAGACAATACATTTCTGTTAAGCCCCTGGTTCATGGTGCTTGGTTCCAGCAGCCTCAGGAAACCAGCCCATGGATGCGCTAACCCAGTGCTGGGCCCCTGGGAGGCACTCGATACACATTAGATGTTATTGTTGTCGCTGCTGGCCGGTGAGACCTCTCCCCCTTCCTAACACCAGCTCCTTCGCACAGGAATATTCCCAGCTGCTTTCTCCTGCCTGGTGACTAGAACCTACATTTTATTGTGATGCTCCAATACAGGCAGAGAGGAATATACTAAAGCAGATTTCAATCAAGCTGTTGTGTAGATTTTTTTTATAAAGAATGTAGACTCTTTGAGCAGGGCATCACTAAATAGTGATCACTAAAGCCCGGTGTGTAAGGAATGATTTTATGCAAGGTAAGGGTGAAAACAACTTCTATAATTAAATGGCGAGGTGTTGTGGCAGGTGTCGCGCCGCCCATAGCCAGCAGGAGACAAGGAGCAGTAGGGAGGGAGGGAAATGCCATTCTGATTTGCTATTCACATATCTCCAGGGAGTGGAGGTTCACCTCCTGAAAAACATAAGCCTCCTAGTGCGGCTCTGCGGTGGCAGCTTTATTTTCCACTTGTCCTGTGACAGCACAAAGAAGACAGTTTTAATCTCTTGTTTCTTGATACGACTTGTCCCGCTGGTGACAACTAGGCAGAAATCTTGACTGATCTGCTCTGTGACTTGATTTTGGACCTTGGCATCCAGACCAGTTCTAGAACAACCTACGCATCAGAGGAAGTCCACACAGCTTCTGACTCCCAGGAGGTGTTCCATAATAGGCATGTGTTGTGAGACTAAATGAATGGCAAAAATAAATATGTATTTTCTTAATACTTGATTCTGGGCCTTAAAGATCCTTAGGGCAGCCCCACAGGAAAACGTGCTTTTAAAGTTTGAGGTGGAAAGCACTGGTGGTCTTACTTTCCAGAGAAATTAAAATTACAAGCATTCCCTTCGTCTCATACATGCTGTGTACAAACAATCCCTAGAAGTGAACTGTCTGGAGTATTTTATTTCTTAATTAATCCATTTTTCTATTTGGTATAAACAGGATGATGTTCAGGCTGAACGAAAGAACAGGAAAGTTTAGGGGATACAATCCAAGAAGGAGTTTCAACTCCCTCCACATCTGCTGCTCTATTTTGCTTTAAATTAGATTTTAAAATTAATTTAATTTTTCATTTGGAGTGGTGCAGCTTTCTCTCACCCCTTTCTCTTCTCTTCCAGCAGCTGGCTCTCCTGTCTGTGTCCCTGGTACCTCCCTGGAGACCAAACACTATTTTCTATGTCACCTGATAATTCTTTTATATACATACACATATTTTTCATCACCTAGCTAGACAGGTAATGTTTCAGCGGGAAGAGCCTGGCATCGGTTGACAGGACTAGGCTTATTGGTATATGAGAAAGATAAGCTCTCCTCCATTGATGTTAGAAATTCCACCCTGTGATTCACCTCTTTCTGAAAGTACCACCCTCTTTCAACATGCAAATACTGGAGGTACACAATACAAGCTTGGCATATCTTCACCTTAGTTCTTCATCTGGAAAAACTGAGACACAGCAGGGGGCTAACTATTGCACAAGGCCATTGCTGAGAATCAAATTTTCATGTATTTATTAATAGCTTCCTGCCAAACAAGATTTTTATCTGCTGACCACAGATACCATATAAGAAAATAATGGTAAAAAAAAAAATTAGGGAATCAGAAGCAGGACAATTATACACAAGAACAAAAGTAAAGACTAAGTTAGGAGAAACGTGTGTTGGGGGTGGGGTGGACTACACAGTTTCTATAATTAAGCTTTGAATATGACTCTGAGATTCATAAAAGTTCAAGGGTCAAAGGTCAGTTACATGGTTGGGTTTTGTTTTGTTTTGTTTTTCATGATCAGAGAAAAGAGTAAGGCTTCTAAGAGATGACTTGAATGCCCTTATTCCCATCAGTGTGTGGGGACAATGAACTGGCATTTTCATTAATAATGTATTTTCCTCTAACTTCCGGCCCCCATTTGTTAATCTCAGCACAATATCTTTCACTTTCTGCTCCCCTCCATTTCCCTATCTCTCCATATTTCCTCCAGCTGTCCTCAAAAACAGCAGCACTAGCAACCACCAGATGAGACATCCGTCTGTGCAAACAGACCTGGGTGGGGGTAGTCCCCCATGTCCTGCTAATTAGATGACACAAGATTTGGGAATCCCATATAGCTCTCCTATGGAAGTGTAGGATTGCATCTGTTGGCCACTAGTAAACTTTGAAGCCATTTAAAAGGTAGAAAGGAAAGAGACTGAAGACACATGTAGCCCCTTCACCAGCTTTGCCTTGGCTCTAAGCTTTTTTGTCATTGTAAAACCAAGGTTTCTTACATGTTCCTAACAAATAAAGGTGGCTATCCTGGTCCACTCAGGCTGCTTAACAGAATACCACAGATTGGGTGACTTGTTTATTTATTTCTTACAGTTCTGGAGGCTGTAGAGTCCAAGATCCAGGCACTGGCAGATCTGTTGTGTTTGGTGAGAACCCACCTCCTGGTTCATAGACCGCCATCTTGCTGTATCCTCTCATGGCAGAAGGAGCAAAGGAGCTCCCTGGGATCTCTTATAAATACACTAATCCCATTTACGAAGTCTCTACCCTTACGACCTAAGCACATCCCAAAGGCCCCACCTCCAAACACCATCACAAAGACTTCCACACATGAATTTTGGGGGACATGTTTGGTCTAGAGCTGTGGCAGACTCCTGCTAAGCAGAGGGGTGGGTATAGGCATGGAGAGCTCAGATCTTTTTTGTTTTCAATTAAAAATGGACTCCTTTTTAAGTTGCTTATTTTGAACACAGCTGAAATTCCTTGAGTAGGAAGAATAATGTAAAGTTAGAAAGCGAATCCAAGATGAAAGTAAGAAACCATGAGTTTACCTGCATTTGGGCTGAGGACTGGGCTCCTGACCAGTACGGTTTCTTCCCTCCTTCCTTTGCAGGCCTCCTCAGATGCACCCCATGGATCCTCAGCAGAGTATTAAGCCTCATGCTAGGCATCATCATCTTTTATTAACTTGTCCTTCTCTCTTTCTGGGTTCCGCAGTTGCTTGAGTGAAGGGATTTTTGTCTTTTATCTCAGTATCACCAATTCCTAACAGATTCCTTGTTCCAAAAGGGCAGAGAATCCATTTTATTATTTTTGGCACCTCCTGCTCAGTCTTTAATAAATATTGGTTACAGGAATAACTAAATTAACCAGCAAATTGTAGGCACTGAATAAGTATTTGTTCAATTAACAAACTGTATGTGGAAATTAAATCTTATTTTTATGCAATTGAAGAGTTAACTATCTGGAAAAATGTTGAGAATATACTGTGTAAAGTGATGATCTTATCACTTAAAATCTCTAGTTCTGTCTTCACGTTTTTCTGATTATACAAGTGGTACATGTACTTTGAAGAAAATCTGAAAAACATAGCAGAAAATAAAAATGAAATCATGAACTGTTAATATAGTCCCACTCACACTGCATATGCAATTTTTATCTGCTTTTTACTGAATCATGAGTATTTTCCCTTTCATTAAGTCTTTTTGGTTAACATCCTTTTTAATGACAATGCAATATTCTGATTTATTAATGTGCCTTAATTTCATTAGCTATTTCTCTTATTATTTCTAATGTAGGTTGGTTTTGATTCTTCACTATTATAATGTTGCACTGCAAACAGAATATAGATTTCTCCCTGTGTTTCTGATTGTGCACTTAGAATAGATTTCTAAAAACCTTTTTTTTCCTCCCAGTTGTTCAGAGCAGTGAATCGGTACATTCTGGCTTTCATTAGTGACCCTGGGTAAAAGTAAACACAGTTACTAGGCATTCGTTTGCCAATTGTCCTTTTTTGAAGATAGTGACCCAATCATTTCTACCACTCTAGCCTTGTGACCTCCTGTTTTCTCAGCCAGGCTTACAATGCCACCCCCCTCCCCCTGGGATAGTCGGGGCGCTCTGGCCATTTCTTGGATATCCAAAGGAGGATTTTGAGAAGAAAGATTGATGGGGTCCATTCAGGAGCATGCTCTTTAGGTGGAAAGAATAAAAGGTAAGTGCATCTTTATGATAGCTTTCAGTCATCCTGAACACCTATCGACTTAACCAACCCCCTGAGTTTATGCCCCTTGTAACCCTCTGGAGAGTACTCTGGACTTGCACAAATTCAAGGACATGCTGAGTCTATAAACACAGCTGTGGCAATAGAGCACCCTTTCTTCTTTCTGCCTAGAAGATCTCATTAGAGGAGGAGATGGCTCTACTTTAGCCCAGCACCTTACCTAATGAATGCCAGTTTCCATAGCAGGAGGGGCAGCTTATTTGGACTGTCCAGGGGCAGTTCTTTCCTGGCTAGGACTGAAGTGGCTACAGTAGCTTTTAAACTGGGCTGAATGGAAATTATGAGGCCAGAGACACGGGACTTGTCCTGGTCCTGAGCCTACACCAGGGAGGCTCCTGCGTAAATTCGTGCGGCTGCTGCCCTATGATCTCCAGCTGCACTGGGATAGAGGCTGAGCAGTCTGCATGAGAAGCCATAGCTAATGGCTCAGGATGACACTCAACATGGTCATGTGGCTCAGAAGAGGGTCAAGAGGGTCAGAATGCCAAGGGCTCACTTCTGCTTTTAGAAAATTTATGGGTTATAGTTCTCTGAGTGGTTGTCTGGTCCAGGACAAAGAAAGTCTTTAGGAAGTCAGGGGAATTGGAGTCATGTGTTCAGAAGCTGCAAATCCCAGGAATGAGGTGAGCACAGAGCCAAGGACAGGGCATGAATGGTGGCAGAGGGAGGGTCGAGGTCACTGGTAACATACCCAAGGTCACAGCAACTCGTAGTTCATTCTGCTACTCCAAGATTTTTTGTTTTGAAACACACAACATCCCCCTCCCCCTTTTCTGGAAGTAAATGACAGGCAGGGTTAAAGCAGACATTCATTAATTAATAGCATGAACTTTAAATAAATGATACACACACTTAACTCTAGCCCAAACACTGCGGTTGAAAAAATTATCACATGGCCAGCAACCCTTGCCAATATATTTTTACAAGGCTGTTAAGTACTGCCAACACTCTGCAATGTTGAGCCAAATTACCCTGGAATATTGTGGAACAGGCACAACACCATGTTTTTGTGAAAGACTGGAGATGCCAGGGGAACAATCCATACCGTTCATGAACGTGGCCGCGGGAGGCACGGTCCGGCGGTGGGGGCCAGCCTCTCAGCGCTGAGGCTCTCTCCTCCGTGCCTCTGACGGCCTGTGGGCCGCAGCTCCGCTGAGTGGGACATCTCATTGGGAGGCGGGCAAACGGCGATGTGGGATTTGTCTTTCAAAACCCCAAGAGCACATCTCCTAACTGGAGCTGGGAACTTCTCCCAGCCTAACCTTTGCCTCAGTGTATGCTGTTCTGGAAAGTGCCAGTGATCTTTTCCAAGAGCCGATCTCAACCGCGGCTGGAGCTCAGCTTTCGGGAGCCTGCTGCAGGTCTCCTTGAGCTCGTCCTCCTTCAGACAGGCCCTGCGGCCACCAAGCACTGACTGAGTCTGTGCGGGGCCAGAATGCCGCCTGCCCTCAGAGTCCCCTGTCCCCTTCTGGAGCCGCACTGCTTCCCAGCACTCCCAGTGGGGCTTCCTTCCTGCCTCCCCGAGGCTCCTCTTGATTCCCTGACCTGTCGCCAAACTGCAGGATCAGTCAGCCGTGCTTCAGTCCAAACTTCAGTACCCGGAGATGCAGAGGCCCCGGATTTGGCCAGGATTCGGCTGGTGACCAAACCGGATCAGAGCGGAGAGGCTGCCGTCTGGGCAGAGGGGTTACTCGCCGCTGGCTTTCTCCAGAGGTTCGCCACGCAGCTGGCCTGGCCGCCCGTGGCGCCTGACCCCGCAGGGCCAGCGGAGGGGTGCGGGGGCTGCGGGGCGAAGGCCTGGGCGGTTGCTGGGGAGCCGCAGCTCCGCGGACCGTCAACGTGAGCTTAGGACCCCCGCCAGGGAGCACGAGTCAGTGCGTCCTGTTGGCTGAATGAAGAGACCCAGGATTTCCACCACGGGGAACACTGGGAGAGAGGGAAAGAGGAACTATTTTTCATACTAGAAAGTGTGGCTACAAACTCGTCCTTTTCCTGGCAGCAACCATTCTCCCCAGCCCACCCGCCACCCCCTGAAGGAGGGATGACAGGGAATATGTAATGAGGACACCTTTGTCTTTTCCTTTCCTCCCCTGCTGTTTGCTGCCATTAGACGAAGTTATGACGCCTGAGTAGGGAAGGAAGAGGACTTGACCTAAGGGAAGTGCTTGCCAGATGGAAAAGGGAGAGAACGCTCCTTCTTTCACAGGTGGGTGTCCAAATGAGAGGGGACATGTCGTGGAAGGCCAGAGGTCAGCTGTGAATGTCCTGGTGCCCATCTGCTGTGGCGAGGTGACGTGTTGGCAACAGCCGGAGGGGAAGTCATAATGGACCCTGCAGCCTCTTCTCCCCGTGTGTCTCCCCTCACCCAACCCAGCTCTCTGTCAGGAAACGTTTCCCGGGCCACTGTGGTTGGAACCTGGAAATGCAAAATAAAAGAACAAAAAAAGGATGGTGCCAAAACAGTGCAGTCTGTGCTTGCCATCTGTGAGTTTTCAGAGTGGTTTTGCTTCCAACCTCCCCTCCAGAGGCGACTGACATTATTTTCATATGCAGAGCTTCCCATATCCTGGCAGCCTTCTTTGGCTGCCAGAAATAGAGTATCAGGGTCGACAAGCTTCCCCAGAGATCCGATCCATTCAAGGAGAACCTTCTCTGTGGCTGCCCACTCACTGGGACCTGGGCAGCGTTTGCTCCCGGTGATGAATTGGGGGGTGTGACTCACTGTCTGGCGGAGGCTTCTGCGTGATGAGAAGATGGGAGGGCTGTGCAGCTGTGCTTCCATGATCCACAGCAGCCCAACCTGGGACATCTGCAATGACCCTGTGTTTCCTTCTGGAGAATTTTAAACTTTTCCCCTGGCTTTCAACACCCGATTCAGCCTGGCTCCACCCTGCTTATGCAACGTGTTTTTAACTTGTCCTCAACATCCCATCATGAGTCTGGTTGCCTTGTTGGCCTTATTCTTAAAATTCTCTTCTTCCATAGAATCTTCCAGGTCCCCTGGCTCTCTTCCTTTCTGATCACCCATGGTGGTTATCATGCATTAATTCTCTCTCTCCCAAAGCTCACCCTGGTCTCTTACACCAGTTTTGTTTCCCCCAACTCATTTTAAAATGCACTGAGGTCAGAGTCACTGCGTAAGTCTTCTCTTGAAGCCCTCTCTTGATAAATACAGGCAAGGGTGGCACTTTCCCTGGGGTTCAGAAATTGGGTCTCCTCCCTGGGACCCAATACTTTTAGTTGCAACCTGCTGTGGAATGGGGAGGGACCAGGGAGCTAGTTCCTAGAAGGAGAAGTGGAATGGGGAGCTGCCGGGCAACAACCTGGATGAATAATTCCTGAAACTCATTTACATGCAAATGGAACAGATCCTGGTGGGCCACTAGGGTCCCTACCCCCTACCTCTTCTTGTCATTGCTCATCTTCTCTTCTCTCTCCAGGTTGAAGTGTAAGGCTGTAAGGGAAACCATACTTTATGGTCTGAGGGGAAGGAATCCACACCACCTCACTGTGCTGGGCTCCTTCCTGGGTGGGGGTTCCATGTGAGGGAATGAGATCCTGCTTTTGGAAATTTGGCTGCAGTAGATGCCCACCTAAGCACCAGTACCTCTGAAGTAGGGAGAGACTTCTCCCTCTTGATGCCAGCATTTTACTTCTTCTCGCTGGTCATGAGAGAGGTAGGAGAAGCCCCAGCCAGAACAGTTGCCAACTTGTTTCTCCTACCCTCAGGGAATTCCAGAGAGAGTCAGCACTCCAGATTCCTTGGTGCTAAGTCTTCTCCTGGGAAGGCCCCCAACTGTTCTCTGTCCCTTCTCTAATGTGCCCCCCTCCTTCCCAAGAACCCGTCAGTCCACATGTACTTCACTCCGCCTTCTGCTTCTCACTCAAGCTATCACACACTTCACTCCTGCCCTGTCTCCTTGTCATTCCTTGAACTTCCATGTCCCATCCCCTTGCTCCATTGTATCCTTTTTTTTTTAGAAGACTTATTTATTGATTTGAGAGAGAGAGATGGGGGGAGGGGCCCAGGTGGGGAGAGGGAAAGAGGGAAAGAATCTTCAAATGGATTCCCCACTGAGCACAGGGCCCAATGCAGGGCTGGATCTCACAACTCTGCGATCATGACCTGAGCTGAAATCAAGAGTCAGATGCTTAACTGACTGAGCCACCCAAGCATTGGCCCCCTTGTATCTTAAGTCTTTTGCTCCAGTCAGTCCCTCTGCCTGGAACACTATTTCCCTGGATAACCCAAATAGCTCCTTGGCTGATTCTTCATATCCCTCATGCCTTTGTTCCAACCTCTTATTCTCAGTGAGGTCCACCCTGACCAGCTGATCTTCTGATCTTCATACTACAACATATGCAGTATGTATTATCCCCATACTCCCGATTATCTTCTCCTGCTCTACTTCTAAATTTTCCCATAGTTCTCATATTCTACTGTTCAATAGTTACCTTATTTATGAAATGTATTGTTTTCTGCTGGAATGCCAGCTGCCCGGGAATAGGAAGCTCCATCTGTTTGTCCACTGATGTCTCTCAAGGACCTGGAATAATGACTGGCACGTGGTAGGCATTCACTCATTCAGTCAACAGCTAAAGAATCAGTTAAAGAAAGGCCACCCTAGCCTTGATCTTGCAAGAGGCAGAGCTTGGATTCAAACTCCAAAACTGGTAACCTCGCTTTCCTGTCTCAGAACCCACAGCCTGTCCTGGTGGAGAGCACATTATTGGCTGCTCAAGAGATGTCTGTTAATTGGATTTCCCCATCAGACTGCTCCCTCAAAGCAGGGAGACCAGGCTTATGTCTGTGAATGCAAGGCTTTGCTTTGTTCTTCCTGGGTGACGGGTCTGCTGGCAGCCTGCCTGTTATGATGACGTGGCATGCTCCTGGTCACAGGGCACCAAGCTCTGCGGTCCTTGGCAGTGTCCTAAATGGGCTTTCTGGAAACAACACAAGCTGTTGGGCCCACACTGAGTGCTCAAGAAACATGCTTGAGATCTCTCCAAGTCAGACACCTGTCAAATCCAGAATTGGCTCCTGGCCTTGCCTGAAGGATCTGCTCTCTAGGAAATGTTGGACGGAAACAGTTGGGGCTTGGAAGGCATGAGCTGGAGGTGCCGGGGCAGGGCAGAGTCCGAGAGGGTGCGAGGAAGAGCCGGGGGGCAGGGGCACCAGACATTCTCTGGGTGACTGTTCTCTGGGCAGAAAAACAGCTGAGCCCTGAGGGTTGGGTTGCTTCGGTGGTTTTGCCTTTTTTGCTTTTAATTAGGGTCTAGGGAGAGAGGTGGTTTACTGTGAAGAAACTCTGTAATGTCAAGGCAGAACTGGGCCGGCCCTTCACCAGTTTCCTGAGGACAGATCTTCCCCTGAACTCACGGTCACCTGATCCTTTTACTTGTTCTGCTTGTGGTTCTGGTTTCTGTTTTGTTTTTCTTGTTTTTCTTCCTGTTGTTATTATGTTGGTATTAAGGACAATTTTCATCATAATCTCAATAGCTTGGCAATAAAAAGTTACACACTATATGGATTCTGGATGAAAGGAAACATTTATATTCATTCTCATACTTAGCAGCTCAGTGTTAGTGTTTCTAGGATAGCCCAGGAATTAATGTTTTAATGAACACCCCTACTGCTCAGGAATCCCATTCTGGAACATATTAATCCAGTCAGAGAGCAGCCAGTTAGGCTGGTATTTGGTCAACAACAAGCATTTCTGTCCCACAAAAGAGAGTAATGGGATTAATTTAGCATTTCCTAGCTTGTGGCATCTATTTCGACATAAATCTCTATATAGAGATCGATTGCACATATAACCATAAAACAGAGTATTTGGGGAAATATTATGATGAGGAAAATTGGAACACAAGCACAAATCAGGCCTTGGCTTATGATGTACAGGAAACCAATGCATGTTCTTGGGAACAGCACTTAGAAAATGGACTTAATGAGAATAAAACACTTCTGTATAATGTCCCATTGCAAGACATTGACATGTGTCTCTATGTCAGTATTTGGAACGACCGTGGCATTGTTTTAATTAGTTCTGGGTGATGCTGGCTGATTCAGTTTTGCTCCCAATGGATATACCTTTCCTCCCCATGAGTTGCTTTGTAATGGAATTTTTCAAAGTCTGCCTCAGGATTCAGAGTCACTTTTTGATCACCTAACAAATGAATAAAATACATCTTTTAAAGAGCACTGCAGTGACTTGAGAGACTATGCTTGGCTTTCCAAAGTTTATCAGGGTGCATTTTGGCCCTGGCCAAACTTACTTGGTCTAGCAGAAAATACAGAGTGTCACACACAGTAGCAACTTCCCTTCCACGTGTGCACATCTTCTTGATAATCTATGAGACGCTCCCAAATGGGTAAAAAAAGGCTCACCTTCCTCACCATATGTTAACCCGGATCATGGAACCAAAATGAGCAGCTTTAGCAAAATTCTCCAGATACAAACAGGGCAAAGAACCTACATTTGGGGAGCTCCTGGGTTAACTGGACCAACTACATTTACTTGATGACTGCAGCGTCTATCCAGAATAGCGGTTTCCAACATTTCTCATCTTCTTTCCCCTTTGAGGGTCTGATTAAAATTTCAGATCCTCATCCCTGAAAAATGGGGATACCCTCACAGGCCCCAACCGTGCATGAACCCCTAGGTCAACAATTGCTCATCTGACACCATACTAGCAGTTTCCTGTCTTTATGTTCTTTGGTGTGCAGTCTGGAAATCAGCCAAAATGTGCTGTTTACATTGAAACATATATACATACTACATACATATATGAATGCTATTTTCTCCATTAGAATGATTAAAGGAAATAATGTATGTGAAGGTATGCCATAGGAAGCCAAATATGAGAATGTTGATATTATTATTATTATTATTTGCATTGGGCATTTAAAAATTCAGCACTAAAGCTGCTGGTTGATGTTGCAGCACATATTTATTTTATGGAAACTGCTCAAAAATATGACCTTTCCGTTCTCCTAATCCAAATGCCTCATTCTTCTTATTATTTTTTAAATATTTTTAAAATTTATTTGACAGAGAGAGGGCAGGAGAGCACAAGCAGGGGGAATGGCAGGCAGAAGAAGAAGCAGGCTCCCTGTGGAGCAAGGAGCCTGAGGCAGGATTTGATCCCAGGCCCCCCGGGATCGTGACCTGGGCTGAAGACAAATGTTTAACCCACTGAACCACCCAAGCATCCCCGAATGCCTCATTATTCTTGTTTCATTTTAGCACTTCATTAAAAAAAACCACAGCATGCCTATTCTCCACCATTTGTGGGATGGGTACTTTTGGGTAGCATACCATGTGTAAGTCCATTTGTGTTCTGTAAAAAGACCACTTCTCTGCAGTACTCTGTTGGGCTTGCAACTTACTGTAAGTCCAACAAAAGTCTTGCCAAAAGCAATTAAGTCCTGACCTGAATTACTAATTTTATTAATTACATTTTAAGCGAGCTAATTACTTCTTTGTTTAACTGATTTCTTGTTATAAACTGATTATAGACCATTAATGTTCATTAATATACCACATTAGATTTCCCATCTCCTATACCATAAACTGGAAATAAAATCAGTCAACACTTTGCTAGGATCGGTTATAAAGGCTGTCTGCTGTAATCACCCTCTCATTCAGCCTTTGGAAGCAGATAACCACTCAAGAACAATTTATGAGCTTGCTAATTCTTTTTCTCCCCCTGTGCCTTTAGCAGTAATATGCAACTCTGACATGGAAAGCCCTCAGGAGTGTTGTCTAAATGAAATTCTTAGAGTTGGGCAGAAAATGACTTATGAAAGGAATAACTTTGTCCCAGCATATGGTTTATGGATAGTGAGAGTTTTGCTTAACATTTGGGGAGGAGGAGTAAGAAATGGAGAAGCTGAGAATGAGAGAAACAGACTGTCTGAGGGAAGAGTAGGGAGAGAAACAATGTTTATTCCTCATTTCGAAAAATAGCATCTTAACTCAGTAGAATCACATTTGAAGGAGCGCATTCATGCAAAATCTTCGAAAAAGAAAGACCTTTGAATATACACACGTTTGCTGAATCCCTGAAAGAATGAGTGCCATCTATTGATATGGATTGAACTCAGAGGAAAAAGAACAAAAATTATGTCCATGCTGTTTTGGTCCGTTCGGGCTGCTATAACAAAGTACCATAGACTGGGTGGCTTATAGATATTTATTTCTCATAGTTCTGGAGGCTGGGAAGTCTGAGATCAGGATGCCACAAGATTTCCGTGATGTGTCGTGTAAGGGCCTGATTCCTGGTTCCTCATGTGGTGGAAGGAGTGAGGGAGCGCTCTGGAGTCTCTTCCGTAAGGGAACTCGTCCTATTCATGAGGGCTCTACTCTCATGACCTATCACCTCCCAAAAGCTACACCTCCAAATAGCATCACACCAACAATTAGTTTTCAACATGTGGTTCCTGGAGGAACACATTAAGTCTACAGCACACACTCATTTATTAGGTACTTATTATATATTATGAGCTAGCATCAAGGATGAATAGGCATCATTATAATATTTTTCTATAAAAAAGGGGAACATTACTTACATATTGTCTTCCAGCCAATCAATTTTGGACTTTGAAGTTGTTCCAATTTGCCTCCTAATACTGCAAATTTGTTTCAACCAATCTCCTAAATTGGATATTTGGGTTGTTTCAACTTTTACGAATAATACAGAGCAGCACCATCGGGCGCCTGGGTGGCTCAGTGGGTTAAAGCCTCTGCCTTCGGCTCAGGTCATGATCTCAGGGTCCTGGGATCGAGCCCCGCATCGGGCTCTCTGCTCAGCAGGGAGCCTGCTTCCTCCTCTCTCTCTGCCTGCCTCTCTGCCTACTTGTGATCTCTCTCTCTGTCAAATAAATAAATAAAATATTTAAAAAAATACAGAGCAGCAACAACTAGCTGAAAATACATTAGCAAAAATAAGAAAAGCTTCAGTCCTGATTCTGAAAAGAAAAAATGACAAAAAATGCTTAAATTTGGGACTCACAAAGCATTGCAAAACAACCCCATTCTGCAACAAAATGATCAACTTTGGCAACAGGGACTTGGGAGTATTAATTTGTGACCAAATTATAGTGCAAACTGGACTTGTATTTATCCAATTTGTAAAGTTAAATTGTTCTTCACAGGTTGTTTTGATCTAAATCCCTAGTAGAGAGAGTTAGACTGGCAACAAATACTTCCAATATAATATAATAAGTATAACCATTTAGGCTTGTATAAGGTGCTATCAGAACAAAAAGGAGCAAGAGAGACAAAGGTTCAGTGGTGATATTTGAACTGAGCTTGGAGGAGAAGGCATTGCCATCTGAACCAAGTGAGGAATGCAGAAGAGGATGCTTCAAAATGTCTTTTCTTTAAGTGATTTTTTTTTTAATCACAGGATTCTGTGCTGGTGGGTACTATTAAACTAATAGAGTCAGTGTCTTAAAAAAAAAGTCTAAGTTCTCTCTCTTGCATGATCATTTAGCTTTCATCATTTTTATGCTCTACTGAGTAGGATATAAAACTAACCTGATGTCTTTGGGCTGGCAGATAAAGGCTTAAAAAAGTGCCACTATCAATCATATGAAAATTTGGAGTTAAGATCGATTGTGATCCAAAGAAGGGTGGCCAAAGTTTCATCACTGACTTTCTTAGACAATCATTTTGATGGCCATGCTTTCCGCAGGTTTTATTTTAAGTCAATCTGCTCTCTGAGAACAAACACTTCATGGATTCACAGATTTCCTTCCCTGAGTCTGTTATTTGACTGAAAGCACTTGTTAAGCTTTTTTGAACTTTCATGGATGGGCAGATGTGGCTATTAACTAGCAAATTGACTACTGAGATATGAAAACTCAAAAATACATCCAATATTTTTGCTGTGTAGCTCAGGGAGGGTGCATGGGTGCACAGATCATTGTAATCAAAGCTCTCAATCTATCAGTTTCTAGCAGCTGGTAGTCTTGTGGGGTTTGTTGTTTTGTTTGTTTGTTTGTTTTTTAGAAGGAGGGGCAGGCTGAGAGGCAGAGGGAGAGGGAGAGAGGGAATCTTAAGCAGATTCCTTGCCCAGCAGGGAGCCCGGCATAGGGCTCAATCTCACAACCCTGAGATCATGACCTGACCCAAAATTGAGTCAGAGGCTTAACCGACTTAGCCACCCAAGTGCCTCATCTAGCAGCTGGTAGTTTTAAGGCTTGTTTTTGCTATGAGGACCCCTCAAGCTAAGCAGAGATCCCAAATGGTGAGTCTAGCTGTAGCCACTTTTGCCAGACATTTACCTATTTTCTCTCATATCTATTTCTCGAACACCCTCAGTTAGGCTCTGTATTTCAGTGAACTACATTTCCCAGATTCCCTTGCCTTATTTTCCTAGTAGTCTTGACCTATGGAAGGCATTGGTAGAGATGGAAGGTGGGAGACTGGGAGAAGCCCACGTATTTCTTCCATTCATTGTGTTTCTAGTGGTGTCTCTAGTAGTTGCTAAATCACCTTTATGATTCTAATTCCTGTTGGGACTGTTGTTTCCCTCTATAGTTTCAGTTCCTGCTGGAAAGTCCTCCACTGTGGATCTAGCTCATGCTTTGACCATTTCTGATCTTTGATGACATCACCTCTACCTTGTGTCTTTCCATTTCCTGCCCAAGATAGTGGCATCTTGCCATTGCTAATTCCTGACTTGAAATCAGAATTCATCATCCCATTTGGCTTCTCAGCTCTCCTATTACCTATGTAACTAATTCCCTGTGTTAAATTTTTTGTTTTTGAGACAGAGTAGTTTCTGTTTTCCTAGCGATACACCACTTGTAATAATTACAAAGATAACAACCATAAAAGAACACTGGGGGAATTCTCACTTTAAATGATCTCTTGACAATGTGAAGCCTGCTCCTGAGGTTTCTATCTAGGAATTTTGGTATCTGTGTGGGGCACATCAGTAGTTTAACCAAAGGTCTTAGGGCAGTTCCTAATGTTTAGTGGAAAGCCACTCACCAAGTGACTTCTGCCTAGTAGAATAGTAATTAGTATTTGATCTTGGATTTTTCTCATTGTCAAATGGATTTTTTTTTGCCTTCTGCTTCTAGCTTTTTATAGAAATATCATGGGCAAAAATGTAAAGTAATGTATATTTGCAGGGTGGGGGAGGGGCACATATGTCTCATTTCTCCCTTTACACCTTTTATTCCAAAATAGAAGAACACTTATTTTAGAGAGTATTCAAGATTCATTTTAAACAGACTATCCTCTACAGTTAATCAATAGATAAAGACTCAGGAGAAGTCTTTGCTCCTGCCTGGATGTGCTGAAACTCCTATTTAAAGATTGAGCTGTGTACGGGAGCCAAGAATGTTTTTTGGTTTGGCAGCCTTTAGCTGATCTTTGGGAGAGGTTAAAAGCCCAGATATACAATGTGGAATTTTGAAATTTCTCCTTAATGTAATCATCATTGTATGAAGGAGACCAAAGGAAAAAACAATCTATCCTATACTTTCTTAAAGTGGCAAAATAAATCCAAGATCTTGTTAAAGTCATTATATTTATTTACCTTGTAATCATGGTTTTGACATATGGTTTTTCATCCAGCTTTTAAAGAGATCCTGCAAATTGATTTGAAATAGTGACAAAAGTCTGATTTTTAGGGATCAATTAATTTAAGATCCTTTGTTTTATCCCTCTCTGTTATTTGCTCATTTATATTAATATGTCCCCTAGAAGTGAGAGACAAGAAGATAAGGGGGATGAGGGTGAAAATTCGAATCAGTTAGTCACTGTTAGAAAGGTTGATGAAAAGACCAGCTTGGGAAAGAGAAGCTGAACTTGCTAGAAAAAATATGACCATATAATTATTAACAGC
Organism: Procyon lotor; assembly: GCA_028646535.1. Lineage (NCBI taxonomy): Eukaryota > Metazoa > Chordata > Mammalia > Carnivora > Procyonidae > Procyon > Procyon lotor. Next base: position 36,900,128 of record CM053608.1, on the reverse strand, counting down.
TATACTTCAGACCTAGAATCCTTTGTCCTGTTATTAGAGAGGACTACAAAAAGGCTGCAGACAGTGGAGAGGGAGTTATCGTTGACATCACTGCTGGTGCCCCTCGAGTATTTCACTGACCCGAGGAAGCCAGCCCCAGATGTGTGGGCATGCCATTGAGCAGCCTTTATCTATGGTGACTGAAATGACAAGCCAACAGTCCTTTACCCACAGAACAGAACTAAACAACATTATTGTTAGTTTGTTTTTGCCAAACTCTAATGGAGTTGAGACTATGTGATGTGTCTGTTCATCTTAATGATGGCGAGTAATCCAGAAGCAATTAAAATGGAGGAATACAGCTTAGACTCCTATAGATTTTCCCTGAGACAATTGATATAATGTGAACATACTAAAAGATGAGAAACTGTCCTATTTTTAGTGAGTTTGCTTTTGCAAGTACAATGATGCAAATTTTCTAATGACAGCTTATAATTAGGTATCTCACAGTTAAGGTAAACACTAGATTATCCACTAAAAATAGAATCTGCATTCAACTTTGAGTTAGTAGGGCCCAGCAGGAGCTGTGTTCTGTTGGAGGCAAAACTTGGGATGAAAAGTTATGTTTATATTTTCTTAACAGAAGTTTAAGACTTTTTATCCATTTCTTAACAATTTTTTCATTCTTTACCAAATGCTTTCTTCGTGTCTCCTATGTGCAGGAGGGATGGGGGCAGGTGGGTTGGGAACAAATATATGTCAGATGCCATATTAAATCCTGCATTTATGTTAATGAATAAGCTGTGGCATCTTCCTTTTTAAGTTTTATTAATTTTTTGTGCATATTTGCCTTTTTTTCTGGTTGTTGGCTCCATGAAAACAAGAAGCAAGTATAACTTGCTCCCTGCTGAATCCCTAAAACCTAGGATAGTGTCTGGAACATTTTAGAGTGTACTTGTGGAATGAATGAATGAGTGAAGACAGATAATGACACTATAGTATGATGCACGTGAATAGAAGTGTGTCAAGAGGGTGGCATGCCAGGAGAGGCAAGGGGAACTTTGAGTACTTTCTTAAGCAAGATCTGGAAGCCCTCTTTGAAAACTAATAGCCTTGGGGGCATGTGGATGGCTCAGTTGGTTAGATGTCGGCCTCTAGATTTTGGCTCAAGTCATTTTCTCAGGCTTGTGAGATTGAGCCCTGTATCAGGCTCTGCACCGGACATGAAGCTTGCTTAAGATTCTCTCTTTCTCTCTCACACACACACAAAATTTGGGGTGCCTCAGTTGCTCAGCTAAGTGTCTTGCTCTTGGTTTTGGCTCAGGTAATGATCTCATGGGTCGTGGAATCGAGCTCAGCAGGGCAGTCTGCTTGAAGATTCTCCCCCTCTGCCCCTTCCCTGATTTGCTCTCTCTCTCTCTC
>CM053608.1:36867053-36898227 GCA_028646535.1 Procyon lotor | reverse complement strand
GAGAAAACTAAGATTTGGATGTTTGTATGTGGTTGTAGTGGTCTCAAGTCCATACATGAAATGTTCCTATTGTTTCCTGTTCCAGCATTCACAGCAGACATTCAGGGCATAACCCAGTTGCTACACATGGGCTAATCACTCCTCAAACTTTATAGATGAGGAAACTGAGATGTGAAGACTGATGTTTGTCCCAAATCACACAAGACGTTAATAACAGAACTAAGTTTGGAATTCAAAGGTCTCAATTCCTAGCGACGTCAACTTCCTATTGGCCCAACTGCATCTACTTTCTGCCCTTTCTATACTGCATCATATAAAGAAGAGACTAGAGGGACTTCATTCGTTAAATGGCAGATCCTAAAATGTGTATAATCTTGCAGCTCTGGTTAGGACTACGTAAGACACAAAGTTATCAGTTTAGCGATAGCAAGACAGAAGAAGAGTGTGAATAGCAGTAAAATGGACTTAAGGTTATTTACTTGGGGACCTTAAAGTGTGTACTGAATAGAATAGTGATGAGATTTTGCACAAAGAAGGAAGAGCATTTGTTTTTCTGTCGCTAAGTAGAGGCCTTGGATTATAATGAGCCGAAGTGATTGTGTCCATGAAATGGGACCATGAGTGCTGTGCGTGCCTTTAGAAGTGGCTCTGCTGGTCTCCCATCCTACTTTGAAGAGGTGATTCTAAGCCATGGGCTTCTACTACCCACAAAGAGCTACAGAAGAGTTGCAAAGTCAGGAACAAAACTCCAATGATTCTGCGAAGGAGGAACATCCACTTGGTCCTCCTGGGAGAGTTAAAAAGCAAAGCAAAACAAAACAAAACAAAACAAAACAAAACAGAACTCTCTGGTGCCCATGGTTTTGGAAAATGCTGTTTGAGAGCAATACATTTTATGGCCCTATATGCAGAATTATGAATTAATATGTGCTCGTAGCCTAAAGCCAAAATACTCCGGTATGTAGAGTTTTGTTTTTTTTTTTTAAAGCTATACATCTATTACTGCTTTCTAGGGTTTCATGGTAATTTGTGTTCACTGGGGAATTAAATGGATTTGTGATACAAATTTACATTAATTTATTCAGTAAGTAATGGCATGTTTTAGGGGGTTCAAAGTGATCATAATAATGGCAAGCCAACAAATCTGGCAATTAGCATTGTCATGAATGCAAAAACACAAGGCATGGGGCGGATAGAAATGAAGGTGCTCTTTGGAGGTCGTTTCCAAGAACATCTTATATATTTACATGACACATGGCCAAACTAGGAATTCTGTGTTGTTTGTGCAAGTGACAGTCATGTTCAAACTCAGCCAGATCAGAAGAAACAATTTGAAAACTGACTTTAGAAGCAGCTATTGGGAAAGGAAGCAAAGGAAACAGTCACTGAATAAAATAGCAGGGACTGAAGTTAATACTTTTGAGATTCCCTCAATAAAAAGACTTAGGTTTGAAAATCCAATGTGAATCTGTTTCTAAAACGTTTAGGTGTATGGCTTCTTGTTCAAAAATGCTTTTGTAAAAGGACAAATCTACGTTTCCAAAGTGATCCAAAATATGTTTCAAGTTGTTGTGCTTAAATCTAGCAGCAGAAACAAAACATGCTTGTCATGACTTGCTAATTTATTCATTCTTTCTTCTGCTGGTTTTAGGACTTCCACCTCCCTATAACTTCCAGTTGTGGTTTCCAACTTTAGCATGCATGGGGAGAAAAGGCTAGTTCAACATGGATAGTCCAGGATCCCATCAAAATTTTGATTTGCTAAATTTGGGGTGAAGCCGTAAAATCTGCATTTCAATAGGACTTTGCGAGGGACTCTGATACAGGTAGATAGTCGTACCTTGGGAAAGAGCCTTAGACCAATTTTCAAGGGTGAGCTCTGAATTTATACCTTTATTTTGGAGTGGCTGGGTGGATGCAATGTATGCTCTAAGATAGTGTTCTTTTTTTATTAGCATACATTTTACCCAATCCCTGTGTCTGGAAGCACCAAGCAGGACAGAAAGCAGCTCCTGTCCTTGGGAAAATCCCCCCATTTTCTCATATTTAAAGTAAGAGGGACTAAATGTTATCTAGACTCCAATGTAGTTCTGATACTTTATATGCATATCTGATGCCTGGAAAATATTTCCTGAAAATTACCCCTCATGTGTTGGCTAGTGGGGATGGAATGAGCCAGGAAAAAAACAGAAATTAGTCTTTGGGCCATTAAATTGGTTAAAAAGATTAAGTAAGCTACCCCTCCCCAGCCTCACATTTTAGCCACAATGGATGGAGCTGGAATGGCAATTAGATATATGAATTCTATGCTCAAATGAGAAAAAACCTAGTTTTGATAAAATTTTTAGCAACTGTCTACATATAATTATCAGAAATCAGATGTATTGACTGCCAAGATACCATCTCTATATGGATGGTTGATGATTAGTATAAATAAGAATCATGTTTAGAATATCTTTTAATAATTCTGTCAGCAACAAGTAGACATTATCTGTGCTACAAATAACTAACAACAAATAACACAAATAACTTTTGTTCATGGAACAAAAGCTCCTGAGAGAGAACTTGAGCAGATTACTAGCCAGGCCCCTGGCAACGGTGGTGCAATTCTGCCTCAGGCAAAGACATCTGAGAATCACTGCAACAGGCCTCTCCCCCAGAAGATCAGCAAGAACATCCAGCCAAGACCTAGTTCACAGATCAATGAGAACTGCAGAACTCTAAGCTAGAAGAAAGCAACAAAACACATAGAATTCATGGCTTTTCTCCCATGATTCTTTAAATTTTTAAAGTTTTGTATTTTTCTTATTCTATTAAAATTTTTTTCCTCTTTCTTATTTTAATGTTTTTTAAATATTTTATCTTATCAATAACTTTTTAAAAATCTTTTTTAATTTTCATTGTTGTAGTCACATTCTATCCCTTCATTGTATTTAACCTTATTTTTTGTATACATATAGATTCTTCTTTCTTTAAAATTTTGGAATATAGTTTCTTCTAATAGATCAAAATATATCCTAAATATACCATATGGCTTTGTTCTAGTCTCTAGCCTGATCACATTCTTTCCTCTTTTTTTCTTTTTTCAATCAGCTTCTTCTTTTTTTTTATTTTATTAATTTTTATTAACATATAATGTATTATTTGCCCCAGGGTACACGTCTGTGAATCGTCAGGCTTACACATTTCACAGCACTTACCATAGCACATACCCTCCCCAATGTCCACAACCCAGCCACCCTATCCCTACCCCCCATCTCCCAGCCACCCTTAGTTCGTTTCGTGAGTCTAGGAGTCTCTTATGGTTTGTCTCCCTCCCCATCCCTTCCTGTTTAATTTCTCTCCCCCACCCCCCCTCAAACTCCTGCCTTGCCTCTCAAATTCTTCATATCAGAGAGATCATATGATAATTGTCTTTCTCTGACTTATTTTGCTTAGCATAATACCCTCCAGTTCCATTCACTTCATTGCAAATGGCCAGATTTCGTTTCTCTTGATGGCTGCATAGTATTCCATTGTATATATATACCACATCTTCTTTATCCATTCATCTGTTGAGGGGCATCTAGGGTCTTTCCATACTTTGGCTATTGTGGACATTGCTGCTATAAACATTTGGGTGCACGGGCCCCTTCAGATCACGACATTTGTATCTTTAGGGTAAATACCTAGTACTGTGATTGCTGGGTTGTAGGATAGATGTGTTTTCAACTTTTTGAGGAACCTCCATACTGTTTTCCAGAGTGGCTTCACCAGCTTCCATTCCCACCAACAGTTTGGGAGGGTTTCCCTTCCACCACTTCCTCAACAACATCTGTCGTTTCCTGACTTGCTAATTTTAGCCATTCTGACTGGAGTGAGGTGGTATTTCACTGTGGTTTTGATTTGTCAATCAACTTCTTATCAATTCCTTTTTTAGAATCTTTTTAAATTTTCATTTTTACAATCATATTCCATCCCTTCATCGTGTTTATCCTTATTTGTGTGTGTGTGTGTGTGTGTGTGTGTGTGTGTGTGTGTGTATATATATATTTTTTTTTTTTTGTTCTCTTTCTTTCTTTAAAATTTTGGGAGGTAGTTTCTTCTAGAAATAGAAGACCAAAATACACCCAAAATCAAGTGTGTGGAAGTATGTGACTCTGTTCTATTCACCAGTATATAAATATACACATTTTTTTTTCTTTTTTCTCTTTTTTTTCCTACTTTCTTTTCCTCCCAGTTTTGGGGAGAAGGATCTCTTCTGATTCGGTTAGTGTATATCTTTCAGGGGTCATTGCTATCCTTTTAGTATTTCATTCTCTCATTCATCTATTCTTATCTGGATAAAATGACAAGGCAGAAAAACTTACCAAAAAAAAAAAAAAAAGAATAAGAGGCAGTACTGATGGCTCGGGACCTAATCAATATGGACATTAGTAATGTGTCAGAACTAGAGTTCAGAATGACGATTATCAAGGTGCTAGATGGCCTCGAAAAAAGCATGGAAGACAGAAAATCCCTTTCTGGAGAAATAAAATTCCTTTCTGGAGAAATAAAAGAACTAAAATCTAACCAAGTTGAAATAAAAAAAAAAATATTAATGAGGTGCAATAAAAAATGGAGGTTCTTACTGCTAGGATAAATGAGGCAGAAGAGAGAATTAGTGATATAGAACACCAAATGACAGAGAATAAAGAAGCTGAGAAAAAGAGACAAACAACTACTGGACAATGAGGGGAGAATTCAAGGGATAAGTGATACCTTAAGACAAAACAATATTAAAATAATTGGGATTTCCAGAAGAAGAAGAAAGAGAGACAGGGGTGGAAGGTATATTGGAGCAAGTTATAGCAGAGAATTTCCCTAATTTGGCAAAGGGAACAAGCATCAAAATCCAGGAGGCAAGAGAACCCCCCTCAAAATCAATAAAAATAGGTCCATACCCTGTCATCTAATAGTAAAACTTACAAGTCTCAGTGACAAAGAGAAAATCCTGAAAGCAGTTTGGGACAAGAGGTCTGTAACATACAACAATAGAAATATTAGATTGGCAGTAGACCTATATACACAGAGATCTGGCAGGCCAGAAAGGACTGGCATGGTATATTCAGAGCACTAAATGAGAAAAATATGCAGCCAAGAATACTATATCCATCTAGGCTGTCTTGAAAATAGGAGAGATTAAAAAGCTTCCTGGACAACAAAAACTAAAAGAATTTGCAAACACCAAACCAGCCCTACAGGAAATATTGAAAGGGGTCCTCTAAGCAAAGACACAGCCTAAAAGTAACAGACCAGAAAAGGACAGAGACATTATACAGTAACAGTCAGCTTGCAGGCAATACAATGACACTAAATTCATATCTTTCAATAGTTACTCTGAATGTAAAGAAGCTAAATGCCCCAATTAAAAGACACAGGGTATCAGAATGGTTAAAAAAAACAAGACCCATTGATATGCTGTCTACAAGAAACTCATTTTAGACCCAAAGACACCTCCAGATTTAAAGTGAGGGGATGGAAAACCATTTACCATGTTAATGGACATCAAAAGAAAGCCGGGGTGGCAATCCTTATATCAGATAAATTAAATTTTAAGCCAAAGAATCTAATAAGAGATGAGGAAGGACACTATATCATACTTAAAGTGTCTGTCCAACAAGAAGATCTGACAATTTTAAGTATCTATGCCCCTAACATGGGAGCAGCCAATTAAATAAACCAATTAATAATAAAATCAAAGAAACACATAAACAATAATACAATAATAGTAGAAGACTTTAACACCCACCTAACCGAAAGGGACAGATTATCTAAGCAAAAGATCAACAGGGAAATAAAGGCTTCAAATGACACACTAGACCAGATGGACATCACAGATATATTTAGAGCATTCCATCCCAAATCAACAGAATACACATTCTTCTCTAGTGCACATGGAATGTTCTCCAGAAGAGATCACATCCTGGGTCACAAATCAGGTCTCAACTGGTACCGAAAAGTTGGAAACATTCCTTACATATTTTCAGACCACAATTCTTTGAAACTAGAACTCAACTACAAGAGGAAAGTCGGAAAGTACTCAAATACATGGAGGATAAAGAGCATCCTACTAAAGAATGAATGGGTCAACCAGGAAATTAAAGAAGAATTTTAAAAATTCATGGAAACAAATGAAAATGAAAACATAACTGTTCAAAATCTTTGGGACATAGCAAAGACAGTCCTGAGAGGAAAGTATATAGTAACACAGGCCTTTCTCAAGAAACAAAAAAGGTCTCAAGTACACAACCTAACACTACACCTAAAGAAGTGGGAGAAGGAACAGCAAAGAAAGCCTAAACCCAGCAGAGAAGAGAAATAATAAATATCAGAGCAGAAATCAATGAAATGGAAACCAAAAGAATAATAGAACAAATCAACAAAACTAGGAGTTGGTTCTTTGAAAGAATAAGATTGATGAACCCCTGGCCAGACTTATCAAAAAGAAAAGAGAAAGGACCCAAATTAATAAAATCATGAATGAAAGAGGAGAGATCACAACCAACATCAAGGAAATACAAACAATTATAAGAACACATTATGAGCAACTATACACCAGCAAATTTCACTATCTGGAAGAAATGGATGCATTCCTAGAGACATATAAACTACCAAAACTGAACCAGGAAGAAATAGACAACCTGAACAGACCTAACCAGTAAGGAGATTGAAGCAGTCATCAAAAACCCAAAAAAGAAGAGCCCAGGGCCAGATGGCTTCCCAGGGGAATTCTACCAAACATTTAAAGATAAATTAATACTTACTTTCCTGAAACTGTTCCAAAAAATAGAAATGGAAGAAAAACTTCCAAACTCATTTTATGAAGCCAGCATTACCTTGATCCCAAAACCAGACAAAGACCCCATCAAAAAGGAGATTTACAGACCAATATCCTTGATGAACATGGAGGCAGAAATTCTCACCATTATACTAGCCAATAGGATCCAACAGTACATTAAAAGGATTATTCACCATGACCAAGTGGGATTTATTCCTGGGCTGTAAGGCTGGTTCAACATCCACAAATCAATCACTGTGATACGATATATTAATAAAAGAACAAGAACCATATAATACTCTCAATTGATGCTGAAAAAACATTTGACAAAGTACAGCATCCTTTCTTGATCAAAACTCTTCACAATGTAGGCATAGAGGGTACATTCCTTAGTATCATCAAAGCCATCTATGAAAAACCCATAGCGAATATCATCTTCAATGGGGAAAAACTGAGAGGTTTTCCCCTAAGGTCAGGAACATGGCAGGGATGTCCACTATCGCCACTGCTATTCAACATAGTACTAGAAGTCCTAGCCTCAGGAATCAGACAACAAAAAGAAAAGGCCTCAAAATTGGAAAAGAAGTCAAACTCTCACTCTTTGCAGATGATATGATACTTTATGTGGAAAATCCAAAAGACTCCACTCCAAAACTGCTAGAACTCATATAGGAATTCAGTAGTGTCAGGATATAAAATCAATGCACAGAAATCAGTTGCATTTCTATATACCAGCAGCAAGACAGAAGAAAGGGAAATTAAGGAGTTTATCCCATTTATAATTGCAGCCCAAACTATAAGATACCTAGGAAGAAATCTAACCAAAGAGGCAAAGAATCTGTACCCAGAAAACTACAAAGTGCTCATGAAAGAAATTGAGGAAGACACCAAGAAATGGAAAAACGTTCCATGCTCATGGATTGGAAGAACAAATGTTGTGAAAATGTCTATGCTACTTAAAGCAATCTACACACTTAATGCAATCCATATCAAAACACCATCATTCTTTTCAAAGAAATGGAACAAATAATCCTAACATTTATATGGAACCAGAAAAGACTGCGAATAGCCACAGGAATGTTGAAAAAGAAAACCAAAGTTGGCAGCATCACAGTTCCAGACTTTAAGCTCTATTACAAAGCTATAATCATCAAGACAGTATGATACTGGCACAAAAACAGACGCATAGATCAATGGAACAGAATAGAGAGCCCAGAAACAGACTCTCAACTCTATGGTCAACTAATCTTCAACAAAGCAGGAAAGAATGTCCAATGGAAAAAAGACAAGTCTCCTCAACAAATGGTGTTGGGAAAATTGGACCACTACATAGAGATGAATGAAACTGGACCATTTCCTTACACCACACACAAAAATAGACTCAAAATGGATGAAAGACTTCAATATGAGACAGGAATCCATCAAAATCCTGGAGGAGAACACAGGCAGCAACCTCTTCGACCTCAGCCACAGCAACTTCTTCCCAGAAACATTGTCAAAGGCAAGGGAAGCAAGGGCAAAAATGAACTATTAGGACTTCATCAAGATCAAAAGCTTTTGCACAGCAAAGGAAACAGTCAACAAAACCAAAAGACAACTGACAGAATGGGAGAAGATATTCACAAATGACATATCAGATAAAGGGCTAGTATCCAAAATCTATAAAGAACTCATCAAACTCAACACCCAAAAAACAAATAATCTGATCAAGAAATGGGCAGAAGATATGAACAGACATTTCTGCAAAGAGGACATCCAAATGGCCAATAGACACGTGAAAAAGTGCTCAACATCACTTGGCATCAGAGAAATACAAATCAAAACCGCAGTGAGATACCACCTCACACCAGTCAGAATGGCTAAAATTAGCAAGTCAGGAAACGACAGATGTTGTTGAGGAAGTGGAGGAAGGGGACCCCCCCAAACTGTTGATGGGAATGGAAGCTGGTGAAGCCACTCTGGAAAACAGTATGGAGGTTCCTCAAAAAGTTGAAAACACATCTATCCTACAACCCAGCAATCACAGTACTAGGTATTTACCCTAAAGATACAAATGTAGTGATCCGAAGGGGCCCGTGCACCCAAATGTTTATAGCAGCAATGTCCACAATAGCCAATCTATGGAAAGAACCTAGATGTCCATCAAGAGATGAATGGATAAAGAAGATGTGGTATATATACACAATGGAATACTACGCAGCCATCAAAAAACAAAATCTTGCCATTTGCAATGACATGGATGGAACTAGAGGGTATTATGCTAAATGAAATAAGTCAATCAGAGAAAGATAATTATCATATGATCTTTCTGATATGAGGAATTTGAAAGGCAAGGCGGGGGGTTATGGGGGCTAGGGAAGGAAAAAAATGAAAAAGATGGGACCAGGGAGGGAGACAAACCATAAGAGACTCTTAATCTCAGGAAACAAACTGAAGTTTGGTGGGGGGTTGAGGGGTAGGGATAGGGTGGCTGGGTTATGGACATTGGGGAAGGTATGTGCTATGGTGAATGCTGTGAATTGTGTAAGACTCATGATTCACAAACTTGTACCCCTGAAGCAAAAAATATATGTTAATAAAAAAAGTTTAATAAATAAATAAAATAAAAAAATAAAAAATATAGTGTTCTATAAAAATAACAGTGTGTTATGTAATACTGATATATTAATATTTTTAAAAAATTTATTGCTTATTAAAAAACATTTGCAAATAGCCATTGCAAAACTTATGAATATTCGGTCCATCCATTCGTTCAGTCACCTGTTCACAGGACATTTCACTGTATGTCACCAAGAGCTAAATGTTACTTGAGGCACTGGATATGGGTCATGTGGTGTGGAGGAGAGCCAAACAAAGTAACTTTCTGTTCTAATGAGGGTTAAGTTTTAAAGGGTTTGTCAGATGATAAACAAATCAGGAAATAAATATGTAACCCACACCTTGAGAAAGAGCCTGAGACCAGTTTTCAAGGGTGAGCTCTTAAATGTGAAAATGAAAATAAAGTAGAGCAAGGAAAGATGGGTGATGGGGAATTTTGTATTAATTTGTCAAGGAAGCCACTCTGTTAAGGAGGTCTGAAACATTCTAAAAAGTCCCAACATGAATTTAAAAACCTCGGCTTTTTCAGAAACATTGGAGACTCTCATGTAGCTCATTTTCTCTCTTTTGTAAGCTTCTTTGAACACTCGAATCCTAGTGACCACTCGCTCCCGAGGACTTCTATAGCAGAATTCAACTGGTAACTAAACACTTTGTTTTGGTGGTGGGCTCAGTCTGATCTCCTTGACTGGATTGTAAACTTAAGAACAAGGTTCATACTTCATGCTATTTCTGCCATCAACTCCCCATATCTGTCCTACATGCTCTGGTGCTGAACGTATATTGGAATTTTTTTTTTTTTTTACAAATTTATTTGAGAGAGAGTGGGGGTGGAGAGGCAGAAGGAGAGGGAGAGAGTCTCCGGCAGACTGCCCATTCAGCACGGAGCCAGAAGCAGGTCTTGATCCCAGGACCCTGAGATCACGACCTGAGCCAAAACCAAGAGTTGGGTGCTTAACAAATAGAGCCACCCAGGCACCCCTGTGTTGGAGTCTTCATAAGATATTGGATTAATAAAAAATGTGTATGTAAAATTTTTTGCAATTTAAAGTTTTTAATAAGAAATGTTTCTTTGTCAAGATTCTCTGGGAGTGGTATGGATTCACTATAAGGATAAATAATAATTATTATTTTTTCAATTTGCAATTGTACATATTCCCCCCACATATACATAAACTTACTTGAAAGGAGAAAAACGTAACAAATGAGGAGATATATTAAAAGGCTTTATTCACAATAGAGAAATTTTACAAATATAGTTTTTAAAAATTATGTGTCGATCTATTATGTTTCCCATAACATTAGAGATTTATATAAACTTGGAAATGACAGAATAGGCTTATGTACAAATTAAAAACAATCAATGAAAAGAATAGGTACTACATATGAAGGAGTCATGACAAACATCATCGAGTTCTATAAATTTCATACAACTTATATGTGTAATATTAATTGTGCACAGTATACCAAAAATATATGCAGAAACACAAACTTAAGTGCTATTTAATTATTCTCCTTTCAGGATGTGAATACGTATGTAAACTTAACTGAACAGTTTTGCTGAAAATGAATGAAAGTGCTTACCTAAGGACTTCTGTTGTTTAAGATAATTAAAAGAAAATATAACTTTAATTAAATTACATCACCATAATCTCTAAATTGTTTACATTTTTGGTGTTTTGGGACTTAGGTTAAAAAAATCCATGTTCTAGAATTGAAAATCTTTGTTCTTGCCACTTGCAGAGCAAAATGTAGTACAATCATCTTGCCTATTTATATCCCGTTACAAAAGGTACATTATAGTGCAGTGTGTACATATGACCTGATTTTAATATCCTATCTGCTGCAGAAATAAGTATCAGCTTTGTGCTCTTTCAAATCAAATTGAAAATCAAAGAAAATAAAGTAATTTAAATTGCTAGTCCAATGACATTCATGTGAAAATTATCATCTAAATACATATGGCCCAATTTTTGCAATAATCTCACACGTTGCTTTTAAGTCCTGGGAAAGAAAGGACTCTCAACTATCCATTTCATAAGGTGAGCTGAAGATATGAGTGGAAGGAGTTATTCTGGGTCACAGGAACTCATTAATGTGGGCAATAATGATGCACTAAAGGGTCTTTTTCATTTACTAATTTTATTCATTTATTCTTTGACATAAACCAATGTACAATATTGAAAAAAAGAGGTCACACAGGTGGTCCTTTCAGACAAAAGAAATCTTTTGAAACACTTTCAAAAGCTGAAACAGCTAAAAACAATTGAATTTACTGAGATCTAAGAAAATAATTAAAAAAACACGTTGAAGCATATGAAATTGCTGATATCAGACAATTTCTTAACAACAAGTGCAGTGATTTCATATGCTTCAGCCTAATTCACAAGGCTGCACTGAGCTAATCTGGCCACTCTAGGTTGACAATGCGGGTGCTCCAAATCTCTGTTTCTCAGTATATGCATCATCACATTAGCCCTTTCTAGGAAATTATATATATATATATATATATATATGTATATATATATATATATATAATATGAAATATGAACTAATATGATGAGAAAGCACAAGGTGCCACCAAATGTATTCTCTTGGGAAGGCCACTCATATCTCAAAGTAATGCTTATTCTTAATGAAGAATCATATAATTATTTTGATCTGCTATGCCACTGTGGGGGATTAGGAATGTCCATTCCTATATATTGCTTTTAAGCTGGAATCTCTATGTTGAATTTGACAAAATGCACTTATAATTCTTATTTGGCCTAAAAGTTGATTAGATTTTCTTCAATTGACCATGAATAGACACATTAGCAAAAGCTTCTTTCAGAGTTAAGTTCTGCTTTCACAAACTGAAATGAAATAATTAACTACATTTGAGAAAGGGCCCTTTTCAAATCTGAAAAAAAAATCTGAACCAAAGGTAATGCTGTTTTTGAGAACAAGAAAGAAACCTTAAAGATGAAATACAAACTAAAAACCATGTTAAATACTCACCACCCTTTCTTTAGAGAGACTCAATTTCTTCATATACTCAGTTAAAAGCAAAAGCTAACACATTAAAAGTTACACTGTTTTCTTTTAAAAAATATAATTTAGTAATAGCAGAGCTCTGCAGAACTTGTAAGCTCCATTCGTGTGGTAGGGGATGGAAGAAATTAACCAGGACATGATCCAGAAATGACACAGGGCATTTAAAGTAAAATCTGAGAACTAATTCACAAATTAGGAAACACTAATATAATTAACCAACAAAAATACACTGTGGTTCCAATGAAATGAGGTCAACATGAGATGATCATTTTGGGATGACATTCTGATTTGAATTACAATGTGAGCGAAGTATTTTAGAAGACATCCTATCAAATAATGATAGACCCGCATAAAGAGGCTGTCTGTCACAGTTATAAGATCTGTCTCTGGTGGATAGACAAACCAGATTAACATAAAATTGAAAAGGAAAAAGCTTTTTTAAGATTTAATTTATTATTATGGCTTTTTGCAACATGGCAAAACATTACAGCTTAAAGCAGACGTCATCTCCTCATAGAGGAGGAAAAAGTTTTGCAGTCAAATCAAAATTGTAATTAAGAGGTCACTGGTATACCACTCTATACAGTGTGATAAAAATGATATACCTCCATGAACTCCAGAGATCACTTAAGAAAAAGTAAACACCTGTGATCCACTGACTGAATAATAAAGGCTATGATAAGGAATTTAGGTCCACCTATGCCTATGATAAGAAACATAAAAGACTGCAAAACAATTTTAGAACTTAGAATAATCACAGACCTATTGATAAAAATTCATCATGTGCCTGAATACCAGAAAAGGAGTTATTAAGGTATGCAGTGAAGGGAATGGAGCAGGGTAAAATATAAAGTGTCTTTTCATTTTTCATTGACTTCAACTTCCTTTTTATTCGTAGAGAGTATGGGGAGAAGGTGTGCCTCGGTATTGAAGATCCAGTGTTCCAGCGGAAGAAGATCATCATCCGAAAATATTAAGTACAAATATCTGGAGAGAGAAACGTGAGGATATGAAGCCCATGAGACAGTCGCGGCGACAGCACAAAGACACAGCCACACTTCCACTCAACTTACGGAGAATCTCGGACAGCCGTCAGGTATCGCAAAACCCTGAGGCAACCCAGTCACCACTGTGGAAGAAAGCAGCTGCCCTGTGCTTGGGTGTTAGTGTAGGAAAACCCCCGAGCAGCCCCCCAGCATCAGACATATAATGAGTGGAAACAGGCGCAATCATGGCCACGCACGGAGAGGGACCTCCGGAAGCAGTCAGACTTGCTATTATTCGAATGTGCTCGTGATACAGGCCTCTGCAAAGATCTGACCAGGTACCTCAGCCACATACTTCTGGAAGACGTTTTACTTACTTTAGTGTCTCTGCCAGGAAGAAACTCTGCTGCACGTCATCGTAACTCTCGTGTCTGTGGTAAACATCCCTTAGGCCTGAATAACCTCCGTTCACTCGGCAGTGAGCTTCCAGGGCCTACATTACAAGGAAGAGGGGGAATAAATGGTCACATTTCAATAAATTGCTTGTCATCAATTTTTATTATGAAATTGCCAAATTGAAATAAAATAAGGATTCAAATTGAATGATACATGTAGAAGAGATTTAGGTGAAAATTAAAAAAAAAAAACCCCACAAAATGCAAATGCAGTAAGGTATGAAGAGTTGGGGCGCCTGGGTGGCTCAGTTGGTTGTGTCTCCTTCAGTTCAGGTCATGATCACAGGAGTCTTGCATTGGGCTCCCTGCTCAGCAGGGAGCCTGCTTCTCCCTCTGTTCTCTCCCCGCCTCTCTCTCAAATAAATACATAAAATCTTTAAAAAAAAAAATAAAGTATGAAAAGTTAGAGTCAAAGTTAAGTCTCATCTAATTAGAAACATTTCTACATTTAATTATGAAATAATTTTTCAGTGATTATTTTTTTTTTAACCATTTCCTCCTGTGGCCTAGAGCAGGGTTTATCAAACTAGGGATCACTGGCTAAACCCAGTCTGCTGTTAATCTTTTTTTTTTTTTTATTTGACAGAGAGAAACACAGTGAGAGAGGGAACACAAGCAGAGGGAATGGTAGCAGGAGAAGCAGGCTTCCTGATGAGCAGGGAGCCTGATGCGGGGCTCGATCCCAGAACCCTGGGATCATGACCTGAGCTGAAGGCAGACACTTAACAACTGAGCCACCCAGGTGCCCCCCAGTCTGCTGTTAATCTTATAAACAAAGTGTAATCTGAACCATAGCCATGCCCATTTGTTTACATACTGTCTGTGGCTCCTTTTTCATTACAATGGCAGAGCTGAGTACAGGCAAACCTCTGAGACATTGTGGGTTTGGTTCCTGTCCACCACGCTAAGCGAATATTGTGATAAAGTGAATCAGGTGAAGTTTTTGGTTTCTCAGTGCATATGAAAGTTATGTTTATACTGTACTAGAGTCTATTAAGTGTGTGATAGCATTATGTCTGAAAAACAATGTACATACTTTAATTAAAAAATAGTCTGTGGCTACAAAATGCTTAACATCATCTGAGTGTTCAGTGGGTTGTACTCCTTTTGCTGATAGAGGGTCTTTCTTTGATGTTGATGGCTGCTGAGTGATTGGGGGGTGGTTACTGAAAGTTGGGGTAGCTGTGGCAAATTCTTAACATAAGACAACAACGAAGTCTGCCATAGCAGTTGACAGTTTCTTTAAAAAATGATTTCTCTGCAGCACACAATGCTGTTTCTGGGCACGTCACCCACGGTGCACCTCTTTCAAAATTGGAGTCAATCATCTCAAATCTGCAGCTGCTCTCTCAACTAAGTTTATGTAATGCTCAAATTCTTGGTGGTCATTTCAACTATCTTCATAGCATCTTCACAAGGAATAGAGTCCATCTCAAGAAACCATTCTTTGCTCATCCAGAAGAAGCAACTCATCATCTGTTTTAAGTTTTATCATGAGATTTGGCAATTCAGTCACATCTCCTAATTCTAGTTCTCTAGCTATTTCTACCACATCTGCAGTTACATCCTTCTCTGAACTCTTGAACTCCTCAAAGTCATCCGTGAGGGTAGATACCAACTTCTTTCAAAGCCTTGTTGATGTTGATATTTTGACCTCTATTATAAATGATAAATGTCCTTAATGGCCTCTAGAATGGTGAATTCTTACAGAAGTTTTTCAGTGGACTTGGCCCAGATCCATCAGAGCAATCACTATGTATGGCAGCCATAGCCTTATGAAATGTATTTCCAAAATGCTCCTTGATTCATGGGCTGTTGCGTGGATGCTCTGTTAGCAGGCGTGAAGACATTCATCTCGTTGTCTTCTCCATCAGAGCTCTTGGGCGACGACGTATACACTGTCAATGAGCAGTCGTATTTTGAAAGGAATCTTTTTTCTGAGCAGTAGGTCTCGACAGCAGGCTTAAAATATCCAGGAAACCATACAATAAACACGTGAGCTCTTACCCAGGCTTTGTTGTTCCATTTATAGAGCATAGGCAGAGTAGATTTAGGATAATTCTTAGAGCCCCTAGGATTTTTGAAATGATAAATGAGCACTGGTTTCAACTTCAAGTCACCAGCTGCACGAACCCCTAACAAGTGAGTCAGCCTTTCTTTCGCAGCTTTGAAGCCAGGCACGGACTTATCCTCTCCAGTTCTGCAAGTCCTAGATGGCATCTTCTTCCAATCGAAGGTCATTTCATCTATACTGAAAATCTGCTGTGTAGGGCAGCTATTTCATTAACGATCTTCACTAGATCTTCTGGAGAAATTGCTGCAGCTTCAACATCAGCACTTGCTCCTTCACCTTGCCCTTTGATGTTATGGAGACAGCTTCTTTCCTTAAACGTCATGTCACGGACTAACGTCTTTTGTTCTGCAGACTCCTCGCCTCTCTCAGCCTTCGCAAAATTGAAGAGAGTCAGGCCCTTGCTCTGGATTACGCCATGGTTTAAGGGAATGTTGTGGCTGGTTTGATTTTCTATCCGGACCACTAAACTTTCTACCTATCAGCATAATGCTTCCTTATCATTCCTGTGTTCACTGAGGTAGCACTTTTAATTTCCTTCAAGAACTTCTCCTTTTCACTTACAATGTGGCTGTTTGGCACAAGAGGCCTAGATTTGTGGCCTGTTTTGGCTTTTGACATGCCTACCTTGCTAAACTTAATCATTTCTAGCTTTTGATTTAAATTGAAAGCTATGTGATTCTTCCTTTCACCTGAACACTTAGAGGCCACTGTGGGGCTAGTAACTGGCTTAATGCCAGTATTGCTATGTCTCAGGAAATAGAAAGGCCCAAGGACAGGGAGAGAAATGAGGGAATGACTGTCAGTGGAGCCATCAGAACACAACATTTATCGATAAAGTTCTCTGTCTTATCAGGGTGCAGTTTTTTGGTACACCAAAACAATTACCATAATAACATCAAAGATCACTGATCATGTGTCACCATAACAAATATAATAGTAATGAAAAAGTTTAAAATATTGTGAGAATTACCAAAATGTGACACAGAGACATGAAGCAAGCAAACGTTGGAAAAATGGCACCAACTAGATTTGCTTGACACAGGGTTGTCACAAACCTTCAATTTGTGGAAAAACAAAACAAAACAAAAAACCCAGTATCTGAACAGCACAGTAAAGCAAATCACAGTAAAATGAGGTACGCTTGTAGTTGCGCCTGGTCCCCAGGCCTATTTCCTCTGGCTTTTACAGAAGTTTGCTGACCCCTGACCTAGAGAAACTATTAATGTCAACTGAGATTAACTACCCCTCCCCCCAAAAAACCCCCAATAACTGAGAAAGTGTACTTGACCAAAAATAGCTGCTACTACACCCAGAATATCTTATTTTGTAAACAGTGATGGTGGAGTACTAATTAGTGATATTGGTGACAGATACCAAAGGAGGAAATGGAAAGCAGTGAAAAAAAATGTGGCTGATATCTATTTCTAAAATATATCTTTCTTTTCTTTGGTATGGAATGGAAGAAAATGGGATGAGTTCATTTCTTAACTGTCTAGAGAGAAATAATCCTACATTCCTGAACTTCTCTGACTGTGATGAGTATTTGGAAAAGAGATGGGTTGGGCAGTGTGGGAATGAAAATTTAGGTAACAACCTAACAACTTGCAGGCTACATGAATAAAGAAAATATCTCATGAATTGGTACTTTTTAAAAGCCACTGGGAAAATAAGACCAACTTAAAAATTGCTTTGATTATATTCTCTGTTGCAGAAAACAAACCAAGCAGGGGGAAAGTCTGCAAAAACGAACTTTCAGGTCCTATTATTTTTTTCCTACCTTCCTTTTTTGATAGAAGTTCTTTTTGATAAAAAAGTCAAATACCAGATTCATTGGAGTAGGCCAAAGATTATTTGTAAAAAAAGTAAAAAAAAACCCCAAAAACCCCAGGATTTAGAAGCAATGGACAAGTTTGTTGTTATGGAACGTAATTAAATCCTACTTCCAGACATTTTAACAACAAAACTTTTTCTTGTTTTCTTCCCTTGAAGTTCTTTGGTGATAAGCTAATGAGAGGACCAGGCATGGTAAACTGCCTCTCCTCTCTCCCACAGAAATTTCTATAAGCTCCTTCTTTCAATTATAGGGAAAGAGTTATTTTGTCGGGTGGACAATATATTTCCTCTCTTCATTCACCCTCATTCTTCTTTTTGCTCAGTCTTAATGTGGTAAGCCATAGTTGCTCAGAATACATTCTAAAATATCAGAAGAGGGAGCTGAGTCCTGGCCTTAGACTCCTTAACTGGGGCCTCAGACGCTCCTGGACCCAGGCAGTTTCCCTTTGTTTCACATGGGGGTTGCAAAGACACGTTTTGCAGTGTTGACAGGGACCTTTCAGAGGTTTATGGAGGCCTAGTTACTTTTATTTTTTTGAGGCTTTTTGGCAAATAAAAAAAAGTGGGGGGGAATGCCAAAGATTTTTTTTTTACTTTTAAAAAATGAAAAACCATCACGTCAAATCTAAATTTTAAAACTTTAGGAATATGAAGCTGGGGATAAGCAGCTCTCCTGGCACCCATCACAGGCCCGGGCTTTACAGTATCTCGACAGTGGAAGCAGTCATGTATTTATGCTGTATAGTCTGATTAGGGCATCGTTTTACTGCAATCTGTTCTTGGGACTCTCCGACTCTAGGCATAGGGACGACCTTGATTTTATGTAAATGTTTACATTATTAGCAACCATATGTGGCTGGGATGTGCTAATAGCAGAGAAATGAAAAACAGGAAAATGTTTACATTGAGCTGGAAGTCTAAACACACCCAGACCCCAAGTGACTACCTCTTTCGGGGGGAGGAAGGTAAGAGAATAGCAAGCAGCATGAATTAAATCATAACTCAGAAGGGAGAGAAAAACATTCTCTTATCTTGAGGTTAAACAGGTTAGATAAACAGCTGATCCAGGGAGCTTTCCAAGGGTGGATTCTAGGGAACAATGCTCAGAACAGGGCTGAATGGTTGAGTTTTGCCTGAGCTCATAGGTAGAACCTAGCAAAACAGACATATCAAAGAGTCTGGAAACAGGGATCAAGCCTCAGGGGGGAGAAGCAGGGACTGAGAAGACAAATCACTTTCTGAGAGTCAGAATGCCCATATGGCAAAGGTCAGATTTAGGAGACTAGAAAAAAATGTCTGTGTGAAAAAAGAAGGGAAAAAAAATCCCTATATAAGGCTTATTTGCTATTGTGAACCAGGGGAGACATCATATAATCCATATATACACATTTTTAGATATTGTATAATCTATATTTATTGACACATATATGAATACATAGGTATAATCTGTAGTACAGCTTTATCAGAGTATTATACATAATAGGGAGAAATTTAATAAAGTTTTAATGATATTGCTGAGAAAAAGCAAAAGAACTATGAGGTAAATGTTATTTTTACTATGTAGATTCACAAGTGCAAGAACATCTGTGATTAATGGATTGTTGGTAACCTGTGGAGAAGTTCCTAGTACTATATACTGGATTATATAATTTCATATCTTGTTCACCATTATTATTGTGTTCAGGGTTACTATTCAGAAATTTAGCGAAGACACGGAAAGCAGGTTTATCTAGTGTATCAGTGAAAGAAGGCTGGAAAGAAATGCTTTGTTAGAAGATAGGAACATGACTGACAAGTACTTTACAAATAGCAAGTGTGGGTGAACACAAGAATGAAACAAAATAGAAGTCCTGACAGGAACTAATATAGTAGCTAATATCATTTGACTATAATTTTGATGTAAGCCAAGGAGCTTTACAATCTACCAAAAAACCAGGTTGTACCATTGACTGTGGGTTATAACACTCAGAAGAGCGGTTATTGAGTCACACTGCTCAGCCCTGAGAGACCACACATGTCATGAGGAGGTGGAGGGAAATGATGGATGAGGATGGAGCAGTGGATAGAACGTGCTGTCTTCAGGTAACCGAGGAGACGAAGTGCAGAAGAGAGAAGGGATTTCTTCCCCTAGAACCTCCAGAATACAAAACATCGTAAATTCTGATTTCAAAAGGAGTAACTTTTTAACACCTTCAGCCATTAAAAAATGGAATTACTTTATTGGTAGTATATTCTTTTTTAAAACTACGAAGTCCTTGAATTGATGAGGAATAGCCGTCTGGCAAAGATGCTCTGAGGAGGTCTTGTCTTTGAGTGGAAGGCTAGTCTATGTGATTTTGAAGATATACTCCTGTGTTTTAGTTTGGGTTCCCCTAAAAATGGAGCATGAGACAAGGGTCACGTGAAGGAGGTTTTTAAGGGAGGTGGTATCAGGGAGGGAATGACTGCAGGGCAAGTGAAGGGGTGAAGGGAGAAGAGCCTGCGAAGTGTGCCAAGCAGGTGACAGCTGTGGGCCATGAAGGCTCTCTCCCACTGGAATCACACAGAATGCATCTCAGAGTTATTCTGCAAAGGGGGAAGCCTGGGCTAGCTGTTCATCAGCTCTGAAACCTCACTGGTTCAGGACTGCCCCTGGGGACTTCACCTCTCCCACTCCTCAGACCACAGCCAGCTGCCCGGGAGGAAGCTCAGAAGCTCAGAGCCAGGGCAGCTGAGAAGCACAGGGGGGTGGGAGGAATGGGAGGGGGAGGCTTGCACGGATGTGGTCCCTGCAGCTGTAGTTGAAACAAAGGAAGGCTGAGGGGATGTCACGCAAGGGAAAAGTGTCCCCCTGCTCTACCTCTTTTGACGATTTTGTGTTTTAAAAAAGGCAAGTGGGGGCGTCTGGGTGTCTCAGTGGGTTAAAGCCTCTGCCTTTGGCTCAGGTCATGGTCTCAGGGTCCTGGGATCAAGCCCCGCACTGGGCTCTCTGCTCAGCGGGGAGCCCGCTTCCCCCCTCTCTCAGCCTGTCTCTCTGCCTACTTGTGGTCATTCTCAGTCAAATAAATAAATAAAATATATATAAAAAAAAAGGCAAGTGTCTTAGCCTTCCCCTCTCCACACTATACCTCAAGTTCTAGCAGAAGCACTAGTGGGTGGCAAAAAAGCAAGGGGGGAGGTTCGGGGGGTGCCTGTTTTGTGCTCAGGGAGACTAATCTTACATCATATGCTACACTATAAGTTAACAGTAGACAAAAATCCTAGCCCCTAAAACCAATTTATTACTCCACAAACAAACACGCTCCCCTGAAGAACCAAGCAAACCAAAGTTTCCCATCCACAGGCCAGAGATTTACTTATTTCCATTTTTGTATCAGTTCTCCATCATATATTTTTCGCATTTTAACATCTCTAAAATTGGCATGACATAATTTAATTGGTAGTACTTTCTTAGTGGTATACAAAATAATGGTGCTTCTTATCAATTAGGGTGTTTTATAGTTGATAAAATGAGTTATTCCTGATATTTTCAATATAAACTGGTATTTGCAAGGTGACTATTAGCCTTAATTCGTTTGCTGTTCTATTGAAAACCGAAATAATATCCTATCACCAAAGCTTAGATGAACCTCAATTTTTATACATGTTTTCAGAGGACAAAACATAAATTTAAAGAAACTGGAATTACCAACAACTAAACATAATTAGAAAACTTCGAAGGAAATAAAAGACAAAAAGAGGCCTAAAGAATCATTATTACTTAAAATGACTAATGACTAGTGATAAGGCACACACTACACAGAGAGGGTAATAAGCAAGATTCATCTATGGCTTCCTAAGATATTAGTTATAACTTACACAAAGGCAATATGTTCATTTTAGATTTCCTGGGAGAAGTTATTTCTAACGGTCAGGTTTTAAAGACCGTGAACTTTGTAACAGTGAGTATAATTAAAGTGTTGGCTTGTTCTTATCTCCTCGGGGCTCCAACACAACTCCTTCCAGAATGATAGCTCTTAAAATTAACATTATTTGATGCATATTCTGGAAAGTGCGGCTGCTGGCACCAGCACACGGCGTTCACCAGATTAGTTTGGGAGGACAATATGCCATGTTCTGTAGGAAGAGACCCAAGGGATGATGAAGACAATTTAAACAGCGCATTGGATAGATGGAAAGCTTATAGATATTCAGAGAAACCTGTGATCAGTGAACGAATATTATTGCACAACGTAGTTCTTCTGTAGGTTCTTTCTAAAAGTTAGACTTAAATAGCTATTTCACCCTGTGAAAGAATTTCAATCTAAAACGGAACTGGAACCAGAAGATGGAAAACACAAAATCTTACCCATGTACCCTCAGGAAAACAAAACTAAAAGACCGAGAGACTAATTTCCTGTCCATGCCAGATTTACAGAAAACTGGTAATACGGGGATGATAGGGAGTTGGCCAGGGGTTGCCTTATACCGACCACTTGGGAAGTTTTATTTATGGTTTTCAGAGGAAGAAACAAGAAATGACCCAGAGGTCAGGCTGGTCTCACAAAATACCCCAGATGAGTTTTATTTGTACGACTGGTCTGGTTCTGCCTGCTCAGGGAATTCTCAGAGCTGGTCCCCATTTGTTTTTTTTATTTTAACAGACTCTAACTGAATTCTCTCTTCTTTACATTCTCTGTCCATAAATACAGCCTACTTCAAACATTCAACAAACTCACTTACAGTTTGCTGAATTGCTATTCCTCTGCTGTTTCTGAATAAACTCTTCTTTTTGGACAATTTTTTAGTTTCCCTCAGTTTACCTTTTTATTTAGGTTGAAACTCTAAGTAGAAGCATATATTTTTATTTCAATGCCCAAAGGGTATTTAAAAAAAAAAACCAAACCAATGTAGCGGTTTCTTGAAACAGACAACAGGCAGGGGTAATTATCCCTAAGTAGTCAGTAACTGTGGAATTTAGTGATCATGATTTCTATGGTTGTGGGAACTTAATTTTATAATATGCCTTTCTAGATATTTCCTTCAGTATCAAAATAGGTATATCCTTGTTACATAAAGCAAAGCTGATGCTAGGAATATAGGAGGACAACTAAAAACATTCATTCTTGAATTGGGAAAAATTCTGATTAAAGCTTTAAGAATCAGGGTCGCCTGGGCGGCTCGGGCGGCTGAGCGGTGGACTCCTGACTTCGGCTCAGGAGCCTGCTTAAGATTCTCTCTCTCCCCCTCTTCCTGTGCACTCACCCCCCAAAGCTTTAAAAATCATAGAAAAGTTGACATGTTAGATTTATAGAAATCGCTGAGCATTTTTTCCCGAGACAATTATGTAGGAGAAATGTCAACAAATTAAAGCATCACCTCTACAGCTTCCCAGGCCCACTTCCTGTACTTTGGATCATGAGTCAGTCGCCACATGTACATGTAAGTCTCAACCACCTCCGGCCGTAGGATGTAGTACTTTTCATTTTGCCTCGTAGCAATGGCTTCAACGCCGCCATCAAACCTGAAAGCTTCTGGTCCCAGTTTCATATCTAAAGGGCGTGCAAGGGTGACAAGGGTTATTATTGTGGATGCTGCTCAGTTCTAAGCTTAAATGAAACTAGAAAGTACTTTACAACATTCAAGAGAGATGCCAACAGAATCATTTTAAGGAATGGTTATAAACATCCTATAATAAACAATGTTCCATATACTTTTAAAATACAGTCAACTGAGAGTCCTTTTTAGAACATCGCCATAATCTGTTATTTTCTTTCATTTAACCACCGCTTGCTGAGTGCCCCCCAGGTAGGTACAAGGCACTACAACACCCCTTATTAGTTAGCTGGAAAACCAGGGGTTGAGAATTCTATGTCATTATGTCATGAAAGGCTATTTAATCTTTGTGCTTCAAACTCCTGTTTTATAAGAAGGGAGCCAGACTCTTATTTCATGGAGATACTGAAAAGGTTAATAATGGTTTATAAAATATTATGTTTCTTTTACATCTGGGACAGAGATTCTTACCCCCTGTTATTTACCTAAAGCGGGGTCAATAAATTAGACCTGCTTAAGCCTGTATGGCTTCAATCCTTGTTCCTTGGGAAAACTAAGGGTAGATATTTTTATGTAGAAAAGCAGTGCTTCTTAAAGTAAAAAATATAAATTGATCTAAAATATTCATCATGAGCTTCCGTTTCACGAGGCACACTGGCTATTCTTTTAATGGCAGCGGTGACAATGTTCCTTGCGGGACAAAATAAAAGCCTGTGGGAATAGATTGAAAATGAAGAAAATGATAGGTACTCACAGGTGCGATTGTAAGATTCATAGCAGGTTCGGGCAATTTCAGCCCCGAGCTGCAGGTAGTGCTGGGTCAGGTCTGGAGGAGCGTCGTCGGCACCGAGTGCAAACATGCCCCCTGCAAAGCAGGTCAGGTGGCCCATCTTGTGTTCCAGGAGGCCCCCTTTCCACTCTGCGATGTAAGTCAGCCCCGTACTAGACTTGCGGATCAAGTGAGTCTCAATTGCCTGCAAATCAGACTTATTTTCAACATTTTTAAATCCCTTCCAAATTTGTACTAAAAACACTCCCAACACAGAGAGAAAAAGGATAAAGCATCACTCGCAGTTTGACTTTGGGTCTGTCAACCTGATTCAACCTGAACTTCGTTATTGCTGTCTGCATTCCTCCCCTAGTCTCTGCCTCATTAGTCTGGTTAGTTAAGGGTTATTGCTGCTGGGCTGGCCCACTTGGTTTTACCTGGTTCTGTGATCAAACATTTGTAGTCCTCAGACCTCAAACACTGTCCCCTTCTCAAAGACAGGCCAGTGGTGTAGGGGAAACAGTTAATCATTTCCATTTCATAGTGGAGAAACAACAAGCACACGCCCCACTGTGGATAAAGAAGAGAGCGTATTTGTGTATAAAGTCAGGCGGGGCATGTTACCCTGCCTTCGGCTCTCTTGGGCTCAGAGGGCGGCAAACGGGAAAGGTGTGCCATTCTTGAGTCAGATTGTTTGGCCCCAAATTCCAACTCTGACACTATCTGTGAACTTCGTGGGTAATTTGCTTGCTGTATCCTCAAACCTCAGTATCCTTAACTATAAAAAGGGAACAGCAGTATCTTCTGAGAAAACTCTGCAACATCTAGTTTATGAAGCCATCAATACTGTGACTAGCACTTGATAAGGTTCATTTATCATCATCACACACATCTCCATTGTGCTAACACTTGAATTAAATTCCTCCCTAATAATTCCATTAAAAAGCACTTTAGAATATAAGGGGTAAAAAGACACATAAAAAGATACTCATCATCACTTATTATCAAGGAAATGCACAAACAAAACTATAATGAGATATCACCTCACACCTGTCAGGATGGCTAAAATCAACAACACAAGAAACAACAAGTGTTGGTGAGAACGTGGAGGAAAAAGGAACCATCCTGCATTGTTGGTGGGAATGCAAACTGGTGCAGCCACTATGGAAAACAGTATGGAGGTTTCTCAGAAAGTCAAAAATAGAGCTACCATATGATCCAGCATTCAAATTACTGGGTATTTACCTGAAGGATACAAGACCACGAATTCAAAGGGATATATGCACCTATACACTTACAGCAGCACTATTTGCAACAGCCAAGACATGGAAACAGACCGAGTGTCCACTGATTGATGAATGGATAAAGAAATGGCAATAATGGAGTATTATTCTGCCATAGAAAAGAATGAAATCTTGCCATTTGCAACAATATGGATGAAAGTAGAGAGTATAATGCTAAGTGAAATAAGTCCGGGAAAGACAAATACCATAAGATTTCACTCATGTAGAATTTAAGGAACAAAACAAACAAGTACAGGGCAAAAAAATAAGAGAGAGACAAATTAAGAAACAAGCTCTAAATTATAGAGAACGAACTGATGGTTACCAGAGGGGAGGGAGGAGGGGTGAAATGAGTGATGGGAATTAAGGAGCACACTTGTGATGAGCACAGGGAGATGTATGGAAATGTTGAATCAATCTATTGTACATCTGAACCTAATATAACACTGTCTGTTAAATAACTGGAATTAAAATGAAAACTTAAAAAAAAATAAAGTTCTGTAAATTGGGGACAAATGATGTTTACAAAAATGATTTGTAAAATATCTTGTAAAATATCTTAATATATAATATTATCTTTTTTTATTTGTTCTAGGACGGTTGATATTCTTTTACAATAGAAAACATAATATAAGCCTTATATTGTAAAAAGCAAAAATGAAGTATAACTGTTTGGAATTACTAACTTCTAATTACTGTAATAGGAAATGTTTCTTTTCCCTCCCAATTACTTCATGGAAGAAAAAGATCTATGACCATGGCTATACCTGTTACACCATTAGAAAAAAAAGAGCTTTTAAGGAAGTACATTTGGGAATAGTAGACACAGACAAAACTTGTGATAGAGAAGAATAAATGGAAATGAATACATAGATAACAACTTTCCTACTTTTATTGGAAATAAATAATTGAAACCAAGATGGTAAGAAATAAATTAACACACTACTGCGCTCACTAAGTGTGGTTATTAATTTTATTGACAGTCTAGTTATTATATTAAAATTTCTTTCTTATTTAACTGAACATCTTAACTATTTACACTTCTCATAGCATAAACTGCAATAAAGTTCTTCAAGCAGATACTTGTTCATCACCCAAGAAATTATTCTTTCTATATGGCAAAAGTTACAGCTTTTGAGTATGGACCAGAGAAACATTATTGTCCTGTTATGGATCCTGAATAAAGTATTCTATTATTTTTGGCATAATTCTGACCAAGCTGCTACCTCTCAAAATAAACTACAGTGAAGTTCCAAGACCTTCAAAGCAATGTTTGTGTGACAGTAGGAAAATGTAAATAAATATAAAGGAGGAAAAAATAGTCTTTAGTGGTTCTAAAAAAATGTGTTAAATCTGCAGAGAATTGATTAGGAAAAAAGAATATCATGTATTCTGTGACTTCAGCCTTCCATATTTGAAAAAAAAATTAGTTTGATGAAACCTTTAGAAACCTAAATGTCTAATAAATCATGTGCCCAGGTACCATTCACTTCAGTGGACCCTTGGTAGAATGAACATCCACCACAGTGGATTCTTAGTGTGGTCTCTAGAGAAGAACATAACAGCCAGTTGAAAGCTCAAAGTATTTTGTTGTTAAAACAATCAAAGAAAACAGACCATACTGGGATTAAATGCTTTCCAAAGTCTACATGAAGCTAAAACTGAAAAACTGTATTTCCAGTAACTCAGTTGTCCAGGAGGATAATGTATGCGATCCTCTCCTTAGTAAGAATGTTTTGTTTTGTTTTTTAAAGTACAGCTTAGCAGAAAGAAACTTTGCTTTGTAAGACATGGTTACTTCTCAAACCAGAAATTTAATTGTTCTAGCTTTGCTTTCCAAGTTGAAAACACAATGGATTGAAAATGTTTTTACTATTGAGAGAAACAGGAAACACTTTACTTCATTTGTTCTTAATGGATTTTCCTGTCAATGGTTTGTCTAAATACAATAGATTAAAAGCTGTGTGGGTACAGTTCTAGAAACTGGGGGTATGAAATATTTCAAAGAACATTTTAAAGTTGCTTTTCCTAGAACATCAAGATCTTAGGGGACAACTTTAAGATCAGAATAATTAAAATATCTGTTAGGATAGCAATGAAAAAACGACATAACAGAAACCATATTGTTTGGAGAATTCCCTAGCTTAAAACTTGAAACCTCATAGGAATGAAGAAAAACAAACCTGGCAGAGGCCATGTGGACTATATCTTAGTTTACTTTTTATGTTCATCATGTGCCTTAATTAAGGCTGGGCTAAATGAAAGCCAATGTACTAACCAAGGTGTTTGGGCTCCTATTTGTGAAGTGGTAAAGAGTCCTATCTGCTGTACTTGGTGATGCTTCTTATTGACCTTGGGAGGGAACCACAATAATATTAAATTTGCCCAACCAGAGTAAAGCAAGTTGCATTTATATTTAAATGAATAAATTGGACTATATCTAAATTATCCAGACTTCCTCTCAGGGAGATGAATTTTAGAACAGTGGCTACATTACCAGGGAGTTACAAATTTCCACTCCCCTCCTATGATTTAATACTCTCAATTATAAAAAATATTAAATAGTCAATAAAAAAGCCATTTTTCTGAGTTAGCTGTAATTTTATAACATTGTTTGAGATGCCTTGATAATATAAAAAATATGAGTTATTATATAAATACTTATCAATCACAAAGGCACTTCTGCTAAAAAAATTGTTTCTGAAAAGTTGGGTGTGAGTTCAAGTATTTTATACAAAATAATATTCTTCTTTTGCTTTATTTACTTTCAAATTTTATTTTTATTTTTGATTGAAGCTTACATTTGCTTGAGGCTTAGTTTACCCTTAGACTGGCCACCTCCTATATATTTTGCTAAGTAATTTCTAAGTTATTTTTGCTAACTTATTACATTAGTTACATAGTAAGTTACATAGTATAGTAAGTAAGTTACATAGTATAGTATAATAAGTTACATAGTAACTTATTACTAACACTTGAATATAGTATGGAAATTCTTATTCACAAGTAAATCCACAGTGGTGAGGTAAAAAGAGACAAGTGTTGACACAAACTGTAGTTTGAATTTTGGTTCCAAACTCAAACTTTCTGAGGTTCCATTCTCTTATCCATAAAACCAAGTAAAAAATCTCTAAGCTCTAATGGGGAGACAAACACTTCATGTAAAGTACCAACCTAACACACTACTTAGCTCACAGTGGACAATTCAACAGATATTTGTTCCCTCTCATTCCTCCTCTATTATAAAGGATCATGGGAAACTATTAATGAGTTCAGACTTTCATTTGAGAGCACCGTCTATTTATCTCTGGAGATAAGTTTACTTCAAATGGAGGTAGCCATTAGGAATGTCTGTAATTTGGGGCAATTTTAACTTTGTCAATTTCCAGAATATAAACTTAAGATTTATTCCTCCCCATGACTTTAATTATGACTCTAAGCCTGGAACTCCTACTCCTTGAAGAAAAATATCTCTTTCTCAGATAGGTGAATCTTTACTGACGTGTGAACCACATAAAACACTTTCAACTGTCCTGTTATAACTCAACACATCAAGTGGGATCACTATTGTTTTGATTATATTAGCAGACCCTGAACTCAGCCTAATGGGAGATATTTTGTGACTCACTTGTGTAGTATTCCACTTCCCACTAAAGGCTGATTAAGACGCAAACTGTAAGTTAGTTTAGTGGCAAAGATGATTAAATGGGTTTACCTGAACGGCCTCAAAATACATCTTCTTAGCTTCTAGATCCGTCTTGTCAGACATTAACCACGCCTTTAGCAAATATTCATAAAAGCTGTCTCCGAGTCCTCCAACTGATACATGATCTGCAAAGAGAGGAAAATGAACTTAAGAGTGATTCAGGCTTTAATTCAGATAATGCAGCAAAATCACATTAGTAACTAGGACGCAAAACCCTACGTCAACTGCAACTCAATGTTACATTTAAATTCCCACAAATCTCTTGTTTTCAGGAAGACGTCCTGAAACAAGCAGATGTGCCATTAACTAATGCGATATACTCTAAATAATTACCAGGGTAGCTTTGTAAACACAGAGATAAAAAATATATAATCAACCCTAATTCCAAAAATTGATTTCTCTAGTTAAAACCACCAAATTAAAATGCCTCACAGCATATATTCAAATAAATTTTGATTGCTTTGGTGCTCAAACACATAAACTGTATCAAATGCTATGAGTACTAACAAACCTTGAAAAGAACTAGCTTGCAATAAAACAAGAAGCTCCTTAGCTTCTTGTGATGATGATGATGATGATTTGATGGGTTTTCCAGGGCTATCCATCTGTACAGTCAATATTCTTTGGGGGAGGCCGGTAAGAAAGACGACAGGCAGGAGACATCCTTCCTAATACTTTATTTCTGCAATCCTCCCCCACTGCCATTTACTATGCCAGACCCATTACATATATGCCAACAATCACATAACTTATAGGGTAGGTATCCTCATTAAAAGTGAAAAAAAATTAAGACTGAGTTAGGCTAAAGATCACAACACTGGTAGGAGCCACCTGATCCCACAGCCCACACAGAATCTCGACTTGGAATTGCTTGCTCTCTACCATGTAACACTGAATGTATTCTTCTGCCTACTGCTTGAATTAGTTCTTTAATTCTCAAGCATATCTACCTACAAAAGCAGGGACATAACCTACCTGATATATCATTCTTCAAATTCCATAGAGCGTTTGAGCATTAGTAAGATAGTCTGATTTTGGAAATCTGTATTTTAAGTTCATAACTCAAAATGAATTTTATGTATCTATTTTTTAAAAAATAAGTCCTTTGTTGACTCTGTCACATAAAAGTGAATCCATTTTTATAGAATTATCACGACCATTTTCTCCTGTCAACTCCCCTTGGAGGTTTACAGGGGGACCTAAAATTGAACAGGCTAAAACTGAATTCATTCTCTTTTCCTTCACAACCTTACCTTCTGCCATTGGTCCCTGTCTCACTAAGTGGCACCATCATCCTCCCAGCTGTGCAGGTTAGTCATCAGAGAGTCATTCTGTACTTCTTCTTTCCCCTGCCCCCCAGCCAATGAGCTAGTGAGCTCTACTAATTTTACCTCCTATACATCTCTTGACCCTATCCCCTCCTCTGTCTTCACCACTAGGATCCTGGCTGAAGCTACCAGTATCTCCTGCTTCTGAGTCTGCAGTGGCCAATTATCTAGCCTTCTGCACTCTGATAGCATGTGGCTATTTACATTAAAATTAATTAAAATAAAATAAAAGCAATTGGGTTCCTCAGCCATATTAGTGCTCAAAAGCTACACGTGGCCTTTGGGGACTGTACTGGACAGGGAAGATACCAAACATTGCTGTCATCACATGAAGTTCTAACGGCAAAGCCACTATTTCCCCATAAATACCAATGTAACCCCTTAACATGTGAACCGGATCATCCTAATTGGAAGCCTTCAATGACAGACTCAAATCCTAGGTGTTCAGAGACTGGGAGGCCCTGCGTGGTCTCCATCTTCCCTGTGTCACCATCAGTCCTGCTCTATTGCTTTCTATCTTTTTGCCATATGGCTCTTCTGCTGGCTCCTCAAAACAAGCAGGCACCTTTCCACCACAGGCACTCTAAAGGTGTTGTTCTCTCTGCCCGATTGGCATATCCTGCCTCCTTTCCCCTTCATTTAGTAATTCTTCCTCATCCTCTCTATGTAGGATTAAATGCTGCTTCCTCAAAGATGCTTTCCCTGACCCCCTCATTACCCAGTTTTTGAGAACACATGTCTACTACACTTTGCAACTTCCTAAAATGGTGGAATTTTTTCTCTGTCTTCTCCA
>CM053608.1:36841320-36866953 GCA_028646535.1 Procyon lotor | reverse complement strand
TCTTAATAAGGACTATTCCCATTCAAGCTAGAAGGGCTATATTTTTAAGTAGTGAAATATGTAATCTTTATTATTGTGGAAAGTCCAGTTTTAATTTTAATGTAAAATTAATGTTTTACACCTGTAAGGCTGAATCTTAAAACAGCAGTGTTTGAAGTGACCTTTGCAATTTCCTAAATAAATTACCACAGAAACCTCTGACATTTACAAACTAAATACACTAAGTACTATCTCATCAATAACAAGCCCTGTTGTTATAAACATGATTGCAGGAGACAAATGCAAGTGATGCATGGTAAAGCAAATCACTGTCCAGTTACTGTCAAAACAACAAGGACTAAATGAAGTAATAGGAAATGATGGCCGTGATCCAGACATGCCCTTCAGAGTCAAAGCAATGAGAATTGAAAGCTAAGAGCCAGAAGCAGCTTCATTTTTTTCCGCCTTGGGTTATGACTCTATAATGGATGGAAGAAGCAAGTTTGGGCATTTATGATTTTTTAAAAAGGAAAAAGGGTTACATAATAATACATTTGCTTGAATTAATTTTAGTAAATGCCAGTTAACTTTTTACAAGATTTAATTAATTTATTTATTTGACATAGAGAGAGAGAACAAGCAGGGGGAGCAGCAGGGAGAGGGAGTAGCAGGCTCCCCACTAAGCAGGGAGCCCAATGTTGGGCTCCCTCCCAGGACCCTAGCATCATGACCCGAGCCAAAGGTACACACTTCAACGACTGAGCCATCCAGGTGCCCAATTTTCTGTATTTTTATTTCCTGCCTATAAATTTTTCAGATTTGGAAAGAATGAAAATAAAGGAACACAGAGGAGAAACAAGAGCAAGCCTTTCTGATAACTTAGCCTATCACTCACTATGCTTCTCCATGTCTGGAGGACTATTTGTGTTGGCAACAGGATCCTGTGTAAATATTTAGTGGGTGTGGGAGAGAACATGCCTGATTTTATCAGCAGGAAGGGACCTCCTACTTCTACAAAGAACATGCATGGTGTTTTTATTCCCAAATGTTCTAAAGGTAATGTGTACTATAATCACTCAAATATCATGCTCTTCTCTGTAGAAGGCAATTCACTCTTTCCTTCCCAAGAGAAATAGGTCCCATAAAAGGATTCCTAATACTTAAGAGATAAAACAAGTAGCAAAAGAACCAAGACAAAAAGGATTAAACACTCAGTATCTTTATTTTTTATTTTGTATATTTCATCTGAACCTGAACTCCTCAAAGCATCCCCCCAGTGATGCTAGTGATGACACTCTATGTATATGAATGTTGTTATATTAATCAAAGAAGAATGGGAGCCTGAGTGGTTCAGCTGGTTAAGTGTCTGCCTTTGGCTCAGGTCATGATCCCAGAGTCCGGGGATCGAGTCCCACACTGGGCTCCCTGCTCAGTGGGGAGTCTGCTTCTCCTTCTGTCCCTCACCCTATTGGTACTCCCTCTTCCTCTCTCTGAAATAAATAGATAAAATCTTAAAAAAAAAAAAAAAAAAAAAAAGAAGAACGATAATTGATCTGTCTATAGACACGGAGTCCCACATCTGACCCCAACAGTTGCAAGATCTCTTTATATTATCAGTGACCAGGACCTGCTGCTGCTTCTCAGCCACAACTGAGGAGCAGAGAACAAACAGAACCATTATTAAAAGCAGAGGCGGAAGGATAGACTGGATATAGAGTGCCTGAATAGTCACAAAATTCATCTACTTGTAAGTAACACCTAGTAGTGCAAGATACAGCGTGCTGGGTTAACAAGTATCACTAAGACAAAGTCACTTGCCTCAAAAATTT
Source organism: Procyon lotor (assembly GCA_028646535.1). Classification (NCBI taxonomy): domain Eukaryota; kingdom Metazoa; phylum Chordata; class Mammalia; order Carnivora; family Procyonidae; genus Procyon; species Procyon lotor. The sequence goes on along the minus strand of CM053608.1, from coordinate 36,865,145 downwards.
TGGATCCCTGGGAAGATGGGGATGTATATGAATCATTTTGAAAAAGGTAATGACAGACAAATCCAAAGTGCAGGGGAGGAAGGGGGTCAGTAGAGGACGAGTGGGTGCTAACAAATTCCAAGCAGGTTCTTGAAGAAGCAGGTCCCTCAGGAGAAAGGGCAATTGAGCTGGAGTAGTCAGAAGAGAGGTAAAAGAGCTGAGGAAATAGCACAAACCAAGACCTGGATACAACCAAGTAGCCCTTGATTAAAGAACGAAAAAATAAGTGTGTCTCCTTTGTGGCTGGAACACAGGATGGGGTGGGGGAGGGGGAGCAGATAGGAGAGTCATTAACCCTATTTGTTTGCCATCAGGAAATTGGCCCATGAGCAATCCAAATATAACGGGCCCTTTGTACCAGGGAACATGGCCAAATACACAATATATTGGTTAACCTAGAAGGTGAAACTGGAATGTCTCAGTACACTGATCACTTTCTGTCCCTCTTCACAGTAACTTCTAAATCCTAAATCACAAGAAGAAAACAGTCACAGAGAATTTGGTTTTTCAATTTTTAAGATCATTCATGAGAAGGAAAATGCTAAAAATGCCTGTCTTTTAGAGACTCTTATCTGGTCCTTGTACTCAGAAAGCTACTTTATCTCAAATACTCTTAATGGTTCTCAAACGTTTAAGTCTCAGCACCCTTTACACTCTCAAAAACAAATAAATGCCCCAAATAGCTTGTTTATATAATATCTATAAGTATTTACCATATTGGAAATGAAATTTAAACTATTTAAATTAAATTATTTTATTAACTTACAGTAATAATGCAACTATTATGATAACATTTTTCATAAAAACATGTTGTATTTTACAACACAAAAATTAGTTAAAAGACTGACACTGATTTATGTCTTTTCTTTTTTTTTAAAGATTTTATTTATTTATTTGAGAGAGAGAGTGAGAGAGAACATGACAGGGGAGAAGGTCAGAGGGAGAAGCAGACTCTCTATGGAGCTGGGAGCCTGATGCGGGACTTGATCCCTGGACTCCGGGATCATGACCTGAGACGAAGGCAGTCTTTTAACCAACTGAGCCACCCAGGTGCCCCTGATTTACGTCTTTGCAAGTATTTTAAGTTTCTGCTATACTAGAAGACAGCTGGATTTTTGTATCTGCTGTATATTCAATCTATTGCTACATGTCATTTTGGTGGAAACACATGAAGAAAATTCAGCCTCACACAGTTACACAATCAGAAAAGAAAGTATTTTAAGAGTCTTTTCAGATAATTGTGGATATTTTTCTTTGACACTAAAACAAAACTTGACAAGCAGTTTTTTAAAGGTTAACATTTTTTAAAGGTTGGTTGTAATGTGGAATTAGAAATCACATCAATTAATTTTTGTGCGGTTACATTAAAATCCATTGGTCTAGCTTGCACTTTGAATGGATCTTTTTTCTCACATGATTTTGTAACAGCATGCATTGGTCATTTGGAAAATACTGGTTCACTTAAATTATGCAGATCTTCCAAGTGTTGAGACAGTTCATTATATGACATAAAAAACCACATTTGTTAATATCACCACTAATCTCATCAGAAATTTTTTTTTTTAGAGACGGTGAGGAGCAGCAGAGGGAGTGGGGGAGAAAGAAACAAAGAATCTTAAGCAGCATCCCTGACACGGGGATCATGACCTCCCCTGAGATCATGACCTGAGCTGAAATCAAGAGTCAGACGCTTAACCAACTGAACCACTTAGGTGCCCCAGAAAAGTCCTTACGTATTGGTTAAAGGTGTTAAGATCATGGTCGCATATTACACATTTCTTAAAATTCTAATTTTCATTTAGAAATTCAAAGTCTATCATTGGCATAGACACTGTCAGTTTTCTCTGAAGTGACAGGTCTGGTTTGTTTGTTTGTTTTTTAATTTTATGTTATTTTTTCAGTGTTCCAAGATTCATTGTTTATGCACCACCCTCAGTGCTGACAGGCCTGTTTTTGAGAACAAGTCTACCAATTACCCAAGTCCGAATAACCAAAGTTCGCCTGCAGTTGTTCTTTCAAGCAAAAATGGTAATCCATGCAGCAATAAATGGCTGGTTCAGCTTGCGGCTCAAACAATCGCACACGTGCCTTTCTACGAGGCAGGCACTTCCTTTTATTAGGCAGCAAAGAAGCGTACTCAATTGGTTGGGACTTACTAGATTCAATTAATTTTCTTCATTAAAAATATTCATAGGTGAAACTGGCATCTTTTTATTTCTTCTTGTCAGTGAGGAATACAATCATTAGTACTATCTGGCTTCTTTGCCATGCTTCCCACTGTGGCCTCAACAGACTTACCCAACACTGCTTTTGCAACACAAGGGCAAATGTCGACACAGTGAAGAGGCAGAAAGCCTTACTATTATTATAAAAATAGCTTTGACCTTCTGGACCCCTTGAACGGTCTCAGGGACGTGCCGTAATCTGCAGACCACACTTGGCTAAGTGGCAACCTTATGGTCTTATGGCCTCAAGAGCTAGGCCTTCCGTAGCATTACAAACATAGGTTTTAGCACAGTTTTTATTCTACTAAATTACTCTTTAAGAAAAGTACTTCTGGGGCGCCTGGGTGGCTCAGTCGTTAAGCGTCTGCCTTCGGCTCAGGTCATGATCCCGGGGTCCTGGGATCGAGCCCTGCATCGGGCTCTCTGCGCAGCGGGGAGCCTGCTTCTCCCACTACCATTCCGTCTGCTTGTGTTCCCTCTCTAGCTGTGTTTCTGTCAAATAAATAAAATCTTTAAAAAAAAAAAAAAAAGAAAAGTACTTCTACAGTAACAGTGAGGCATATTCATCTAAGAATATAATTTTAAATATAAAGAGAACACTCACATTAGAATAAAACTGTAAGGCACAGCTAATATCCCTTGCACAGGGAGGCACCTCACTTAGCATTCTGTATTTGGTCTCAGTTGCTGCTTTAATCTACCACTGTTTTTCCAAATCAACTTGAGAACATTTGTTTCAACTACTCTGAATCTTCATACCACCCTAAGGGACCAAGGACCCTAAGAGATCTGAAGTGAGGACTGCTTGCATCATGCTTTCTCCTAATCTGAAGATAATTCTACTGGGAAGAAACCTTCATCTGCTGGCTTAAAATTAAATAGAGAAAGCTCCCTGTTTGCTCTTTCAATTTCCTAACCTAAACCTTTCAGGTTCCTCTTTTATCCTGGAGCCAAGAAGAAAAAGAAAAATGCTATAAAGTAGAATGATCTAGCTACTCCGTGTAAAACCTGGTGGTCAATTGCACAAAGGAACAATTTTCCCTTCTGTCCACATGACCGGCTTGTTACGGGCTAACATCCCCACACAACCAGACCAGATCTTCCCTTCCTGATTAATAATCTAATTGTGCTTACATAGCATCATACTCACAGTTATACACGACAAACAATCTAGATCCCTGGTAACATTTATAGTCTCTCTTAGGAGGAGCCTATTTAGTAAAGGAACCAGGCCCACTTGCCCCTTTTTGAAACATTCCCCAAAAAGATTTGTGCTTTTTTTGGTACTCCTTCTCTCTGCTACTAGAACAGTGCTGGGTATCACAAAGAGCTAAAACAATGCTAATCTTTTGACTTACATTGACCCCACTGTCCACTACTTGGATTCAGATAGTTAGGATAAAGGCCTTGTGGTTTTTCCAGGTTGTTCAGTACCGTTCGAATATTCATTACCTACAACAGAAAATGAGATGTTACTATGAAAATCTAAAAAACAATTTTGGTGTCATTCTTCTCTCTTTTTCCATTACATTTTTCCAATTTAGGAAAGATTTAAAAGAAATAGAACAAAGAGAGTCACCCACAGCTTACAAAAATAATCGCAATAAGCGAACACAGTCACACTGATCTGCCAGGAGCCATACAAGGAACTAGGGACCTAGCAGTGGATAAACAAAGTCATTACCCTCTTGGAAATCGCGGTCTAGTGGGAGGAGACAGATAATAATAAGCACATAGATATGTGAGGTGGGGACAGATGCTATGAAAAGGTTATGGAGAATAATGGGACAGAGCGATGTGAGGTCGTGAGGCTATACACTTAGTCAGGGAGGTCTGGAGAGCCTGATGGGAGAGGGTTTGAGCTGAAACTTAAAGAAGCAAAAGAATAACCATGCAGAAAGTTGGAGGAAGAGCAACTGGGGCAGAGGGAGGTGTGAGCACAAATGCCCTGAGGAGAGAGTGAGTTTGGCAAGGCCACCGAGGCTGGAGGTGAGGAAGCAAAGGGGACAATGTCAAAGAGGGGAGGGAGCTAGGGCCCACGTTATGCAAGCCTCATGGGCCTAAATGAGGGCTTCTTTTATTCCAAATGTGATGGGAAGCCATTGAAGTTTTGTGTGGTTGAGGGGGCAAGAGAGGAAGCAGTATTCAGGTGAGTACTGCGGAGTTCAGCTGAGAGATGCTGGGTCCCAGGAAAGGGTGGCAGCAGAGAAAGAGGATAGAGCTAAAGCGTCGCCTGATGGGTTCGACCTAAGGTTTCCCCAAAAGAGAGGAACCAGATGACCTCAAGATCCATGATCTGAGCCCCTGGGTAAATGGAGATGGCATTTATCAAGACAGTGAAGACTGCAGTAGAAACAGGTCTGGGGGTTGAGTCTGAGGCATTTGGAGTAGCAGTTGTCTCAGTGGAAATGTCAGCTCTAGAGTGTGGGACAGGTTGGGGCTGGAATGATAAATTTGGAGCCAACAGCACATAGAAAGTATGTGGAGCCATGAGACCGGACGCAATCATGTAGAGAGTGAACACAAAAAGAAGAGGCCCAGGTTTGAGTCCTGAGGCTTTCTGAGGTTGGGGCATTGGGAAGATCCAACGAAGAAGACTGAGAAGGAGCACTCTACTGAGGAAGGAGGCAAACCCGGGTGGTACGGTATGCCTGCAGCCCTGTGCAGTGTCTCGGCGAAGGAATGTGTCTGAGTGTGTCAGCTGCTGAGAGGGTGAGGAAGACAAGAGCAGAGAATGATCACTAGACTTGGCAACGCGGAGCTCACTGGTCACCCAGATGGGTATAGTGAGGAGAAAAGCCTGACTGGAAAGTCTCAAGAGTGGGGGACGCAATAAGGAGGGATAACAAAATTCCTCAAGGAATTTTGCAATACAGGGGAGCTGCAAATGGAGTGAATGCTAAGGGCACAGTGGTGGGGTGAAGATAAATTTACTCAAATATCTATGGGCTTGTTTCTTGAAAATTAGAAACAGATTCAACTTGTATTATACTTTGAGTTTAAAAAGTCTTTCCCATACTTGCTTCATATAGTCCATACAGTACTATCTATTTTTAGATAAGGGAAAACATTCAGGGAGGTACAGTGACTTGCTTGAGGTGTAGAGAATCCGACATGTACACCATGCTGCCTACACCATGAGCCATGGAAGACCGTGGGTTTACAGTTTGGTAAAATGAAATGCTGCATGTAAAAAAAACTTCATGAAGAACTCTATTAAACTTGGTTGTTCTTTTCCACATCTAATATTACTAAATCTTCCAGAAGAGGATATTGTTTCTCACAAGTACAGCTTTGCAATGCAAGGTGCATTGCAGAATCTCACCTTTTCAGCAAAGATGGGGTTTCCTGATAAGCGGCTCAGGTGTAGAAACTCCAAATGCAGAGTTCCAAATTCTGCCAAAATACTGCTGCCTCCGGAGGCCCAGGGCCAGTTCCTTCCAATCCCACTAAAGAAGAGAAGACATCGAACAGTTATGGGATAGCCTAATTCCAGTTTTTGCAGCTCTAAATAGTAGAAGTGAAAAAGACAGCTCTTGAACAATAGTATCTCAGCTAATAGTCTACTCTGGATATTAAAAAATATCCAGCATTGTTGTCTTTGGCTACTGATTTCAGGCTTTGACTCTTATCTACAAATTGAAAAGTAGTGTTGACTTAAGTCAGAAAGAAGTTGCTATGTGTTTGCTGTTGATGAACAGAAAAATATTTTGGAAGGTACAGGTGCCATATACACCCATTCCAAATAGAACATAAAACAACCCCCTGTCAACATGCCCCAAATCCCACCCAAAACCCTCCAACATTTTAATTAATTTCAGCCTGAGCGTCCATGGACTATTATAGATATTAACGTTATATTTAAAAGATTTCATTGATATAAGATAAATTTTACAGATATCATTGATTATATACTCATTTCAGCTCTCCCAAACCCTCCCTCCACTTACTAGACTCTTTTGTTTTCCTTCACACTATTTTCTCTATTTTTAAGTATATGTTCCAGGGCACTCACTTACTCCCTGGCCCATTTAATCTATGTTCAAGAATTTCAACACAATTATGTAATTCAAATATGAAAGGGATCAAAAGACATGAGCCTCAAAAATTATTACCTCATGCCTCATCTTGAAGAAATGGTGTTGAAAAAGAGTTAGTCCTACACATCCACACACACAAATACACATAAAGTGGCTTTTGAGGCATGGTCATACTCTTGGGTATGATTTATTTTTGGAGATCCACTTAAAAGTGGATCCACTTAAAAGCCAAGACTTAATGTGATAATTGAAATAAAGAACAAAGTCAAGGATTTGACCAGCAAATTCTCTTTCAGGAAGCTTAAAGCCCACATCTTGGTTTTTATTCAGATGTACATTTATTGCACACCTACCATTTGCCAGGGACTCTACATGGCGTTGGGTTACAAAGATGATTATAATGAATAAATCACCTTTTTCTTAAAGACATTGTAAGTGTAATGGAGAGAATGACCTAGACATAGATAATTCCAATTAAATATGGTAAGTGCCAAGAAAAATATGTAAAAAATTCTGAGCACCTAGGGCCAGGGCATGCAATCCTACATGGTGGGGGCACAGAAGGCTTCCTCAGGGAGGAGACTCCTTGTTGACTGTTGAGGAATGAGTATGAATTAGTGAGGGAAGAATGGTGAGAGGGAGCATCTGGACACCTAGAGCACAGAAGGGCTGGCCAGAACTAGAAGCTCCTGATAGTGCTGAGTGGAGGGAAGGGAAGGTGGCCAGAGAGAAGGCTATGGGGTTCAGTTGGGGCCAGGTCTTGGAGGCTTATGGATTTCTCACTTTCTTCCCTTTCCAAATTGGCTTCATTTGAATACCGTTCTTGGTGTCCCCTAGATTTCCTTCCTTGTTTGTTTTTTTTGCTTTAGATCATTCACATACCTGGGTAAACCCTTTCAGCTGTCTTAACTTCTGCTCAGGAATGTTTAAGAAAAGGAAAACAATAAAAACAACTGGTATCTAAAGTTCTAGGCTGGCCTCACTCTTATTCCATGTCTTTTTAGAGCAAAACCTAAATTTTATCTTCAAATACAGATTTATAGTAAACAATAATAAAAAAGTAAACAGAAATAAAAGAGTTCTAAAAATTATATATTCATTTATTTTTAAAAATGCCTCATATTTATTCAGTTCTCGGAATGTATATCAGTTTTGTTTTCATGGTTGGCTTAGATGAAAGGAATAGCCAGTCATCCAAATAGGATTAACAACTACTTTTAAATTTTATATACATATGGCAAGTACACATAGTCATTGGTCACTAATTTGTTGTCATGACATTTTTTTTATTCCAACCATTCTATCACTGACCAACATCAAAAAACCAAATTAAGCAAAACTAAAAATTTTGATGTACTAGAGAAACTATTAAAATCAAAGCCACAATATCAGAGGGAATGAGGACTTTGTCATGGAAAAGGAAGAGGATAGTGTGTAGGAACCCAGCCCAGTTTCCAGACCTTCAAAGACTGGTTCTTTTCAGTTCAGGGTATGAGGGTAGGGTGGCACACTCAGATGAGAAACTCAAGTAGTATATATGTACTAAAATAAAATTCAAATTACTTTCATATTCATGCATTTGTTTCCTGCTATTAATGTGGTTAATTAAGAGAAAACCAGTGATACGCTGAAAAAAGTTCAATAGGTTAAAAAAATTAAGATTGGAAAAGGGATACACACACACACACACACACACACACACACACACACACACACACATAATTCCAATTAAATTAAATATATACATATATATATATATTTCCCTCTTTTTCCTTGGCACACATTCATATCAGAAGGAAAACCGTATACTTTTCTATCACTGCTTAATAATATAGGAAGCAAGCACAGTAAAACCATTAGCAAAGGATATGTCATGCTAACAGAAAGAAAGCTGGGTTTAGACTACATGTATGTTTATATGAGAGAATGGCTTTGGTTACCATTTCGACCTACAGAATTAATGTATCTCAGTAAAATTGTAAGGTTGATGGTTGTGCTAGCTCCTAAATGTAAGTGAGAGCAAGGTCTCAAGAAGTCAGAGAGGGCATCGTTATATCTAGATATTTAATAAGGTCATTCGCCTTTTCTGAGGCAAAACTGAATGACTAGAGATTGGTCTTGGGGAGAGTGCAGAGCACACACCACATGCCTTCACAGCTACAATACGTGTGTGGTAGGGGAAATGGCTGCCTGTTTGCACAGCAAATGTGCACTGAATCAGAACCAGTTTTGGATGTTCATAGAGAATGATTTCTAAGGTCTTTTGTCCCTAACTTCTAAAAGTCTATTAAGGAACCTATATACTTGCATGGCTCTAATTTCAGAGCCATATGTATACACAGAAATTGGGCATTTGACATCAAAATGATGGGTTTATGACAAAGAGAAGTGGGTGCAGAGCAAGTTCTACTCCTTTGGTCTAGGGGTCAGGATGCCCTGGGCATCCCATGTTACCAAATGCTAAAGCTTTCTAGACCTCTGAGTCAAGATCAATCTCACCTGAGAGAGTAGGGGGATTTAAAATGTCTTCAGCTTCAGTTCCCTTATCATAATATTTTAAAGGCAGTCATGGTGTTCTTTATTTTATCTATTTTACAAGCACTAATAATATTTTAGAAAAATATTTTAAAAATAAAGTAACAGTTTGTGTTCAGAAAATATTAGTTCCATCAGGCAGGCATAAAAGGGAGAATATTTAAATATTCCTAATCATGTTACAATGATTGCATTTTAACCCAATGTGATGAGTCAGCATATGGAAATGTACACACAAAAAGGTAATTAACATGATTTGAGAAACTGCCAAGTGAGTGGTTCAAAGAATCCTGGAGCAGAACTTCAAAGTTCTAATTTCTAATTTCTATCAGTCTAATTTCACTTATTTCTGTTTCCTCCAATCCCCAGTTCTTCCATTTTAAATTGGAGTACTATTTAATATATATTTTTCAAATTTTAATTTAAATTTTCAGTAGTCTACAAAGGTAATAATTCTTTGAAGATAAAACATCACAACAAAAAAATAACTGATTTTGATAAGTGCAACTAGAAACGTTGTCTTTAAAAACTGAGTCACTATGATTCTTTTGAAAGTGTGTAATATTATTTTGCTGCTTTAGAGAGTAAAATTTGAATGTAGTTTATTAGCAGTGGTAATATACTTCTACATCCTACTGCACTCAAAAACAAAAAGGTATAATTATTTACTGACCTCATAGCTCTGATAAGCAATGGGCATTATGCTTTTTTTCTTTTCCTACGAATGGTTAATAAAACCAGAGAAAGGAACTACCTTACTAATATTGCTATTCTATTCACATTTGAATCCCATGGGAGAGCTACTAATTCCTGGAACTTGTAACGAATCAAGTAGCTTGAGGTTTGTTCTGGATTAGTGGTATATCTTTTCAAAATAATCTTAAATTGAGGTACCCAAAGTGGTAAGTTATAGTCACTGCCCAGATACAATTTGGATCATTAAAAAACACATTTGGCTACTTAGTATAATCAAATGCAACAAATAAAGAATTTACAGAACTGAAACAATTCTAAAAAATTGCCAGATGAATGTATAAACAAAGCCTTAAATAGTTATACAGTCTTGCTTAGCTATGACTTTCAATTTATTCTTCCTTGGTGCTTGCTATTTTATGCCAAATGGGAAATGGGCCAATAAACAGTTTTCTTAATTTCTTTCTTTCTTCTCTGAATAATTTCTGATTAGCTGATAAGTAAACAAATGTCCTTCAAGTTCAAAGTTGAACTTTGCTGAACACAGGTTACTCTTGTGTAGAACACAGGTTACTCTTGATGGCTATGGAGTTAACAAGTTTTGGAAGAAAAAAATTCCCCACATTCTTTATATTATGGTAAAGCCTTACTTACATATGCAAATAGAGGGACACACAGGGATATTTAATTCAAAAGAGCAGATAATCCAATATTATTCCTTTTGGATTTTAGCACAAATTAGGAAAGAATAATTAGAAAGTTCACGAACGATTGTTTCATTTAACTGTATTCCCAAAGCTAATTGATTTTGAGATTAAGCAATTTCAGCCTCACTTATTACAAATGCTTCCTTCCTGAACAGATTCACACTGTGATGATCTTTCAAGTTTGTAGTCTAAGACTTCACTGAGAATTGGACTAATAATTCTAGGGAATGGCATTCTAGGACCAGTCAAGATTTTATTATAGCTCAACCATAGAGAGTTCCACTGGGGAGGACTACTTCTCCAAGAGCTATCCACAGGGAAATGGTGGCTAATAAAGGGCAGTCATATGATTAAATTAATTCACAATCCATGGTTTACTGCTCCTGAATAGTAAGCATGTGGGTTAAATCTCTAAAGAATTTCCATACTTAATCTTTTTAAACAAGGCCAAAATAATGTTTTAAAATTAACTACCTTGCTTCGTCTTATGGGTATTATTTTAGACGGAATTGAAACTAAATACTTATTATTTTAGTTTCTTCTGACAATACTGCTGTCCTTGTACTTGATAGTCTGCGATTGGAAGAGAAGTTGGAGTTTGCAAAAATATAAATGGTGAGAAGCCCTAAGTCTATAACTAACCCGCTCCACAGGTACGAAGAAGCTAAAATTCTGTTTTCCAGCTGTCTTTTGGGTAAGATCTTCTTACCCAAATAAGAGACTGCAAATAAGTTGAATGAAGTTTGTGCTCAATTATTGGGCAAACTGGGATACCCTATCATTAGATTTGGGGAACACTCCAAAAAGGCCAGTAGTACTGATTAGAAAGCATTATAATACATTTAAAATGTGTGAGCACGCACATTTACTTTACTGTACTTAAAAAGAAAGAATTATATTCTACATGTTCTTTTAAACATACATCACATTTTTCATGGACACTTCCCATACTGATCAATATACATCATTGTCGTTGAGTGAATAGTACCTGATTTAATCCATATACAGGTAACCCTCAAACAACACAGGGGTCAGGGATGTTGACTTCCTATGCAGTTGAAAACGCATGTATAACTTTTGACTCCTGCAAAACTTACCACTAATAGCCTACTATTGACTGGAAGCCTTACCGATAACATAAACATAAACAGTTTATTTACACATTTTTGTGTGTCATATGTATTATATACCATATGCTTATGATAAAGTAAGCTAGAGAAAAGATGATGTTGAGAAAATCATTAGGAGGAGAAAATATGTTTACAGTACTGTACTGTATTTACTGGAAAAAGATCCACATATACTTAGAACCACGCAGTTCAAACCCATGTTGCTCAGGGTCAATTGTATTCTAATTTATTTAAATGTATTATTGATAGACACTGAAACCAATTTATTTATTTATTTATTTTGGGTCACTGTAAACAATTTGGTGGTAGGTGTAGTTCTTTTTTAAAGCTAACTAATTTTCATGCAAAAATGTCTACATCGGTGTTAGCTGGAAGATGTTAATTTGTCTAAACTGATAATGAGGATAGATTTGGGAATGTATATTGGAGGCATAAATGTCTACTGTTTACAGAGTTATTTCTTAACAGTGTGGGCTTATTATATGTTGCCACATTTGGTAGCCTCTAGAACTCTTCGGGTATCTCAAATTCATTTGCTGTAAATCATTGGATCAAGTCCTTTAAACTGGGGAAGGAGGAGTATTTATATCCAGACACTTTCCGAATAAACCTCAGGATGGAAGAGGAGCGTACTATATTCCACCCTCAGAAATGGTAACTCACTAATATTAATTTGTCAGACATTTTAGACACAATTGTTTCATTACTTTCACACATATCATCATTCGAAGATGTTTCTTAAGATCCAAGATTACAGTGAAATTTGGCTATGTTTATTTATCTTTTTGCTTTTCATTCTATGGGTCCATGGGTCATCTATGGATCAAGATAAATGAAATCAATACAGGTTCCAAGCTTTTAATTCTTCAAATTCTGTTCTTGTCTCTTTCTGTAACCAGAATGGCCAGGATTGCTCCCTTCTACATTCTAAGGTACTTAGGGACAAAGACTCTGTTTTATACACTCAAAGTCTAGTCCTAAAGTCAGTACCAAGGAACAAAGGTGTTTAGTACCTGTTTCATTTAATAATATTAAAAAATAATGAAACATCTATGTCATTGGCTCCTACGCCTACATTACATCTAAATAATATAACCCTATACTTAGCATTACCACACACAAGCCCCTTTATAGCCAACTCAAGAAAAACTTCCTTTCTAGGCTAATAATTAGCTTTCTATCACAAACTTGAAATATTCTGAAGTTGTGATTTCTAAGAGCTGAGATATGGTGAAATGAGGACAGGAAGGAGAGAGCAGTAAATAATTATGAGGGCTAGATTTTATTCAGTTTAAATGTTTGTATTTTATTCCAATTTATGTCCTTCCTAGTTTTGTGATGTTAAGCTTTTCCTTGTTAAATAAAATGATGACCATAATAGGTAGGGTTGGGTTTGGTTTGGTTTTGGTATGCTTTTTTATGAAACAAAAACACTGGCAATCAAAGACTAGCCTCTCAATTATTAGGGCAATTTTATGTGGTCCATGAAAGCTAAAAGTCTGGGACCACTGATCTTAAGACATAGCTGAAGCTATGCAACAATTACATACAGTTCACTACCAATTATGCCAAAACCAATGTTAGTTTTTGGCAGAAATTCTGAGGTATAAGACGGTAATAATAAATGATTTGTTCAACAGGTTAAAACCTAAGTACTCTGGGGGTACATCTTGCCAAAATCAAGTAAGGTTGAGCCAGTTAGTCAACCATAATTTATTGAGTTCATTCTATGTGCCAAATATTGTGCAATGCGAACATCAAACTATAACTATAGGAAACACTCTAAGGTTTGTTTTTTTTAGGTGTCAAATATTTTACTGAACTCCATAAAGGAACCAGTAAGATAAAACAATCAAAAAGCATTTGAGAAATTACGGGTTTTTTTGTTTGTTTTTGTTTTCAGGCAATGCTAGGAACACAATTCTAGCCTAGTGACAACACCAAGTGATGTCCAACAGAGTCACGAATTGTTACTCTTGGATTATCTTTCCCACTAGACAAATCTACATTTCATCAAAATTCTACAATTTAACACGTTACCTCATTAACTCTAGGCCCTTCAATCAACAGTATATACTGATTTGAATTAAATACAATTCCCTAGATAATCCTTTGTCCTAACCTCACATGATGGCATACTCACACTTCTGCCTTATTTTCAAATTTCAGATAACTTTTCTCTGAAGGCATAGTATATATATAAGCAAAAGTTTTGGGAGTGATAATGATTTCATCTGGAATTTCATCAAGGCTTAGAAAAGGAGCATTGAAATAAAAATGCTCAGTTTATTAAAGAACCACCTGACTTTGGAGTTGAAATAATTAACGGGATTTCTCAGTAAGCATGTGTGGAGGGTCTGGCTTTACCTAGAGATTGCTTAAATCTACTTATCCTTGCCACATCTTACTGGTCAAGTTGCCTTGCTCTGAAATTCTGGAGGATTGGGATACCAACTGCAACTCAATTAAATATATGTTCACATTCCTGAGTAGAAGGAAAACAATTTTTGGAGAACCATTTCTGTTTTTCCTTTGGGCATTTTCCAGAGGTCTTCAGCAAAGAAATCAAGTGGATCTAATTAAATTTTTATGAAAGGAAGAGAGCTTCATCTGACTAGTATATGAAGTACATTGATAGTCATTACCAAGTTCAACAGATCCTCACTGTAAGTCTTTTCCAGATATTAAACTACTTGGAAGTAACTGGGAAAGATTCGTTCCCGGATGCTTACTTAATAAATTAGTTATCCCTATACTTCAAAGTGGGTAAGAGATTGTTTTTAGGTCAAGATAAGTAGAATAATTGCTAAGTTCAGGAACCTGAAGTGGGCAAATGTAGCTAAATGCTACAAATGCTATTCAAATTCTCAATGATGAATTACCAGTGGGAAAGTTCAAGAAAATAGATAATGTCCAGGTGATGGGGGCCAATAATCAGTGTGTTCTTTTAAGCTGCATTATATAAATTCAGATATTTCTTTTAACATGTAATGTAACTCTAACCAACTAGAAGAAATTCTGTGGTTAATTAAACCACCTTACGGTTTAAAATGGTAGCTTTTCTTGGTTTTGAATTTTTACGTAAGAAGTATCACACAAACAAAAACATACGCATAGGGGCGCCTGGGTAGCTCAGTGGGTTAAAGCTTCTGCCTTTGGCTCAGGTCATGATCTCAGGGTTCTGGGATCGAGCCCCGCATCGGGCTCTCCGCTCAGCAGGGAGCCTGCTTCCCCCCACCCCCTACTCTCCCTACTTGTGATCTCTCCCTCTCTCTGTCAAATAAGTAAATAAAATCTTTAAAAAAAAATGTGTGCATAGCTCGTGGTAAGAACAAACAGATTCACGGATTACTCTGAACAGATGCTGGAGAATAAAGCTATCAAACTACTTCATTCTCATTTTCCTGCCTTCTGCCTACAGCTTATGGTTTAGAGGTTCTGGAATACGGTGTTATGAAACAGTTTGGCAACTAAAGTCTTAAGAACATAAAGATAAGAAAAAACCATGACAAGAGAATGAAGAGGCCCGTGAGAATAAGGAGGAAGAGTACCTGGTTGAAGAAGAACAAGGAGTAAAGACAGGTATCCTTCTCAACGAAACATGAACCACTGCAGCCAAAATCAGCGTGTGCTCCGTGGGCCCTCAGTGTCAGCCTTATATAAATACAGTCAGTGCTAAAGGATCATCTGTGTATAATGAGCTATCGACTGCCTCGTGACATCTTCTCTGTTATTTAACTTTTTACATGCTTTAGCTTCTCTCCCTAACTGGAGAATAAGACCTAAAGGCTGAGACATGATCTGTTTTTTTTACTGCCTCTCCCACCCCTGGAAGACAGTCACCCAGGTACCATAATTTGAAGTCTGTGGCATTTATACATCTCAGCAGCAAATTCATTTTTAACATTACCTAACATTACTGTAATCCATATGCTTTCTATAAAATTCAGTTATTACCTGAATTAAGGTTTATTACTCTTAGTTAAAATATTTTATATGCATTCACACTTTTCATTTATGCTTAACTTTAACATATATTTATATGTCTTCAGCAACTAAGATTCTTTATGTTATAGGAAAAAGATACTGAAAATGTAACTAAGCTAACTTTTACAAAGTGAGAATAATCAAAATGGATAGTTTTCATAATCTGAACTTTGTGGTAGCCTCCTAATGCTGATATTAAAATGTAAAAATGTGGGGCGCCTGGGTGGCTCAGTGGGTTAAAACCTCTGCCTTCAGCTCGGGTCATGATCTCAGGGTCCTGGGATCGAGCCCGGCATTGGGCTCTCTGCTCAGCGGGGAGTCTGCTTCCCTCTCTCTCTGCCTGCCTCTCTGCCTACTTGTGATCTCTCTTTCTGTGTCAAATAAATAAATAAAATCTTTGAAAAAAAATAAAATGTAAAAATGTTTCAAAATACTAAGTAAATGGTTGAAGGAATTTCAACAGTAAAACTACCTATCATCTGGAAGAAATAGTCAAAATATATGAGTGTTGGCAGAAATACTTGTAGCTTTTAAAAATCTTTATTTAGAATCTTGGAACACTGAAAAAATAAAATTAAATTAAAAAAAGAAAAAGTCTTTAATGTGTGTTAGCTAGGTAAAACACAAAAATTAAAATATTGAGACAGTACTTTGAAATTGGAAGTGATAATCGTTCACCTATGAGAAGAAAAAAAAACCCAACAATCTTTCTTTTACCTTCTGTCTAACAGACTCTTGGTTTTATATTTCGGTAGGTAACAGTGTTAGCCCAGAAAATTTTGTGTACTGATTACACCACAAACACTAGTTCTTAACTCACTGAGGATAGGGTTTGGTGATGTCATTAAAAGAATCTCTGAGAAACAGAGGAACCTAAATGGAAGGGCTGAGGCTCCACTTGGGACGTATTAGTCTAAGACTAAGTAAGACCATTCTTTCCAGATAGATCTGGCCTGAAATGAACTGTTGTGAAACAAAGTAATGAACTAGAAGGAGGATTCCAGAGTTTTATGAACTGAGGCCACTCCTGGTACAAAATAAATCTTACAGCTTTGATGAGTGCCTTCTTGTTCCTTGAATGCCAATCTGAGAACAATAACAATGTTTACGGGCTATGCCTACCACCCTATTCAAAATGAAAATGTTCTCTCCTATCCCATGGGGAAAATGTACAATCTTGGCATTTAAGATTACCTACTTCAGTTAATAGTAGAATGCCAGTGTGAAAAATGGCACGATTATCCTGTAATGTGAAGCGCTAAGAAGAAATTAAATAGTATGATGTGACAGAGTCTGACACAGAACTTCTTTAGATGGGCTCATTGGAAAGACCAAGGGGAGATTTTCAAGCTGAGACCAGCAAGATAAAAATGCACCTATTGGTAAAGACCTGGGAGTGGCTTCTGAAAGTGCCCCGTGGTAGGCAGGACTCTCTGCCTAGAATGCAAACAAGAGGTTGGCTGTGTGGCTGAGGGATAATCAGTGAGGGGACTCTAGTGACAGGGACACTAGCAAGATGATAAAGGCATCTTTAAGGCCAGGACAAGCATTTGGATTTATTATTATTATTATTATTATTTATTTATTTTTTTTTTTTAAAGATTTTATTTTATTTGACAGAGAGAAACACAGCGAGAGAGGGAACACAAGCAGAGGGAATGGTAGTGGGAGAAGCAGGCTTCCTGCGGAGCAAGGAGCCCGATGTGGGGCTCGATCCCAGGACTCTGGGATCATGACCTGAGCCGAAGGCAGACGCTTAACGACTGAGCCACCCAGGCGCCCCTTATTATTATTTTTTAAAGATTTTTTATTTATTTATTTGACAGAGGGAGAGAGAGATCACAAGTAGGCAGAGAGGCAGGCAGAGAGAGAGGGGGAAGCAGGTTCCCTGCTGAGCAGAGAGCCCGATGTCGGGCTCGGTCCCAGAACCCTGAGATCATGACCTGAGCCGAAGGCAGAGGCTTTAACCCACTCAGCCACCCAGGTGCCCCAGTTGGATTTATTCTAAGTGCAATGGAAAGTCCTTCTAGGGTTTTACGGAGGAGGTGATGGCATCTGATGGTATCTGACTTTTTAGAGCTCACTCTGGACATTGTGGGAAGAGTGGAAGTGAGCAAGCAAACAGGTGTTCAGGCAAGAAACAGACGGTGGTGGACTGGCCGTTAATAGATGGACAGATGTGCAGGGATTTGGGCTCTGTCCGGAGGTAAGAGTCGTCAGAAGAATTGGATTTGGGGATGAGGGAAGACAGGAATCAAGGATGATTTCTAGTTTTTTTGGCTTTATCAGCTGAGTGGGTACTGTTGCCATTTAAGAAGATGAGAAAGACTGAAGCAAGAGAGGGCATGACAAAGAAAAGCAGTTCTGTTTTTCTGACATGGTTGTAATAACCATGTTTACAATTACAAGGAAAAAAGACAGATCCGATCATTTCAATTTTCCTTTTTTTCACTTTTTATGAAGATCAATTTATTCAATGTGAGAAACTTTTCTTTTGCAATGACTTTTCTGAAATTATTTAAAACTTATGAAAATAACATGTGTATAGCAAAAATGTGAAAAAACACAAAACATTATGCAATGAAAATGAATCTGCCTCTTCCTACAGATCCTCTATTATTTCTGAATAAACATTATCAATAATTTACTGGAACCTCTCACAAAACTTCCTAGCATATGGTCACTAGATGAAACTTTGAAAAATATAAATAGAAGTACACTATACATGTTACTATATCCTGTGTTTCATGCAAAAGTGAAGTATTTAGTCGTTCTGCCTCATTATAGTGGCACAGTGTGTAGGTGTACAGTACCTCAATCACCTTTTCTGTCTCAAGTTTTGCTATTATAAACAATGATGCACATTCATGAGCAGGTCTCCAGAATAAGATCCTACAAGTGGAATTTCCAGGTGTTAAAGTATGCATTTAAATTTAATAAACATAAATAAATAAATAAATAAATAAATAAATAAATAAATGAATAAATAAATTTAATAAACATCTCCCAATTACCTTCTAAAGGGTTTGCCCCAGTACATAAATGAGAATACTCTAGCTGCTAACTCTGGGCATTTATCAGACTTTAAAATTTGGCGTGGGGGGATGAGTGACATAGATAAAGGGGATTAAGAGATAGAAACTGCTACTTACAAAATAAGTAAGTCATAGAGATGGAAAGTACAGCACAGGGAATACAGTCAATAAGACTGTAAAAACACTAGTGATACATGATGACTACACTGAGCAGGATAGGCACTGAGGAAGGTATAGAATTATGAATTAGTATATTGTATACTGAAAACTAATATAATATTGTATGTGAATTATACCTCAATAAAAATAATATGTAATATATAAAGAAAAAATTGTTGAAAACTTGGTCAAATCTGCTAGGTAAAAACATAACATCTCAATGCTATTTTAATTTGCATTTTTCTTTTTGAGATTCTGATGTTCAATGGCCAGTGCATATCTTTTTCTGAGAAGTATATGTTTATGTACTTGTCTCATTTATGTATTGCTGTTATTGTCCTTTCCACTCCATTATTTTTTTAAAAATTAAAAAATACACATTTAAAAATCATACAAATTTAAAAATGAATTTTAAAAAACATATACTATTATGAGTGAAACAACAGAAAGATGAAGTGAGAAAAAACTAATATTGTATACCTCCTCCCCTTTAATGTCTCCCACCTGCCAATCCTAGTTAGCTGATGTTCTCATCTAAATGCATACAAACATAAGGGTATGTGCATATATCGAGGATTTGTTCTTTTCAATAAAATGGGATTATGTTATGTGCATTACTTTGCAAGGAACTTGCCTCAACTAGTAGCTCATCAAAGAAACCTTTCTAGGATAATAATTTTTAACAGCTGTATAACAATATTCCATAAAATGGATAATCACGTTTAATTAAAGTCCTCTATTGACAAACAGGTAGATCTCTCTAATTTTCAAATACTATAATCATGCCACATTAACCAAAGTTCTTAGAGTTTTTTATTATTTTATTATTATTTATTATTTTTTTATTAATATGTTCAATTAGCCAACATACAGTACATCATTAGTTTCTGACGTAGTGTAAAAAAAGAGGTTTTTGTACATTAGGAAAACTTGCCTTTTATCCATCGTGTGTTTTGCAATTTTTTCCTCAAGTTGCTGCCTTTTAATTTTAATCATTTTTTTCTATATTAATTTTTATTTAGAAAAAATTTCCATTTTTTCCCCTACATATGTCCTGGGATCTGTGCTCTATTTCCAAATAGAGCAAAGTCTTCTCCTCTTACACAAGATAATTTTTTAAAATTTTTTAAATTTAATTTTATTTTTTCAGTGTTCCAAGATTTATTGTTTATGCACTATACCCAGTACTCCAAGACTATGTTTTAAAAATTGTGAAAATCTGAGCAATATCTTTTTTAAATTGATTTAACCATGAAAATCACAGTATTATTGTATTTAAATATTTTGTATTTTTAAACCATAGATATTTTTGTTTCTCCCATCATTTATCACTTTTTTAAAAAATTGTATAGTCTCTCCTATTCAGTAGCTTAGCTCATTTCAGCTGATAAATATCTAAGTATTTCAAGTTAAGTTCTCTTAGCATTTCTCTTTTTTTAAAAAAGATTTTATTTTCAAGTAACCTCTACACCCAACATGGGGTTTGAACTCAGAACCCTGAGACCCAGAGTTGCATGTTCTATTGACTGAGCCAGCCAGGCACTCCTTAGCATTTCCTCTCTCTCTCATCCTCCGTCCCTCCCTCCCTCCTTCCCTCTTTCTCCTTTCTTTTTTTTTTCCTCTTACTGCAAAACTTAACCAATTTATTTCTTCCCTATAGAGATTTCATAGTTTCATTAATATTTCCCAATTAAAAAAGGAAAAAGAGGTTGCATTTAGTCAACAATGGAGAACATTTTGAAGAATTTAGATAACAGAGAGGCTACAGGTAAATGAGAAAATGGGCCAGATGATCTTCAAACATTATTTATATATTTAGAGACTTTCGAGGCATGACCTTGGGCAAGTCCCTTAAACCGTCTAAGGCAGCAGCAATCTCCTGATCTGCAAAACCCACCTCATAGGATTTTCGCAGGATCAAATGTGATAATACACATGAAAGTTCTTTGAAACTATAAAGAGTTTAGCTCAAGAAAGTATTTTTGTCTTTTGCATTAAGCAACTGACATTTAGCTAACCAAAAGAAATCTGGTTTTGGGTTTTTCTCTTCAATTTTTGAGATGTCTACTCAATAAAAATAAATTCACCAAATGTTCACTTGGAGATAGGAATTATAACACAAGTAATAATGAAACAACGTAAGGCATTCCCAAGAGTTAAAAATGTAACAAATTGCTACTGTTAACAGCCAACTTTCTTCCAGCAATTTAATTGCTATTCAACTATCAAGTATGTAGCACTTCAAGAATACTTGTAATGTCTTACAAGTATTCCAGAAAAAGGTAATTTAGAAAGTATTTCTAGTAGTAAGAGACAGCTGCACAGACCCAATGACATTTTATATGCATTAATTAGGAAGAGTACAAAAATCCTGTCCAGTGATTTTTTTTCCCATCCAAAGGTACAAAATCTTAATTTGTTCTGGACAGGTACAGTATATCCTTTTTGCAAGGTAGCTAAATAATTAATTATGAATCTTTAATGAATCATCATTTTAAAAATCCACCTACTTATGAATATTCATATGCTTGGAAAATTAGCAAAGATTATTCTTTCAAATTATCTCCTGCCAAAGAGGACTTTTTGCTACAACATTCATTTTAGGATGATTTTTTTTTTAAAAGCCTGCTACAGAAATCTTTCTTGGGCCAGACTTGCTCATTATGCCAATATTTTATTATAGATAATATGTAATGACTATGAAGGACACCATGAATTCCATAGCTGCTGATCCAATTAACTGTGCATCAATGGGTTAAACTCAAAGAAAGTTTAAAGTTTTATTCTAAAGGGTTAAGATTTGATAATTTAGGCATTTATTTTACTTGGCAAGTTTGAAGAAACATGTCAAATAATTTTTTAAAAATTAATCTAAACACTTGGGGTGGTTCAGTTGGTTAAGCAACCTGCTCTTGGTTTTGGCTCAGGTCATGATCTCTTGGTGGTGAGATCCAGGCAAGATGGGCTTCCCCTGAGCATGGAGCCCGCTTAAGATTCTCTCTCTCCTCTCCCTCCACCCCACCCAGTAGGCTTATGCAAAGGCGCATGTGTGCACACTCACTCTCTCTCAGAAAAAATGAATCTAAACTTTAAACTTAACTAAAAACGATATTCTTTGGTTTCATGTCTAGAATGTTCACAGACTCATTTTTTAAAACTTTATTTTTAATAGAAAAATTCAAACATGAAAGGTAAAGCAAAGTTCTATAGACATCTAGATTTACTCATATACCTACCACCTAGATTAAACCACTAATAATGTTTATATTGACATATTTACTTCACCTATCTATTTGTAAGCATATCAGTATTCTTTTGAGGAACTAAAGAAATCATAGATATCAAGCTATTAAATATTTTAGCACTCACCTCCAAAAAATAGAGAATTTTCCTATATGACCATAATATCTTATGGTATCAAAGAACATTAATAATTCCTTCAAATCATCTAATGCCTACTCTTTCCTCAAGTTTCACCAACTAACCTCAAAATGTGAAGAACCATTACTTTTCGCAGAGCTCTTTTGGCTACAGTATTGCTAACACAAGCGAAATATTATAGCTTTTATCTAACATGGAAAGTTTACAGTGTTTATTTTTAAATTGTGTTTGTTATTGTCATTTTATTTTTGTAGTGCCTTTCACCTCTATACAAAAGCAAAAACAACAAGGAGGAAATATCAACTATCTAAACTTCATTCTGACATTTGCCTAGGAAACTTTTTCCACCATGACTAGCCTTCCACAGTTTTACATGCACAAAACTGTCAGGATTCTATTCTCATCTTATTGTTTAAAAGGAAGGGAAATCAGTTGTGATGATTGCACAACTCTGTGAATATACTAATACCACTGAATTGTATACTTTAAGTCGATGAATTGTATGGTATGTGAATTATCTCAATAAGGCAGTTTTTTAAAAAAGAGAAGGGAGGTAGTAAGTCCTTCTAAAATATTATCTGAGCAAAATTAGTTTCCTAAAGTAGAATTTAAAAGTTTTCTTTGTATTCTTATTAATAAAATAAAAGCCTAATAATTAAACTAAATGAACTAAACCTCCTACTCACTCTACTCTTTTGATTGTGTAACCATATTACAATTTTGACTTTTACTAAAGTAAGCACAGTATGTGGACACAGTTTAAACAAAAAAGGATAAATCAGACATAAATTTTTTCTGCTTTATAAAAAACAATCAAATAACTCTTGGCAAAAAGAAAATCTCATAATAAATTTAAAGTTATGTGACTAGAAGGGAAATAAGTAATCTTGTTTCATAGATGGCATATCCATTAGCACAAGATTTCTGCAGGGAAGTTTGGCAAAATGTATCACAAGTATTAATAATATTCACACACACTAATTTAAAAATTCCAGTTCCAAAAATTTACCCTAGAGAAATAATTACAATTTTATCCCCAAGTATAAATACTTATATCTTCAAGTAAATATATGGGTTGTGCATTCAAGTCCTATTTAAGTATAAGACTGAAAAGAACTTGGCTAATAAGAGAAAGGTTGAAAACTTGCAGTCCATTCAGAAGACCCAATAGTATGCAGCCATTAAAGATCATGTAAGAAAGTGCTTAATAACATGAAGAATTCTTTATAACACTTTTGTAAAAATGGAGGAACTTCTGGCTTCCAGTAATGATGAAGGATATTGACTGGCAAATACTCCAGTAAGTTACAATTATAAAATCTGGCTGCCCACTCTTCTGTGTGTGTGTGTGTGTATTTAATGCAAGTGAGGTAAAGGCACTAGAGAGCGACCAAAAATAAGCATAAACGAAAAGAGTGTTAACCACTGAAAGACAGTGACTGCAATGGGTTAGATTTGAATTAGTAATCTAACAAATTTTTTTTTCCCATAATCTCACAAAATTGCAGGCTTACTTTACAGTTAAAGGTTGGCAGAGCAGCTGACAATTTAGTGAGGGGAGGGAGGTGGAGTGAGGGTTGTCCTAGAAACTTATGAGCCACAGAGGGGTGGTACCAAAAATCTGAGTATAATCTCTGCCAAAATCCCTGGAGGACCACTAAATAAGGTAACCGGTGGATCACCAGGAAAACACCTGGCAGAAACCAGAAAAGCCTTGTGAGTTCACTTTTTCTGACTCAGGTACTCCTGAGTGTCTAACTCAGAAGGCAGAAAGCAAAAGCCTTAATGATTTCATGTATCAGAGGACAGAGCTTGGTGATGGCTTACCACAAATGTTGCCCAAATCCTTGACCAAATGCTACACTGCACAGGTACAGAGAAGATCCCCAGGAGC